>JAAEAF010014314.1:0-403237 GCA_011037195.1 Triatoma infestans
TGAGATAAAAAGACTACTGGTTCCACTAAGTTTTCCTTTCTTTAAGTAATTTGTTTAATTGTACAAACAATTAATTCGATAGAAGATTTTTTTTTTTTTTTGGAAATTACATTATCTGTGTAGGATCAGCTTTCCACTGTGGTGAAATTAGACTTACTCCTGTAAAAAGACTACAGAAAAATACTACTGTAGTAAGATATTACTGCGAAACTCCGCAAACTATCTCTAGAGAGAAATTACTTTTGCTCAAATAAGAAGTGTTTAAACATGTATAACATAAAAATTCCAGTTAAATTACTAGTTTTAATAAATGCGTATATACCGCAATTCATGCTTTTATTTCTTACATGTTAAGCTCTAAGATACGCACTTTCGACTTTTACAATTTTAACTGCAAACTTACAGTAGTTATCTCTAGAGAAAATTACTTTTGCTCTAATAAAAAGTGTTTAAAAATATATACGTTCCATTTAAATTACTAGTTTTAATATGTACGCATAAATCGCTATTCTTACTTTTATTTCTTACATGTCAATTTGTAAGAAAGGCACTTTCTACATTTCTAACCGAAAACTTACATCTCTTCTTTGCAAGAATTGACGGAAATATGTGTGTAAATTGAGTACGTTTTAGATTAGAAAAGTGATTAAATATGTGGAAATTGATACGTAAATTGAGATACAACAGTTATTAAATCTCTGGTTAAACACTAGCTTTTTTTTTTTTCCTTTCTTTAATTGCATAAACAATTAGTTCGACAAAACATATTATTAACTATTTCGTCGTACATTGCGTTAGATAACAGATCCAACGACTTTAAGCAGTACCAAAAAGAAAACGATATATTAGATTCTATAAATATAGTTGATCGATAAACAAAACAAAAAATTATCTTAAAAAGGAAAGTGGAGATTTAACTCATAGTGGAGTCCTTTGTAATTAAGTGTTAATCGGTCATCGACAGAGACAACATGGGCTCGCACAAAGTGTTAAGTGTTTCTCAGCTCTATGGAAGAAAAGTAAAACCTACTAACGAACGATTTGGACTGTGGTTATTAGAAAACTTGGACAACTTAATTACAAATGATTGTGTAATGTGTATTTTTCTTTAAAAAAAAAAAATAAGGACTGTTCGGTTATTATCGGCTCTGTAGTTCGGCTGTCCTCGGTGTGTTTTGTATAATAGGCTAAATAGATTTTTCTTAAAGAAGGAAAATGGAAATTAAATTGTAATTGCTTACCAAAAACCTTACACAGGTAAGTGACTCATAAATCAATATACTGTATTAAATGTCCAATATACTTGATCGATAAATGTAGATAAGAAGGAACCATAGATTAAGTTTTAGTTTATTGTTTACCAAAAAACTTACATAAGTATCTGTCTAAAAAAAAAAATAAATAAATATATTATAATTAGAAATTATATTGCAAACATTGTGCATACATAGAGGTTAATAAACTTCTGTACGAATGGAAAAATACAGGTTAATGAACCCTGGCCTGGGGGTTCGTGGGGCGGAGCCTTTCTTTAGGTGTCTGTGTATATATTTTATATATATATAGAGAGAGAGAGAGAGAGAGAGAGGGAGGGAAACGATATGACGGAGAAGTATGTGGGTGAGGTATAAGGATCTAAAGAAAACTACAAAAGAATACGTACTATAGTTATTAGGTGTAAGAAGTAATAAATTAAAAAAAAAATAAAAACTTGTTTAAATTTTTATGATTATGTGAACAAAACTACTACAAAGCTAAACAACTACATGGAACATGCAACGCACGCACGGGCACTCCACAGTAAATTTATAGGCGAGATCTTTTCTACATATGAACTAAGTGGCCACTTTGGTCTAGTGGGTTGCATTACCGCCTTCTAACCCAAAAATTAAGGTTCGATTCCAGGTAAAACAACTTTTTTTATCTCATTTTATTTAATTATTTATAATTTATTTATATTTATAATTTAATATATATTTTATTAATTATTTATAATTTATTTATATTTATAATTTAATATATAATTTATTTGTAATTTAATAGTCTTCGAATTGAATGATAATTAAAGCCATCGGATGACGTCATCTTTGAATTAAGCTCATTGATTTGGATGATGGCAGCGGCGTTCTTGCAACCCCCAAAAAAGACTTGGCTCCGTAGCCCTTGCGCCAGAACCGGTCTTTTTACCCTACTGGTAATTGCTAAGATTTGACAACATTAGGAATACTTAAGTAAAAATACCAAGTAAATTTTCACTGGCATAGGGGGGGTGATGCTCTTAATTACTTTACAGACAACTTAATGTTGTCTCCAATGAATCAAATAATTGCGATTTATGAGAAATATTAGTTCATTATTATTTACAATCAGACAAGAAACTAAATATTACACACAAAAAGTATACATTATTAAATAGTATATATTTTTATTTTTTTTGAGAAATTTACATTTTAAATAATGACTAATGTTCGTGTTTTGTATAAATATTTCAAGAAATAATTAAATTAATGAAGAAGTAGAATCGTAGATGATTTTCACTACTTCGAGTAGCCTTAATTACCGTACAACGCGGACGACTACATAACTAATGTCCTTTATACGTCTTTATCATAGTGCCTTATAATTATATCTATTGTTTATTATTTATCATTCTCCTTATTTTCTTCTACTTTTCTTTGTTTTTGTTTTGTTTTATTATTACCAGCCTTTTTTTTTTTTTTTTTTAGATTGTGAAATGTCTGTTAATGTAATACACGCTGCTGAAATCAATTATGTTTTTAATTTTAACCAAGTTAAATGTTATACTTGGTAAATATTGTTTTAAAAGATTCATATAATTTTGTATATAAGTTTATAAATAAATGTTAGCTTTGCCATTGTAGTTGGATCTGCAGTGCTAGAAAACATCAGAAACTTATTCCGTGACAGCCAGCTTCATTTTGTGTTTCATCGATCTTTTCAGGAGCTCGCCCATTTTCAGGATATCTTGATAAAAAATGTGATATTTAAATCACAGATTTAAAGTAGTTTATACATCAAGGCCATAGAATGCATAACACAAGTCAAATGCAAGCATGAAGAAACCTTCACTACATCCAACCTACGGAGAAGTACATGAGCTGCTCTTATTGGTCAATTTAAAAAATAATTGAGGAAAAGCCATCATCAATCACAGCATACCTACTCTCAGTTGTTAATGTTCAGGGTTAAGTACAGATTCCTAGTAAGCCGTACTAGGAAAAACCACAGTTTCAATTCATGAACTCAAGTGTCAAGTGCCACGATTTCGTATCATCAATCAGCAATTTCACCTATTTAGCCTAAGAACGAGTCTCCATCCAAGAAAACTTTCGATTTAGAATGTATCCATATCCCCGAGTCATGCCTATGGATTTTTCAGGGAACCTATGCAGGTGTACAATACTCTAGCAAGGTTTTTATGACAACTGGAAAAGTATTGATTTAGTATAAATTATTCTAATGCTGCTAAAAATTGTTTGGTTGAAATATAAACAACAAATAGTTGCGAAAAGATGTGACAATAATAACAATTCATTAAAAAATTTCCTTTTTACTATATATTCATAAAAATTTATAACAAATAAATTATCGAATGCACAACTGGATTTGAGCGTAGGATTCGAACAGCACCAGACAAAGAAATTTATTTAGTAACTTTTCGTCAAAACTCAGAGCAAATCTTTTCGATGAAAGCAGTAGGGCAACGGCCAGGCCACTTAAAAGTCCATTGTAACTTTAGATAAATGCCAGAAAGAAAATTAAATAACCATTTGTATGTAAAAAGTATTGTTTAGCTGCGGATTAGTGCGGAGAAAATAGAAAAATCTTAGTCCCCAAGAATCTAAGACCGAGTGAACAATAGTAAACAGGAGTATTGGAACTCTACTGGCCAATGCAGGAGAGCTACTTATTCAAGCCAATTGCCTTCCCTTCAGATATGCCGCCCATAACACTATGGATATTGACAGGCCTGAATTGATTTACACTATTCATAAGGGAAGAGAGTAGTTGATGTTTGCTACGAAGAGAATTTAGTGCATAACAAGAAACATTTGTTTATCGCCACAACTACACACTTCCAACCGTATATTGCTCACTTTTTCTGATAACGGTAAAAAATGCCCTACATTAAAACCATAAGGGCCAATTTACATTATTATAATGAACCTTGCGGTTTGCAATAGAATTCCTTTTTATTAGAAGGAAAGGAACATTAAAGTTGAACATTTAAGAGTACATCTTTTGAAAATTCGCGAAAAATATAAAAACGTAGAATAAGTTTGCTATCCGTATCAATAATGAATTTTTATTGGATATGCAGTATTGTCTTTCTTTTCAGAGAGTTAAGATCATAATAATAATGTCAGTCTTTCAGAAAATATTGCGCAATTCTAATGGCAAACTGCAGAAGCATGATTTTTGTCTATATTCAGACTCTTTCCGATGAAGCCAGTTCATGATTCTTATATGTGGCCTATGGGTCACTTGTAATAGCAGGTCTTCGTAGAGGCAGGCCACTCACTGATGGCTTAAAATTCAAATAACTTAAACGAGCCTGGCTTTAAAAGTGAGAAAAATGAAACGGCGCTACGTCAGTTATATTAAAGTACTTCTTTGGCTACGCTTTTAATTACTAGAAAATAAAAAAGCCCAACGCTTACAAACTTAATTCAAAATTCGTTTTTCTGCCTCAAACAAAACAAGATTGGAGAGGGATTCGGATAAATATGGCCGATTTAAACCAACAAGTTTTGAAGCATTGAAAATCATGTTTCGGCCATTAGGATTGCGTAATTTATTTGCACACCAAATATTAACAAAATATTTTGAGCGAATTCCGCATGATACGAATGTCAGACGACAGCAAGAATTTCGAAATTTTTCTAGATATCATCATTCATCATGAATTTGTAGAAAATATTAAAAATTAATCTAGTGATTTCACAGTGTGTTTTTTCTTACAGAAAATTAATTCTCTATGTTTAGGTTCTAAGCTAGACCGCTGGAATTTTATTAGTTTTTATCATTATATTTAATAAACAAGGTCTTGCTTTAACTAAAAACAAAAATGAATTATCCCCACTCTTGAATTCAACTAAATAACAAAAAGAAAAAACATTTCGTGCATAAAGTAATTACAAAGTAAATTACATTAATTTTATTAATAGTCGGATGTCATTGTGTAAATTTTCTTCCTTTATTTTCTATTTTTTTTTTTTTTTTAATTCAATGTAGAGCCAGAGTAAACAATGGGGTCCGTCCTGAAGTTACTTGTACACCGATCGTACTCAACAACGTTACACACCCGAACAACAACATGCGCGTCTGTGTGCGCGACTGGAGCGGATCTAATAGAAGCAATAATTACTTGCGAGAGAGAGAACATATATACACACACACATACACACAACTATAACAAAATACTGAGACCTATAAGTAATTTCCGGGAACAGGGAAAAAGTTAATTATGAAAGTTTTTCTTGGACTTTAGTAGAAGCAGGGTATGATGGCCTTTTCTAAAGGGTAACACCTGCAATGATTGTGTTAGTGTGTCGGCTTTGTATATGTGTGTGTATGCTGTTAAACTAAGTCATGGTGTTGGAAATTAGCGGTTATGTGTTAGATAACCTAAATATGTTCAACTAATTACACATTGTCTGACATTTTATAGGTAAACAAGTTTTTTGGGGGGCGATTTTGGAAACATTTTTTTTTCTCCCTTTTGTCTAGTTTTATTCAAATAAAAATATGAATTAAATAAGTAAATAGAATAATTAATGATTTTTTTTATTTTTTTTACATCTGTTATTGGGGATTGGTGAGATGGATAAAATTACATAACGTTTTTATAGTAATATTTATCTTATATTAACTTTAAGTTGGTTACAGAGTAGCTATATGAACAATTTTTTTTTTAAACAAATAATTAATAATTAAAATACAATAAGTATACAGGGAAGGGAATAGCTAAGTAGTTAGTGTACTGGGCTCCCACACGGAGGACCCCGGTTCGAGGGCAGCTGTGCTACTCTCTTACTAGGGGCTTCTACAGCTCATTGTCCGGTTATAATGGAGTTGATGAGGAGAGAAATTAGGTTTGATTAATTAAACGAGATATGAAGACACTGTTATAATGTAGCTATAAGTTTACACTAACTGCATGGACTTATAGAATAAATGGTGGAAGTAGAGATATGACACGATCTGTGGTTGAATCTGATGATAGTTAGATATCCTCTAAATAGATTCTCACTGGCTTATATACAGGTTCTCCCACTCTAGCCTGCTTAAGTCAGAGAGTACCAGAGAGGGCCTGTTTTCTCTCTCTTGCCAGGCCTGTTTTCTCTCTCTTGCCATTACACAGGTGATGGACAGTGTTGTCTGTAACGAGAGAACACTGTCCAGAGGCCGGCAGTGCACTGAGAAGGCCCCGGGCACCAATGACCATAGCTGTAGAAGCGCCTTAAATTAAATAATAATAATAATAATAATTACCTCAAATTAGCAAGACTAGCAAGTTGTGCTTCATTCAAGCTTTGTTCTCTAAAATTCAGTATTGCAAATAAAAATCCATATAGTCTAAACATATCTTCTCTACTTTGCCGACACAATATCAGCCCCATTAAATCTTCATTCCATACCCTTAGTCAAACAGAGAATTTATTTCTGAAAGCTTTGTAGTGAGAACAGCGCAATAACAAATGAAGGACATCGTCCAGCACTTCAAGTTGGCAAAGTGAGCTTCTCTGAATATAAACTGATCAAGTGATTCGCTTCCCTTGTGACAAATTTACAACATGCTTGCCTGCCAGTCTGAACTAAGCAATAATGGAACGGCACATTGGTCAACAGACATGGCTGCGGATCGCGAACTGAGCATTGAACGGTTGTAAAACAAGCTAAAATTAAACGGGATCTCTATTGATTAAAAAATTCTCAGTAAATGCAATTGTCCGTCCGCATTATGTCTCTCGCAACCGAGGCTCAAGACAATTCAACCCCACAAGCTGAGCGCATTCCAAAATTATACATCCCACTAGTAATATGAATATAATAATCATGACTGTTTTACAAGCATTCTGGTATTTACTCCAAATATATTTGTGTCATCTAGAGGAAATATTGTTGCTATGTTGTCCCAATTGAAAGTATAAGCGGAATATTCCCAGTGCAATACCCAACAATAATTACATATAAATTTATTTATTCCTTGCGGTTTTGTGTGCAATGGTGGATAACAACAGAGATTTTATACGTCTCAGCAGGCTTCTATTTATTAGTTCTAACCGGTTCGGATTTTCATTCATCGTCAGAATAAGATTTTTTTAGAAAATGTGAGAGAGTTGACTACAACTTCCATGTTGCTGACATACAACGTGTCTGAATAAAAAAAAAATGTTGAGAAATACAATAGTTACTCTATATATACTTACTTATAAACAGTAACTCAAACTGATATAATGTCTGTTGAAAATGTGGATAACATCCGGTATTTTAGCCATCGTAGCATGCATATTGGTTTTGTTCCTGACCAGTAGCATATTTTCATCCATCTGTTTCTGGCTACAGAAACATTTCGTTGAAATTAACTCTCTACACGAACTTGGTGAATTTGCTCTGACGATGGATGAAAATCCGAAACCGGTCAGAAACATAACCAATATGGATGCTACGTGGTGTAATATACCGGATGATGATCTGTTCAAAAAACAAACCAAAATTCTGGTTTGAAACTCACACATGACTTGATGTTATTACAATTTCCAGTTATTGTTGATTATTTATTTATTTATTTATTTTTTAACTTATGATTTCAGTTCTTTATTGCATTCAATGATTGGAGCAAACGCCCTTCATATTACTCGTAAAACTGAACTGAACCTTTACAAGGAATGTTTAAAGATAATCCTCCAAACACAGAATCATTACACAAATAATTAGTATTTGTAACGGCAAGAGAGAGAACACAAGCCCGGCCGAGAGAAAACCGACTCTCTCTGGTACTCTCTGACTTAAGCAGAAAGAGTGGGGAGAACCTTTATATAAGCCAGTGAGAGATCTAGACATCCATCTATCAGATTCAACCATATACATCACATCGTGTCATAACCCTACTCCCACCATTTTATAAATAAAATCATTACAAGTCCAGTGCAGTTTGTGTAAGCTATATAATAACAGTGTCTTCGTATCTCGTCTAATTAATCGATCCCAATTTCTCTCCTCATCAACTCCATTATATCCATGGTGAAGAAGGAAATAATTGTTGTGATTTGTTCCGCGAAACTGGAAAGGATCGGAGATAGTTTCCGTGATAGCCTGCTTCTTTTTGTGGTCCACGACCGGTTTCGGACGATCGGCCATCATCAGGATGTTTTTGTCAAAATAGTTTAATAACATAGGCTTGCACAGAACAAATCTAGTTGATACAGTCATACAATTACAGAAACACGCTAAGGGTATCAACTAAATTTACTCTGTGCAAGTCTACGTTATCACATTGTTTTGACAAAAACATCCCGATGATGGACGAACGCCCGAAACCGGTCGATGACCACGAAAAGAAGCAAGCTATCACGGAAAATATCTCTGAAGGTGATAATTATTGACTTGTCATTAAATCTAAAGATTTTTGGGGGGGAAAATATATTTATTCTTTTTTAGATTGTAGCTGATAATAAGCTATAACTTTCAAAATAAAATAAGTTTTATTATATACATAGTTGTGTGTGTGTGTATCTGTTGTGTATAAGTCAGGATGGTGTCAATTTTGAAAGTTACTTTACATAAATGATTTAGAAAAACATTTCTGGCACAAACATTTTTTGCTCAAATTTAAATTTCAGGTGCAATCATCCCTGGATGTTATTATCCTTTTGTTCAGTTATGCCCAAAGCGCTTTGTAATTCTAAATGTTAAACTTTTAATTGCCTTCGTAAACTTTATTATTACAAGCAAAAATTGATGACTTTTGAAAAGAAGAAGACGCATTTCCATACAAAGTATTAGGCTGGCGGAAGCTGTACTGGACCCAAAGAATGGCAACAAATATTCATCAACAAGAGAGTTAACAACCGAACGACGTGAGTTGACTTTAGTTGTTCTATTCTATATATTTATTGTTACTGCAAGCGCTCTTTTTGTTGTGATAGAACATAATAATAATGAAGACACTGTAGTAAACTAGACCGACATTGTTACCTTATTTAATTCACTTACACTCTCCCACGGTCAAAATTAATCTATTGTAGAAAATGCTACGTAATTATTATTATTATTTAAAAATGAGAAAAAAAACTTTATTTGTTATATGGGTACTTAGTAATCCGTTTATAAATCTTTAACATTTGTGATAGAAATAATATATTGATGCGAGAGTTTGGCATTCCCGAAGACCATAACAAACCATATTTGGCCATCTACTTTTTTTAAAAACACATAGAAGTTTATAAAAACAGTCTTGGCGGCACGGTGGATGTCTAAAATGTGTAAATCAGTCTCCAAAAACAAAGTACAGCTGTTTATCCAAGATATTTTGTTTGATCCAAAGAACAAACAAATAAAATAGGCATGAAGGAAATAACATCATCATTAGAATGTGCTGAGGAAAATGTAAATTTGTGATACGTATACTATAATAACGTTAATGTTTATATTTCAAAATTCTCTGATGTATACACTATGAGTTCCTAAATTCCTGTTTAAACTTCATGCAAATATTATAGTTTCCACTCAATTATTATTATTATTATTATTATTATTATTATTATTATTTTGAATAGTTAAAAATCATAAATATGTAAGTTTATATCATCAGCACTTGTCATCACACTTTCAGTCAAATTATAAATTAAGTGAATATCTCACTGGTCATGGACCATTCGAAGATTATTTATTTTGAATAAAAATCATTGACAATCCCTGCTTGTCATTGAGACAATTTTACAGTACAGACTCCAGCGCAGTTTTTTTATGGTAGTCAACTGATAGAAGGTCCCCTCGTTCTTGGCTCATATCAAAAATCTTATACCAGGAGAATATTGGCTATTCAGACAAAAGAAATTAATTACTAATCATTATTTTAAGCTGATTTCAATGTATTCACTAATACAATAATTGCATTAAAGTTGGTTTCATTATTCAATTTCCATTCTATCTTTCATTAATTGTGCTAGCAATTCTATGTTTAATGTTAAATTTCATATGTGAGGTGTACACTAAGGTATATTTTTGTATATTGTGTGTGGGTGCATTTGTCTTTTGTATATATACAGATTATAGAATTTGCACTAATGTATTGGGAATATTTGTACTCTACATTCATTTAGTATTCATCTTCAATCTTTTGTTATGGTTTTGTTTTAAATTTAATCATTATTTATATACATTTGTGTATACAGATGTTTGTTAATCTATTATATATTTGAATAAGCAAAATATAAAGTTACTTAAAAATAAAAAGTTTCTTCTTTGGCGGCCCCAGCCAACTAATTTTTTGCTTGTTTGATTAACAACGACCAAACATAACTATTGTTTATAAACATTCTGATTTGTATTTAGTTTATGTTGTACAAGCAGATAAAGTAATACAAAAGAAAAATATAAGTAAGTTCATGTTTTTGCTTTTATTATTATTATTATTATTATTATTATAGTTTCATTTTTTTTATATTTTATGTCCCCTAGATATTAGTATGCTGTGTGATATAGCACCTCGAGGTACTTTGGCAGCCACACTGTTGTCGTACTGAGTCGTTTATTACGTTTGTTTACGGAGTCATTGAAAGATAGATTAGCGAATGAGATACATAATTTTAAGTATGTAAGAACTTGCAAAGTTTAAACAAAATTTAAAAATGAGTTCTTTTTTAGAAAATGTCTATTTAGAGAATTATTTACTAAAAATGTCAACAAAAACAAAAAAAATAATTGGGATGAAACACTTACACGACTCCAGCTATGCTGTTTTAGCTTTTGAGGCGACACTAACCTGGAGATGCCTGTTGTAATATGGGCGAAACGTCGGTTACAAAACCACTGACGCGATCTTAATCCGCAGACTGTAAGTGTTTTATATGACTTTATCTTTTTGTTTTAAATATTGTTCAAATTCATAAAAACGGGCTTGAATAAAACTTAAAAGAAATACATTTTCTAAACTTCTGATATTATTAATATTCAGTAAAGTAGTGATTGACGTGATATTCGTGATGTGTTATGTGCGGAAATTGGAATGGAAGATATCTCCTGACATTAAGCTCTTCACACATGTTGTTAACCGGCCATCTCGTCCGATTCCTGGAATGCATCCACAATTACGCTCAGTGGGGGTCTTTTTTTTGTAAATTCTGCACCAGAGTACAGCTCAATAATTTCCCAGACGATTGTAAGTAAGATGCATGAATCATATTCCTTACCTTTTCTATTCTTCCGAGTTCTTGCTGTTTCACATATGGGTTCTTACAATACTGGTTAATAGGACAGGGCTGGTGTAAGTTTTATTTCGTTTAACGTCATCAACTTTCCTTGGGAGGCCCAGAGTTCTAGTACAGTATAGAAGGAAAATCTAGTACAGTATATGCATTAGTTTTTCTTCTACCTTTGTTTTTCTCGTTACACTTGTTGTTAAAACAAAATGTCAAAATTTTAGTAATTATTGTAATAAACAAAAGGTTAATTATGAGCACATAAAACTGTACACTAAATTGTAAGAAAACGTAATTGTTCAATACATATAGAATAATATTGCCTTAAAGACATTCATATCTTAGGAATGTATAAATAATTTTGTTAGTAATCACTTGCAGAAGTTTTACTAGTAAAACTATGAGGATAATAAAACTGATCGTATACTGTGAGTTATACAACAACATATTGTATACTAGTAGAAATATTTCAGTCCAATTACTATTGAAGATCACTGGCCAAGTTATCGTCTTATTGGTGGAATGGCAGTGCTAAGCGGCGAGGCTCCCATTGTTATATCCTAACTTTTACGATGAAAGTCTATATTCACCAAAGGCCGTCGCTACTATCTGCATTTGTAAATAAGTTCCCTTGTAAAGAAGAACGGACAGGCCATATGGCAAGCGTTCAATAAAGGTGGGAACAGGTAAAATGATCATTCTTAGCAGTGAACAGTGTTTATTAGCATTTTTTAAATGAGAAGGTAAAAGGCGGTAGTTTATTTTAATTTATTGGATCAATAAGTGGAACATAAGTTTTTTGTAATAAAACAAGACTTGTATAACGTGGTAAAGAACTATAAATACTTGGTATTTATAAAAAAAAAACAACGAATTTTTATCATTAAATGGAATTGTAAAAAAGTTGCGATCAGCATGTCTCAATCAAACGATCGTACATCGTTCCATACCTACACTGTACATCTACTTACTTCTGTCTAAGCCGCAAGGGGTATCTGTTGCATGCAGTTACTTGGGGAGTAGCGACCCCACGGCTACCACAGCTTAGTACTCTATGCACTTCGGGCAGAACAGTGAACAATACATTTAAACTCTCTACACACTCTACACTTTACAGACAAGGACAAACACAGTATACAAAGTAGGGTCTCCGTCCCTAGTTAATTGGCGTAAGCCAAGGAAAAAAAAAGGGATTAGTCCAGTGGTAGCATGCTGGACTAGCAACGCGGAGGTCCCGGGTTCGAATCCAGCATGCTGCCATTAGATTTTCTCTTCCTAGGAGCCTCTACAACTCACTGTACGGTGATGAGCAGTGTTTTCTGTAGCTAAAGAACATTCCTTGGAGGCCGGCAGTAGACTGAGTAGGCTCCGGTGAGGCACAATAGATCTTTCAGGTCGCAGTGCGATAATCTCCTACTACAATCTACAACATCTACTTCTGACTAGTATTCTGGAACTATTCACAACGACGGACAGTAGGTATATCCTCAATGATATATTAAAATAAATTTTGTATCATAATTTCAGCAACAAATAAATTTGTCCTTTTGTTAATTTTTGGAACAATAAAAGATCAATGGTAGGGATTAGTTCAGGGTAGCTCGTTGGACTAGTTCTCGAAGACCCGAAGCTGACCTGAGATTTTCTCTTCCTAATAGCCTAAATAGCTCTTGCATAGATGTTGATATACATACTCTAATTAACGAGTTACGCACACTGGACGAGAGTTGTAAAAATACTTTGCTCATGCGTTAAATATTAGATATTTTCCACAATCGTATTAAATTCGAACTTAATTCATATGATATAAAAATAATATGAAAACATACAAATATTGAAATTGTATTTTAATTCATGTCAAATACTTTCTTCTCTCACGGTATAGTCTCAAATCCGCTATGTCTGGGATTTGTTTTGACATTGTTGTCGCGTGTTGCCGCTAGATGTGGGGCTTATTAGAGTTGTACTTTTACAAACTAGTGAGAGAAAGTAGTGTGTAACTCACTAGGGAGAAAAACTAGAACTTTAGCCACTGATTTTTATGGAATAATCGTATTTATTATTCAACGATTATGGAAAAAATATTAGCAAAAATTATGTTTGATGAAAATTTTTTTCATATATAAAGTTATGTTTGTAAATTTTTTCTGAAAAAATTAATTTTAGAGGGTTTTTTTTTGGGGGGGGGGGAGCTGAATCTCTTAAAAATAGTTGATCCCAAATCATTTGGGTTTTTTGAATCGAAGTTAAATTGTTTATTAAATGTTATAAATTGCCAAAAGTGAAAATCATGTTGAGTGTTTCTCACCAGATTTTTTTTTTACTTTCTCCCACTGCTTTAAATGAAAATATCGAAGTATGTTATTTATGAAAGTTCTAAGGATAATCAAATTATCCAAGCTATTGTAGTCCGGTTATGAAAAGATTTTAATTATTATAGATTCTGTAAACTTTTGGTTTTTGATATATAAATAAATCAATCGCTACTCTCTATAAACTCCATTGAATAACAATACAAATCGACGATAAGTACATTTTCAAATCGAAATATATAAAGAAGAGAAAACGTAGAGAGTACGATTTCTTCGAGGAAGTATCAGTGGGGTTTTTTGAATCAAAGTTGAACAAACTGTATTTTCGCTGCTAAATAAAATTTGTAATTAATTTGGTTAAAGTTGTTTTCTGGTTTGCATTAAAAATTTGAAAACATCGTATTTCGAGGGAAAAAAACAATTAGTTGAGATATGGATTTTTATAGCCATCCCTAAAAGTTCTGGGTTAGTCGGGTGGTTAGTCCTCCTCTATCATTATCATTGCATTGGGTTATTCGCTAAAATCAACTACGGTAAAGCTAGGAGAGATGACGCGGTAGGAGGGAAGACGCAGGCTTTACTTCTCTTGTTTGCCACCACGTGGCGTCATGGAAGTTAGTCGAGGAGTAGAGAGATCAGAAGCGAACATATTGCAAAATTCTTCAGTTATTTTGTGTGTCCTTCTGTGTTCTAGGAAAATTTGTACGCATCAGCGTGTGTTTTCATAACGCGAATTTTCGTAAAGCTTAGTAATCTTTTTTTATGTCCAATATTAATTGCAATTGAAATGAAAGATTTCCAGCTGTCGTTAAAGTTGGACTCGTAGACATAGTGTGTTTAGTAAAAAACAGGAAATAAAATAAAAAATAAAAGAAAATTAAAAGGTGAGAGGGGGCGGCTTTTATAGGCTTTCCTGTCCGTCTGGTGGGTTCTGTAAAATGAAAAAGAAATGAAAATAAAAAAAGGGGTGAAAATATTAAGTGGACTGAATAAAATATATGTGGATTGAATAAAGAATTAAGAGCGAGCAAATGGACTCATATAATATCAACAAAATGAATATTAAATCAAATTTAAAATAAGTAGCAAAAAATATTTATTACATTCAACAAGCCAAAAGGAATGGCGCTTACCTTAAACGCAAAACCTTAAAGTTAGTGTGGTTCGACTCAAGTCCTTTAGCCCATATTGGGGAGTCAAAGAAGTGTAAAATAGGAAAAGGAAACAAAACCCCATGTGCATGTAACTCCAGAGTCTTCAACCACACTCTACTGCTTGGCTGTGAATATGGCTGAATTATTTAAACGGAAACTGCAAGGCTGGAGAAGCAACCGGAAGTAGACCATGTGCTTGTACAATAAACCTTAGCAGGCTGGGAGAATCCGGAGACACTCACCCGACAAGAGACCAACTTATTAACACTAACCTCGAGGAAAACCAGAAGTGGTAGTACATGGGTTTTTACGAAAGGAAAGCGGAAGTGGTCTAAATTGCATAGACAATTTACGTTTGCATATATACACCTTACTTGTCTGAGCGTCAGTTAGTGGCTGACTGGAGAGGGTAATTAAAGGGACTACCCCCTCTCTACATTTAGGACACAGCCTGTAGATTGATAAGTTATTGTATTCTGGCCGCGGCAAATTTAAATACGGATAAATACCGAACATAGTGTTTACCAAATTTCATGTCGATCAGCCATGCACAGAGGAGGAGGTCTCCTACCTATGGTGCGTCTCTATCCTACCATAGTAGGAGAGACGGCCAAATGTAGTGTACTTGTATTTTGTTTCTGGAATAAATGAGAATGACTTTATTTTGAAAAATAACATTTTTTTGCAGATAATAGTAGTTGACATATGTTTTATAAGCATTACCTCTTTAATATATCTCCCATATTTTGATCCTGGGCATAACTTTAAAATGTGCGTTATCTCTCCTAGCTTTACCCTATATAGTATTCAAAAGAATAAAATATGTTGGAAAAAATTCTGAGTTTTAAAAACTATTAATTAACCGGAATTAATGTTATTTTTTAGTTTTTTTTATATACTAATAATAATAATACCGTTTATTTAATGCAAAGTATTTACAGCGGATATGTAGTTGACAAAAAACAAAGCCACTTAATGCATGGTCATTACTCTGTCTGCATGAGTTGACTTGTAATAGTAATCAAATTTATCTTTTCAACATAAAAAAGAAAGATAACTATGTAAAAAATTAAACTAAAAATTCAGACAATACAAATCAAAAATTAAATTTTTCAATTAAGAATTTTGTATATTTTAGTGCGGAAGATACGTATACCAATCACGGTCATTAAGAAAAGCAGGAAATCTCCCCATTTTAATTTCTTAATGCCAAACAATTCTTCCGGTATCCTTCTAATATAGTTGGACAAACCGCGCTACAAAGTAATATGTATATTCCATTACTGAAAGGTTACATAGTGCACATTTTTGTCTATCAGCTGATCTGTCCACTGAATAATTTAGGCCCAAAAGTTCTCCCCTCACTTTCATAATTACTGACATAAAATACCTTTCATTTTTATTACTGATATAATGGTTATCACCTAATTCTAATCTTAGTTCATTATATATATTATAAAACTTTGCTTGATCTCTTTTATCCAGCTGAATATCCTAGAAATTTTTGTGGTTGGTTCCGCAGAGCTGGAAAGCATCAGAGATATTTACCGTGACAGCCAACTTCCTTTTGTGGTCATCGACCGGTTTCGGGCGTTCGCCCATCATCAGGATATTTTTGTCAAAAATTGTAATAACTAGACTTGCACATAGCAAATACAGTTGATTGTATCAACTGTATTTGAGAGAGTATCAACTCTATTTGGTCTGTGCAAGTCTATGTTATTACACTGTTTGACAAAAATATCCTCATGATGGGTGAACGCCTGAAACTGGTCAATGAGCACAAAAGGAAGCAAGTTATCACGGAAAATGTCTCTAATCTTTTAAATTATTTTTTAGAGCTTGTAGGAGTTTATTTACCTGACAGTAATCACTGGTATTTTCGTAAATATTGGTAAAATTGATATCAGATTTATTACTTAAGTCAGAGATATCTTTAAACCAGCTAATATTCTTGTATGTTTGATATTTTCTCGTAAATAATTTCAGCCAACACTAACATTTTTCGTTCAAATAGTTTTCCAATGTTATTTTAAGGTTTAATGTGGCACTAGGTTTCCCCCTAACTGTTCTTTCAATGTAACGTGCATTAAAGAAAGGTTTAATTTAGCATAATTAAATGTGATGTACAAATTCCTAGCTAGAACAAAATTTGATAAATCTGAGTCGAGAAATGCTGTAATATTTGTGGGTTTTTCATGTTTTTTTTGTTTCCATACAGTTTCAATAAATGTAGATTTTAACTTGAAGAATGAAAATACTTTGATCCCCTGAACTAACAACGTCAAGTATCTCAGGATAACTCTGGACAACAAATTGAACTTCAGACCCACGTATTCTTCAGGACAAAGTGAATTCTGCAAAAATGACTATAAGACTATTCTTCTCGTTACTGTCAAGCGACCCAAAAATGACCAAACAAAACAAATTTCTATGTACAAAGTAGTCATGAGACCGATGTTTCTTTACGCTTCCTCCGCCTGGACTCTGACTAGTAACAGTAACATCAAAAAACTTCAGATAACCCAGAACACAAATTCCTAAGACTTGCGACTGACTCACTACGCCACACTAAAATCGACCTACTTCACGTAAAATCTAATCCCAGTTTATTCCTTTATCCAAAATCGTCTCCTGCAGCGCCTCTCCACTTTAGACTGCCTTCCCAATCCACTCTGCCGCGAAATAGTCTCCTGCGATCCCTCCATACATTACAGGCATAAAAGATTGAAACATATCCTTTCTTAATATTTTTCCTAAAGCTGCAGGTTTTTTCCCTTTTTACTTTCTCTTACTCCTAATAAGAGGAAGTATTGTATTCGTGTCAAATTTTCGATATCGAGTTTTCACCGGAAATATCCGTTTTGAGGTCCCTTGAGTCCAAAAAAGTGGTTTTTAGCAAATGGCCTTTGTGTGTGTGTGTGTGTGTGTGTGTGTGTGTGTGTGTGTGTATATGTGAACAGCATAGCTCAAAAACGAAAAATCGTAGAAAGTTGAGACTTGATATTCCGTTTAGGTATCATTTGTCAGTGGGTCATCTGTCAAAATTCTTCAGCCGGGAGTACCACTTTACTTGTTGGGTTTTTTTACTTTTTTGCGTTTATCTCAAAAATGGCTCTGACGATTTTCTTTAATCTAGTTGTATAAACTAGACATACAAGGAACTACAACTTTTATTTGAAATGTTTTTAAGGGCAGAAATGGTGGCGGGGTGGGGTTAGGTTTTCATCTAAAGTGCTTTTTCAGTTTATCAAACAATTCTATCACCTAAATAATGTTAATTAGAATTGAATATGTTGTTGAAATTCCGAGTTTCAAAAAAATCGGATAACCGGAAATGCTTTTAATTACCACTTAAGTAAATGATTTTCTCACATTTCGCGATTTTCTCAAAAATCTTGAAACACTCTATATAAACAAACATACAAAGATCTACAACTTTTGTTTAAAATATTTCTCTGGGAAAATTCATTTAAGAGCAGTTATGGGGGAGGGATGGAATTATGTTTTTCTCTAAAGTGTCTATCATAGTTGATTATACAATTCTATCATCCAAACAAAAATTAATTAGAAATAAATAGATGGCCAAAATTCCGAGATTCAAGAAAATTAGTAAACCGGAAGTGCGCTTTTACTGGACAGTTTTTTCAGTTTTCGAAGAATTTCATTAAATTTTGGTACACAAACTAAAAAATTTGGCAATTTTTATTTTTGGGAACTGGAAGTAAGAGAAAGTTATGTGAGTGTTTCATACCATACTTTTTTCCCTGCATATTGTTCCTCGCCTTATCCCAAAAATTACTATATACAAGCAATGTAGGAAGGTTATAATGTTAATGTACATTGCAGCTTCTATTTATTATTATTGTACATAATTTGTAAATTTGTAATAAAGCTTTTTTATCTATCTATCTATGAATAACGAAAATTATACTCGGACCGTATCTAAAACTAACTGCGCATTTAAATAAACACCGCCCAATTATTAGCATTTAATTAAATATCTATTTTAAATCGAAATATATAAGCATAAAATGAAAAGAACTAAAAGTATATTATAATGTGTATACTTAAAAAGAAGTTTTATATAAAGAACTAATATATAAAGTTTATTTAATTCTGAAAAGCTATAATACGCCTCAAACAAAGTTTATAGGCGTATTTTAAAATAAATCGTTTTTTCTCCTAGCCCTAAAACTAGTGAGACAATGTCTTACCAACTTTATTGTCCAATAAATGTTTTAATGATCAAACTAGTGCGATAAGAGTTAATACCATTTCTCTACCAGTCTTACTTCTTTAGTTTACTTTATTTATTATTCCACTTTTCTTTTTCTTTTAAACTGTACTTATTCACTTTTTTTATTGAATTATGTCCTTATTTATTTTTAATCAATTTTAAGTTGACAGAATTGGGCGAGCAAAAGGTCGTCCAAAAAAAAAAAAATACAAAGAATGAGAAGACCTTGTTTTTAGCAATATATTTAGTCTGATTGCCTAATCTGTAATTAATTAATTAGGATTATTCATGACGTAGGTATTGTTTATGAAAACAAAACCCCAGTATTTCACATTTAACAATATACTATCGAATGTCCCATTGAATATTAATTACTGTTGTATTGGAATCAGATGATCGGATTGGATGTATCGGATCCCACCGCTGCCACCAGATGTATTGGAATCAGATGTCTTGGTATCGGGAGTTGAAGTGAGGAGTAAGCGATTGTTAGTTGGAGAGTTTTAGAGAGTTGTTATGCGAAATACGTACTACTGATTTATGAAAATAAATTATATTTTAACAAATAATTTAAAGTGTTTTGAAATAGATAAACTAAGATGCACATTTGTAAATGAATATAAGAATTATGAAATGATTAATAAATATTAAAGAAATAGTGTTTAAAACCTTGAATAGGGACGCGCTCGCGATGTGTGAAACTTAACAGCTTGATAACTGATGTGTAACTGACTGATGAATACTGATAACTGATAGTGACTCGTGGAGTACTGATGGGTACTGGCACTTAACTGATTGTGAACTGGTGTATAACTGATGTGATACTAATGGGTAACTGATGTGATACTGGTCGTGAACTGATAGATAACTGATGAATGACTGATCCCCTCCTCCAGTGAGGCGACGTTTATATTTGCATCACTCACACATTGACTGATGTGTAAGTACGTGCCACACTAAGACATCTCTCGTAGTATATTGACCTCGGTAGTTAACAAAGGCTGGGGTGGCGACGCTCTGATGACAGATGGTGGCCAGGTGGCTTCTTGAGTGTACATTGACCCTTGTATGAAGGAAATACAGGCCAGGTGCACATTGACCCTTGTATGAAAGGGTTTTGCCGGCGGCGGTTCTTTTGACTGTATATTGACCCTTGTTTGAAAGGGTTTTGCCGCGGTTCTTGACCTGCGGATAGCGGCTGGCTGGAACCACTAGTTATAATTTTTAGATTCATTTATTATTTAAAAATTATATCTTCTTTCTTCTTGCCATCACATAACACTGTAATATCAATGGCATGATAAGCACTCTAGAAATTATTTGACAAAAATGCTGTTTATTGTACAATAACTAAGCTAAATTCTACCCCAGTATGCTTGTAACGTGACCGTGACTTCCACGAGTAAGTTTACCATACGTTGTATAACTTCACCCAGACTGACTTGGTTGTGGAGAAAGATTGTTGATATAGGAGGAACATATAGGTGGTTTATTGCTTATGGTATCGCTATTACTACATGGTGGTAACATTATTATATTACTGTAAATCTACATTCATGGGACGAGAAATGTGAAACTCAGAATTGGTTTTAAGTGAGGAATACAAGTTCTATTAAAGATTCATGGGATCCGAAGAATGGAGAAGCAGATATTTAATCAATCAAAATACAGTTGTTGTGGTGGTTGGTTCCACAGAGTTTAAAATTAGACCCTCCACATGTTGTTTTCCATTTTAAAGAAAATTTGCCCCTTTAACAGCCCAAACATGTGTTCCTTTCCCAACCAGCTACCATGACCTCCCTTTGACCTAGTTTAAGAATTTAGTTTTAAAATACAATTAAACAGACCAGTGATTGTATAAACTGAATTTGTTCTGTGCAAGTCTATGTTATCACACTGTCTGACAAACGCATCCTGAAGATAGGCGAACGCCCGAAACCGGTCGATGACCACAAAATGAAGCAGGCTACCACGGAAAATGTCTCTGAATCCTCTGAACAATTACTTCTCACCTAGTCCAGACTAGAAAGGGAGAGTTCGATTCATATAAATAGAGCGACAGCATGACAGTTCTAGGACAGTTTACAACGGTACAAACAAGCAGCAACCTATCTACTTATCTTCTTATTACTCAGCCAGTCTGTCTCTTTATATTTCTCCCGCTAGCTAAGTTCCATTTTACTGTAAAGTCCTTGCAGAATGGGTATTCTATTAATTATACAGTGTTTGCATATATCTAGTTTATTTCTCATTCCTAAATTCATTCTCCCTAACTCTCTATTCCCTCTCACAAGCTTTATATAAGCAATTCAATATTTAAACACTTTCGTTTTTTTAAAATGAAAAAAAGATAATAGTTTTGATTTCAAAATGTTTGGAAGTAAAGGACAAGTTAGTGTTGTCTTGCAGCTTTTTTTTTAAAAAAAAAAACAAATCTGGTGTGACGATTTTCACATAGTGGCAGTTAATACAATTATATAATACAAATCGACAATTTTCTTTAATTTGGGCAGTATCATTCATTTGTTACGACATAAATATAGAAGTCGGTGGAGGTACATGACCTACATAAGGCTCAGTTGAATGATTTAATTAAAAGTCCAGCAACAAGTAAAATTGAACAAAAATTATTTTTTTTAAATTTAACGTCGCAGATTTCGTCACACTCTTTAAAATCAGTTTCTTGGTAAAAATGTTTGAATAAAAGGATTTTCGTTTGGAATTAACATTCCAAGTTTAAAAAAAATCTAAGTTTTCAAAGTTTCATCCAAGTGTAAAGAGGATTCGAGTCATGCACAAATCTTGAATCAATCACTTTCCACCTGCATTTTCCCACAAGAGGCAAACTAAGGAAGAACTGGAAGAAGAAGCTCAAGAGAGACTGTTATTTCACCCGGCTTTATAAAAGGGCGGAATCTAACTCTAGAAAGGACATAATCATTATTGAGTCACCTTCAACCGTCAACATACAATATGCTTCATCCCGTCACTCTGCCAGTCTATCTGTCACTCTCTTCTCGTGTTTACTCTATCTTCTCTTCATTATTACTTTTGCTAGACTGCAACAGCAGCAACAGTAGCAACTGTTTTAACCATTTCAACGGCATCAGTAACAACAGCTGCTTTTGCATCAACATCATTGCTAACTGTGATACAGCTTCTTCAGTCTTTAGAGTAGTTGATGTTGTCTTCTATTGAACTTTTCCTTCCAGTTCGTGCTTAGTTTGCCCCTTCTACAAGCTTGATGGAGAAATGCAGTGACCTTGGAGGGAGGGGGATGATTGGTTCACGATTCGTTCAGTAACCCTAACTTTTCTCAGCCTATGTTATTTCTTTTCTGACACCTCTGAAACATTCAGTACAAAAGTCTAGAGGAAATTCCTAATAACTCAAAAACCTGTACTGTAATCTGGTCTTTTTGGATAAAAAATTTCTTACCAATTTGGAATTCTACTAATGCTTTTAATATTCCTTAATATTATATAGGCGGCACAGCCATATATTGCCCCGAAGTGGTACTTTAGAGTACCACTTTATCTTACGTTGCTGCTCCCCCGGGCAGTTCCAGAAATAACAATTTTCCTGAAAGAAATACTTCAAGTTAAAAGTGATTAACATTGATATGTGTAATACACAAAGTTTAAAGAAAACCGTTGAGTCATTTTTAAGAAAATCGCAAAAAAACAGTAAAGTCTATATCCGCTTGGTGGATTTGTCGAAAACATTATTGTCAGATGCGGTAGTGGTTTCAAAACGGAATGTCAAGTTTAAGCCCTCTGCTATTTTTCGATTTTGATATAATTCAATTCACATACACGAACCGACTATTTGCTAAAAACTTTTTTCTAAGGACTTTACAGTAAAATGGAACTTAGCTAGCGGGAGAAATATAAAGAGACAGACTGGCTGAGTAATAAGAAGATAAGTAGATAGGTTGCTGCTTGTTTGTACGGTTGTAAACTGTCCTAAAACTGTCATGCTGTCGCTCTATTTATATGAATCGAACTCTCCCTTTCTAGTCTGGACTAGGTGAGGAGTAACTGTTCAGAGGATTCAGAGACATTTTGCGGTCATCGACCGGTTTCGGACGTTCGCCCATCTTCATACTCAAGGGACTTCAAAACAGTATTTCCGGTGAAAACTCAATTTCAAAAATTTGACACGATCGCAATAATTCCTCGTCTACAGTGAAAGAAAGTAAAAATAGATAACTCCTGGGATATTCGTGATGTATCTTTATCACTGTAGATTAGACACTGGCTGTAATTTAATAATCGACTGCAGAAAGAACAGTACAATACCTGCAGGCCCTCAATAATCATCGGTAAACTACTGCGGTTCCTGCATCTAACATATAATTAGCATCAGAGAAAATACGAGTCCATAGGTAGTAGTTCTTTTGACTACAATAGGCTTGACCCCTCTCATTCTCACACAGACTTTATCTCAAGCCTAGTAGTCATTAATGTCTTCGTCATTATCCTTTCTTTTTTATACTATCTCATAGTTTAGCTAATTGTTTCCAATTGTAATTATTAAACGATCATTTAACACATCCATTAATCAATTTCTTTATTGTTTACAATTATTATTCACCATTATGTTCATGGTTGGTGGAGTAACTTAACGATATAGCCATTTCATAATAAAACAATGATTAAAGTCTGCTCTTAAATTATAGTAGAGATCCCTTCTGTCACAAATTAAAATCACTATTAATTATTATCATCTAATTTAGTTAACTAATACAATAGGGAGCTATAAAATGATGAATAAGTAAAAAATATCATAGTGAGATAATTCAGTTAGCAGTGGTCTATGATTGTACGATTCCGATGACGGAAGCTTTAACTCTAATCTCCTTCTCCTAATTTCCTTCAGAGAAGTAATGAAAAATTAAAATCAGAACCACTAATGAAATAGATATCGATATTTGTTGTTTGTTTTTCGCTGTTTACACGAAAAAATGAATGATAATGCTGCTTTTTACAAAAATTTATAGGTTTATCTCACAATTAAAATATAATAATTTCAATGCCTATAAATTGTAATTACCACGAGCACCAGTGGCATTGAAAAATTGTATTCAGTGTGTCCTGATTATTGCTGTTACCTCAGCAGTAATCATATGTGTATTTTAAATGGACATACGTTTCTGTTATAATAATTAGCAATATTTACATTTTTATCACTTGCGAAAAAATCTGATCGTAGTTACCATATCAACTATTTCTTTTTACTTTCTCTTATCCTAGTAAGAGGAAGTATAGTAATCGTGTCAAATTTTCGATATCCAGTATTCACCGGATATATCCGTTTTCAGGTCTCCTGAGTCCAAAAAAGTGGTTTTTAGCAAATGGTATCTATGTGTGTGTGTGTGTGTGTGCGTGCGCTTATATGTATGTTTGTATGTGAACAGCATAGCTTCAAGTTCAAACTTGATATTCGTTTAGGTGTCACCATCGAATCCGACAGTAGGTTACCTGTCAAAATTCCTCAACCAGAAATACCACTTTACTGAATGTTTTTTTCACTTTTTCGCGATTTTCTCAAAAATGGCTCAGACGATTTTCTTCAAACTATCGATACCCACAATAGTACAAAGGCCTACAACTATTATTTACACCATTTCTCTGGGAAAATTCATTTAAAGGCCCTTTTGGGGGAGGGGTGGAGTTATGGTTTCCTCTAAAGTACTATTTCAGTTTATTACACAATTCTGTCATCTAAATAATATTAATTAGAATGAAATATGTTGTTGAAATTCTGAGTTTGAAAAATCGGATGACCGGAAGCGAGTTTTTACAAGGAAGTATTTTTCACTTTTCTGCTATTTTATCTAAAACGACTCCATTTTCTTTAAACTTGGAATGTGAACTACACATATAAAAGCTACAACTTCTATTTGTACCATTTCTTCTGGTAAAGTCATTTAAGGGGGTATTCGGGAGAGGGGTGAGGTTATGTTTTTCTCTAAATTGCTATCGTAGTTAGTATTATACAAATCTACCATATAAACAAAATTAATTAGAAATAAATAGATTGCCCAAATTCCGAGTTTTAAGAAAATTAGTAAACCGGAAGTGCGTTTTTACCGAACAGACTTTCAATGTTTGCGATTTTCTCCATAAAAACACCGACTATTTTCATAAATTTGGTATACTAACTATAAAATTTGTCAATTACAATTTTGAAAACTGGAGTAAGAGAAAGTTATGTGAGTGTATCACCAATTTTTTTTAATTTAAGGCGCGTCAATATTGATGGACATATTTAGCCTGGAGCCTTTTCAGTGCACTGCCGGCCACCGGATAGTGTTCTCTCGTTACAGACAGACAACACAGCCCATTACAGGACTGTTAGCTGTAGACGCTCCTAGGAAGAGAAAATCTAAGGGCAGCACGGCTGGATTAGAACCCGGGATCTCCGCGTAGCTAGTCCAGCGCGCTACCACTGAGCTAATCGCTTCCCTCAACTTTTATTTGAAACATTTCTTCCGGAAAATTGATTTGTCTACATATGTGTTTATAAAATGTGTTTTAATAATAATAATTTATACCGGGTGTAACAGCAACCTCTGGCAATACTTCGTGATATGGTTCTTCACTTTATTTGGAACAAAAAATTTCTAATAAACCATGGTCCGATTCGTTCGCCTTCAAAAGTTTTTCTTCATTTTGTAAAATTTTCAAATTTCCTATTTTTCCTCATAAAATTGATTATATCTCAAAAAGTTTTTCACATAAATCATATTCAATTACATCTTTGGACAGAGCATTAAATTC
Organism: Triatoma infestans; assembly: GCA_011037195.1. Taxonomy (NCBI): domain Eukaryota; kingdom Metazoa; phylum Arthropoda; class Insecta; order Hemiptera; family Reduviidae; genus Triatoma; species Triatoma infestans. The sequence continues at coordinate 25,939 of JAAEAF010014314.1, forward strand.
CCTATAAGAAACAGAAGTTTTATTTTAATTGAATTAATTATAAGATTTTTCAGAGACATTAAACTCAACTCTACAGCGCTTCAACAGTTAAAAACAACTTTTCAATAGTATTTTCTTATAAATTTCTTTAAGGCTAGCGTATGGTCCGGTTACAGAAAAAATATCTACATTTCACCAGCTTTCCAACGATAATAATACCATGGGGTTGCTTTCTTGTTTTGTTAAAGAAAATGCGAAATAAATTAAAAAACAACAAAATGAAAATTGAGAACTGTTACAAAAATATCTAAGATTAATTAATAATCCTGGCCTAACAGGAAACCATACAAGCAGCGTATCGACGACTAGGGGAAACCGGTTCTGTGAGAATAAACTACCGAGGAAACGTTGACCGTTCTGACGAAAATTCATGTCAACGCATCTTAAATGTGTCTGACGACGATTCTACCCTTAGCACACGCAGAGTGGCAATGTCGCTAGGTTTGTCACATCAGACTGTGCACAGGTATCTTCGAGGGATGGTCAAAGTTTCAAACGGAACGATCAAAGTTTCCTCGGTAGTTAATTCTCAAAGAACCGGTTTCCCCGGTCTTTGATACGCTGCTTGTATGGTTTCCTGTTAGCCCGCGCCTGTTAGGCCACGGCCATACTCAACTGCAGCTTCTGACCCGCTGCCATTACAAAACCCATAAATAAAAACCATATCTCGGTATTCTATGTCAGAGAACTGTGGCATTTTGAATGTATGACCAGCTAAATCACGACTAAAAGTTTCGGTTTATAAGAATTAGACGGATTTCTATCGTGAGATTACAATTCCAAAGTTCATTCCAGGATTATTAATTAATCTTAGGATATTTTTGTAACAAATCTCAATTTTCATTTTGTTGTTTTTTAATTTATTTCGCATTTTCTTTAACAAAACAAGAAAGAAACCCCATGATATTTATTATCGTTGGAAAGCTGGTAAAATGTAGATATTTTTTCTGTAACCGGACCATACGCTAGCTTAAAGAAAGTTATAAGAAAATACTATTGAAAAGTTGTTTTTAACGGTCGAAGCGCTGTAGAGTTGAGTTTAAAGTCTCTGAAAAACCTTATAATTAATTCAATTACAATAAAACTTCTGTATCTTATAGGAAATTTAATGCTCTTTCCAAAGCTGTAATTGAATATGACTTTTGTGAAAAACTTTTTGAGATATAATCAATTTTATGAGAAAAAATAGGAAATTTGAAAATTTTACAAAATGAAGAAAAACTTTTGAAGACGAACGAAAATTCATTAAGCAGGATAAAAAATAATAAAATAAATAAAAATAAATTTAAATCAAAATAGTAAATATTAAATGTACTCTTTTGTGAAGGCTAGAAATTTAGTAAAAAGATATGAGAAGATAAACACAAAACAAGCAAACAAAAACAAATAAAAAAAAAATTAAAAAACAAAACTCAATTAGAGCTAAGTACATAAAGACAGACGTAAAGACAGTAGCATTTTGTGGCCTCAAGATATCTATCAGTTAATTGTGCTGACACTATTCTATTAAGTTCAAAACGGCATTCATCATTTTTTTTTCCTTTTTTTTTTTTTTTTTAAACTGCTACTCTTTTATTTTAATTAACTTGTGGGCGTGTTAATTGTTTTCGTGGCTTGAATACTAATTTCTATTCAACATACATCCTTGTTATCTTTCAATATATATACATCTTGCAGCACGTATAAATGATCGGCTACAGGTCAATATAGGTTTTTATTTTTATTTTATTTTTATTGAATAATTATTATAATATTTTCTTTACAAATTGTATAGTTCCGCCCACAATTAAACAATCTATACTAACTATATAACTTATAAATTGATTTCTACGAGCGATAATTGAGATTTTACCAAAGTAACTTGGATGCCCTCTTTTGGAAGAAATCATTGCAGTTGTGTCAACGTTACAAAAGTAAGTTTTTTAAGCCAAACTCACTGTGACCGCAAAGATATGATATGGGGCTCTTGGATGTTAATGTTTAAAAATTCCATGTAGTCGTCTTAAAATATATTACGAGTATAAGTTGGAGTGAGTTAGAATTTGTGAATGGGTAAACACAAAGAGTTGCATATCAACTATCTCTGTTTATGTAAGTGGTGGGTTAGTAGTGGTGTCCTATGTGTATCATATTACTTTCTCTTCCTTACTTCTAGTAAGAGGAAGTATTGTAATCTTGCCAAATTTTCGCTATCGAGTTTTTACCGGAAATATCTGTTTCGAGGTCTCCTGAGTCCAAAGAAGTGGTTTTTAGCAATTGGTCTGTGTGTGTTTGCGCAAGCGGGCGCACGCGCGTATGTGTGTGAATTTGAACACCGTAGCTCAAAAACGAAAAATCGTAGAAAGTTGAAACTTGATATTCCGTTTAGGTATCACCATGGGATCCGACAGTACTCAACTGGAAGTACTACTTTACTAAATAAATTTTCAAATTTTTGAAATTTTCTTAAAAATGGCTTCGACGATTTTTTCCAAAATTAGCATATCAACTACACATACAAAAATCTACAACTTTTAATTGAAACATTTCTCTGGAAAAATTCATTAAAGAGCCGTTTTGGGGGAGAGGTGGTGTTAGGTTTACTTCTAAAGTGCTATTTCAGTTTACTATACAATTCTGTCATCTAAATGATATTAATTAGAATTAAATGTGTTGTTGAAGTTCTAAGTTTGAAAAAAATCGGATGACCGGAAGTGCTTTTTTACTGAAATGTATTTTTCAGTTTTCTGGTATTTTCTAGAAAACGGTTCCAACGATTTTCTTTAAACTAGCAATGTGAACTACACATATAAAATGCTACAACTTTTATTTGAAACATTTCTCCTGGTAAAGTCATATAAGGGGGCTCTTGTTGGAGGAGTGGGGTTATGTTTTTCTCTTGTGCTATTATCATAGTTGATTATATAATTCTACAATCCAAACAAAATTAATTAGAAATTAACAGATAACCAAAATACCGAGTTACAAGAAAGTTAGTAAACAGAAAGTGCGCTTTTACTGAACAGTTTTCGACGAATTCCGGCGAATTGCATTAAATTTGATATACACACTAACTATAAAACTTGTCAATTACTATTTTGAGAACTGGAGTTATAGCAAGTTGGGTGAGTGCTTCACACCGGATTTTTATTTTTATTATGTTGGGATACACGAGGAGACCTCCAAGTTCCTAGAGAAGAGGTTGGTTTCATTTCCATTTACGTCGATATATGTATATATGTAGCGGTAACTTGAATCGGATAATTATGTTTCTAGTAACTGGTATGCGTGTCTGTGGGAGGTACATGCTGAAACTTCAAATTGATATTATGTTCACTTAAATTTAATAATTTACTGAATTATTTTTCGTTACTCCAAATCAAAAACGTCACGTACTTTCTACATTAATTCTACGTATATAACTATGTGACTCACGCAATCGTGAAGAGGCTAGCGGATTCACCTGAAGCAAATATTCAGTATTGTAAGAAAAAATGCTACAGAAGAAAAGAAAAAGACAGCGGCAGTAGTAGGCAGCGGCGAACTTTGGTAAGAAGGCCAGAACCGTATGGCGGTGTGAACCGCAGCGCGATTACCATATCCCCGCATAAAAATCGCCGTCTCCAAAGCTTTGGCCCTTCATGTTCCGTAACACCAATTTTTTGGGTCTGTACGTAATTCTTTCATTTTTATTCGAAACATTTTCTACAATTGTGGCAATTGCAATTATATATTTGGTACAAGTTTAGAAGATATATTGCGAGTATGGTTGCCCTTAGTTATTATAAAGTTGGAGAACCTAAGCAATTCATTTTAGGACAACTTAATGGGAAGACTCTCGTTTTCAAATATTAGAAAATGTTTTGAAAGAAACTATGCCAGAACAACTATTTCTTAAACAACTCATCACAACGTGACTCTGTGGCTGGCAGACTTGATCGAAGTTCTCTTGTAGGAATATCAATAATGACTTTTCAATGATAATTTGGTTTTATGTTATATTTTGAACTAATATTATATACATATAGTAAAACACATTTTAAATATACATATTTTTATACAGGCAAGGTGAAAATTCTCGACCTAGTAGTAAAAATGAGTGTTTCTTCATTTCAAAAACGCATTTATTTTACAATGTAGTCTCTCCCTTCAGTTCAATACAGTTTTTCCAACGTTTCTCCAGCGTCCCTGAAGTACGATTCTGGAAGATCTTTAAAATATCCTCGCTGCTACCACCTCTTCGTTTACCCCAAAATATTTTCCAACCATAAATTTCTTAAGTTTTGGGAATACCTGAAAATCAGAGGGAGCCAATCTGGCGCCCAGGAAGGATGTTCCAACAATTCATACTCAAATCCCTCAATTTTCCTTTTGCCAAAGCGCCTTTTGGGCGGGTACATTGCCCTGGTGAAAGAGGAATTCTTTTGGAATCGCAAAAACACTAGCCATAACCTTCACAGCTGTTGTGATTGTCTTTGATTTCTTCGGTGCAGCGCCACCGAGCTTCTTGTTTTGACTGAAATGGAAAGTGTTAAACCAACATTTCATCCTTCGTAATAAGTCGGCGCAGAAAATCGGTTAGATTCTTCTTAAAACGGCAAAAACACTGCTGTGAAACTCGATTCCTCTCATGGTTTGTGACCGTCATTAACAAAAGCGGCACCCATCTTGGACAAAGCTTTCTATACTGAGTTCTTGGTGTGAAATTTGACGTACCTTTCTTCTGTGATGCCTACATCCTTAGCTCTCTCATATTTCTTTAATCGTCGATCATCTGGAATCGTATTGTGTATCTTCTCGATATTTTCTTCGTAGTTGCAGGTCCGTCCTTCACCTGGATCACATTCAATCGATGTACGACCACGTTTGAACTCAGTTACCCATTTTTTTACTGTTAATAACAAAGATGCAGACTCCTTATACATTTTCACCAATTATGGATGAATTTCTGTGGGCGATAAACCATCCAAAACGAAGAATTTTAAGACGAACGGTATTCAAGTTTATTCATTTTCTCAAAACACACATCTCGCTTACTTTAAACAGCCGTTCAGTAAACAAACTAGATAAAACAAACTATTTGTCTGATCAAATTCACATTTGTATTTTTACATTTTTCAACAAGTTGCCAACATGAAATACAGTAATTTCATTTGTAGCAGCGCCATACATGGGCTACGCCGAGAACTTTTCACCTTGCGCTAATAATGAGTAATTAACTCAAAATCGTTAACCTGATTTGATCACATTCACTTTTTTTTTACTGCTGTAAGAGATTTTACAAAATTGATTTAAACATGGTACAAGATGATGTAACTAGTGTTTTTTCTAAAGCAATATCTTAAAACATCATCTTTTGTCTACTTATTTTTCATGGTTAAGTAGATATTTTGTAAAAATTACGAATTCACCGAATATTGTCCAAGTTTTAAAACTATGTTGAGAAGAGAAAGTATTGGATGCCATCCTTCAGAGTTGTCACTTTTTAAGTGTTTAATTAACATAACATGAAGAGAGTAATCTGAGGATATTTATCAGGTAATATAGTTTAAAACTAGGCAGTTATTTTATAATTTTCATTTACCATAATAATAGAAAGGAAATTAATTAAATTAGGACAGAATTTAGATCTCATTATGTAAAAATACCTTCTCTAGTTCTTAAGTAAATATCTTTGTGTAATCTTTGCTATTTATGAATTTGTTAGACATTCAAATATGGAATGATACAAGCGAATTAATGTAGGAATTAGTCCAGGTTATTCCTATTCCAGAAAGAATTAAAGTTTTTTTTTTTTTAAATACTCATTCCATTTCTACATTTTATATGCAGGGAAATATTGGACAAAATAATAAACTGACTGAGAGCAGCTTTAGGTTAATTTTGTCATTTGAATTCCGGAAGTTAAGTCGTTCGGGTATTGACAGTTGCGTTGATAGAAACCCTCTATTTTATGGTAAAATCTGGCTAAGTTTGAGAAGACTATCTTAAAGAAGCTAAAGTAAATCCGATCAAACTATGGTTTAGAGACGATCTATTAAAAAAATATAAACCTAAGATATTGTCATAGATCTAAGACGTATTGTGGTGTTTGATGCTATAAAGTCCATTGTGAGAACTAACTGCACCCACACTAGATATTTGTTTGTAAGATGATAAAAGGTACGGAATGAAACGAAGAAGAAGGAGAAGTGTATATGTACTATTAGAGGTCCCCATTCTTAATATCCTATTAGCCATAGTATATATAATAGACTATGTATAGCAAGTGTTGTGTATATCGTTCGGCTGACAAGATGACAATGTCTCAGATTGGCCAGTACAAACTATTCTACTCTCATTGGGTACATCCTTGTTATCATCACTATCACTATTAATAAGTAAAGCACACAGATTGGTAATTGAGTAACCATTACAGTTCCTTCAAGCCATTCTATACATATCTATAATGTTACTTATACACGTAATTTTGTCAATCATTTACTTCTAGTTAGCTGTTTGCAAGATCTTCCGTCTCCTTTATTTTCCTGAGTATTAGAACTCATTATAGATGTCCAAAATAAAAGTTATAGAACTTTCACTTGAAAAGAAATGAACTCACACCAAAGCCATTTTCTAAGAAGAAGTGGATTTGTCGCAATTTTCGAGATCTTAGAGTCCCTAATACTCAAACCCATACAAATGGAGCCTACAGATTTAGTTGAAACGTGCAACTATATGGGTACATGGTATCCTTAGACTAACTCTAGTTCGCAACACTGATATTTCACCTCCAGGTTCTTTCGAGTTTACACACAATTACAATGTAAGATTCTAGGTACAAAAAGGGGGCCACTAAAGTGGTTCTAGGGTGTAATGGACATAGCTTTATAGTCAGTATCTCTAAACAACTTCGCATCTTTTGTAAAAGTCAATTCAAAGACAGCAGATGTACTTTAGAAAATATTAGAAGAACCTTATCATTTCGGTAAGGAAGACTAAAACCAAAAAGTACTTACTAAATGGACCGATGGTAGTATAGTATTCAAAAAAGGTTCAGCCGAAAAATCAACTAGTGTATCAAAAATTCGAAGTAAGAAAAGTCTTCCTGCAAGAATTCAATTGCATATCATGGTGAAATTGACAACAAATTCATTGATATCCGTGCATTACTTACCGTACTCTAGCAGCTTTCGCCAAGTATCATCCATGCAATTCACCATGTAATAGGAAATAACAATCTTGATGAACCCTTGTGGACCATAGGTGATTTTTCCAAAATGCAATAAGAAAATAAGAAGTATGAGTAAAGTAAAGATCTAAACTAATGAAGAAGTAATATCTGAAACAAGAAAATATACCAGAATGAAGAGAACCTAAATTTTCTTTTAATAATGGTAGCTTCTCCAAGGTCTACCTGAATCTTAGAGAAACAATTGAGAAATATTCAGAGAAACGAGTGAAAGTGAAAAATAAGGAGAAACGTTTTTACTCTGACAAAAGCGCTTCATACCTTTTCCTCCGAACACAACCAGTGCTACATTTTTAAGGAATTCCTCAATTGGCACAACCTTTTTACTATCATAATTATCCGTAGAATCTTACCAATTTGTTATCAACACAGATCTCTCATTATAAATTAATATCTATTCAAAACATTGTATCCTATTTACCAAAAAATTTGTTCCCCGAAATTCTAACCATTTGTTTGATTCTGGATAATTTAATGTAACTATAAAATTTTATAAAGTCAAGCGGCGAACTTTAATTATAGAAAATTATGTCCTTTTTTTAAAAATTCATTAACAATAAATTCCCTTTAAATGTAAGAATGCTTGAGCCATAGATATACAGACTTATGACACCAGATAAAGATCTTTCACTGAAATTTCAGTAATAAATTAATCACAATCAAGAAAAGAAATTAGAAAAATTAATAACGTCGGGTCAGTTAATAGCGTTCACATAATTCTGACCATTTGTCGATTATTTCGTTAAATTACCAAATTAATTAATTAATTAATTTTTCAGATAAATATAATATGTAGCCAATTTCGGAGAATTCAATTAAAAAAGACAAAGTTCTGCACTCGCCACTCTCCCTCCCACCCAATAAGAGAATAATTAATTTACTTTATTACTTAAATAAATAAAAAATACAAAACCACAAACGAACAGCCAGAAACTAATTAGCTTTATTTGAAAATACCGGTATAATGGAAAAGGATTAAAAGAGGACTCCAATGATTAATGATATAAATTACTGATCAATTAAATGAGTCCAAATAAGGCAACTTGAGCTATACACTAGCCGTTTGAAGGTCATACTATTTCTTTAGTTGTTAAAAATACACTCTTTTATCACAAAGTTTTTTTTAATATTCATATTAAAAATATTTTGTAATTTCAATACATTTAAATATTATTTAAATGCTTCTATTTTTTTTTTTTTAATCATGTTTTCATGTATTCATTAAAAAACTTTCCTCTCTAGGATTTAAATATGCTTAACTTTAACTGATATGTAAAATTAATTTTTAAATTACTAGAAGTTCGTTAACTTGATATAATCCTCACTTTTGGCGGCTAATTTCTTTTTGAGTTTTTTTTTAACATTTAAAGTACTATAAACGTTGTTAAATATACTTTTTAAAATAACAATAACAGCCCTTTTTGTAGCATTGAATATACTAACGTCGCATTGAGAAGGCTTTAACATTATATCAGATTCAATAGATCGAAAAGAAGGCTAAAGTTTTTTTTTATCTGAGATTATTGGAATTTTCGATAAATTAACATAAATATGCAAAGAATTTTGTTTGCTTGAAGTAATTCTTTTTTTTAAAGAGTTCTGGGCATAAAGATTTTTTAATACATTGAATAGGTGAAGCCTTGTAATTGTGCCTCCAATGTCCATATCAAATGATTTATTATTTAGTGGTTTCAAAATGGCGCGAAATTGTTTGATAAGTTAGCGATCGTTTTTTGTTCAAAATTTCATAAAGTTCGTGTTGGAAATTGGTAATGTTTCCCATAGTCGACCGTTAGAAACTTGTATTGTGTACTGGTCTCTCGTGCATGCAATGTCCTCTCTTTATAGAGACAATACTGTCCATCACCAATCAGTGAGCTGTAGAAGCTTGTAGGAAGAGAAAATCTAAAAGTAGCACGCTGTTCTCGAACCCTGGAATCCTGCGCGCTAACACTGAGGTAATCCCTTCGCTTATTAACGCTTTGAGAAGGACCTTATTTTAAAAAAAAAAAAAAGTAATTGAAAGCACAACATACTTAAATTTAGTTGTTACTGAAAGTAAGTGCTTGCGTTAATGTAACCACCTAAAAATATAAAAATTACACATAATGTTCATATTTTATCAATTTTTTTTTTTAGAGTCCCATTTATAAAATAATTCATCAATTTAAAAATTTAGCAGTTAGTGCCATTAGTGAAGTTCCTTTATTCTAACCCTATCAGCAAGTTTCCGGCTTCGCTTATTTTCTACCTAATATGATACATTTTCAGATTTTAGTGATAAACATAAATACTGAGGCATTCTGAGATCGTATCTTTCCACCATACAATAAATAAGAGGAGAATCGTGCAACACTAGTACAAGTGCCACTCCAGAAGGAAGCCACTGTCACTCCCCTTAGCGAAGAAAGGTGCGTTTATGGATCGTTCTTTACAATACATTCCAATCTTTTTTCTGCCCTTGTTATCCTCTCTAATTTTCATTTTTCATATTCGGCAAGGATGAAGTGCAGTGAAATGTTGTTTGCAGACTGACCTGATAGTCAGTTCTTGTTGGAGGAAAGAGCACGCTTATGAGATTTTTCAAATCGATCTGATGAACTTGCGCGCAATCTATGACGCTTCTTTAATATCTCCTCCGGTAGTTGTGTCATTCAATCTGGTAAGATCAAGGTTTCTTACGTTGCATTCATTTGACTAACCTCCATCTCCAAATACAATAACCAGTTGAATGGTATCATCGATGTCCGTAGTTTCATCCAGTGCAAGAGAGAATTAAACAAATTTTTTTGAAACTTTGTTTCGAGGTGCACAAATTTCGGTTGAAATATCGTTAATGATTTTATTACAGATTGCAACTAACCAAGTAAACAATATTAAACACGTAATGGATGCACTTCTAACCTTCTCATTCTCCTTTAACCGCTACAGTGCACTGATTTCATAATTCACTATGCCGATTTTTTTTTTTTTTTTTGTGAATAACAAAATGCAAAATATATAGAAATCTGTGAACTCCGAAAAACATAGTAGAAAATCTTAAATTGGGTGGCAAGCAGGCCGTACGCCGCTTGTTGAACATTGGTGCGTATTTAGCGGAAAAATTGCAAGTGTCTCAGCTCTCACCATGGCTGGGAGTTGTCTCAGCTTAGTTAATGATTTGTTAACATTATAATTTCTTAGAATTTAACTCCGCCACAGTATCAATTGAATTCATTCTAAATTTAAACACAGATTTGTGGCTCCAAACTCCCAAAGGTACTGAGGAAATCTGACGATTATTGGAGTCTATTTTGGCAAAAATTTAATCATAGGCCATTATTTTGCACTATTATTTGTGAAATATTGCTCGTCATGTCACAGTATTAAATTGTAGGAAATATGTCTTAAACATACTTTAAAAAAAACTTTGTACGCTTATAAGGCAATATTCATTCAGGTAAATAAATCTTACTGTGAATGTATCCCGCTCTCTTATTATTCTTGATGACTATAAGGCAAAGCGTAACCGAAATCCCCTACTGATATTTCAGGTATTCAGATTTTTGCTGTTTGCCTTATTGACTCAGAATTATAACTAATTCAAACCAAGAAAATCTTTTATAAAAAAAACTTTTTAATTCTTGATATTTAAGAGAAATTATTGGATATTTTTTTAACAAGAAATAAACAGGAAAAAATAATAAACATTAAACTAATATTGCATTAAGATTTAATTATCCCAAGGGCACATGTGTTACTTTATTATTTATAAACCATTCCAGTTAATGAAATAAAAGGAGACAATGAAATAGAGGAATGTGTTGTAAATAAAAAAAAAGAATGAAAAACTCAATTAAGAACAACTAGGGCGTAACTGTGAAATAGACAGTAGCGCTGAGATAACAATCAGTTAATTGTTAAATAACTGACAGTAACTACTTGAACAATTAGCACTCTCCTATTATCCAATTAAAATCTTAACTAACACATGTTATAATTAATAGGCTAAACTCTATTAAATCTAGAACAGTAATTATACCTATTTTACACTGGAATTCCCATCGTAGTTATTATAAGGCTTGAATTATTAAGAGACATTAAAGTAACATTTATTGAAGTATTTGGTTTTAAAATTAGAAAAATAAACCCTTACTATTCACATATCAACAGACTCGCGCAACTTTAGATGGAGGATCATTGCATGTTGGAAAGTTAGTATGCATATCGGTAGGTCAACTATATTCAAAATTTGATTTGACTGCAAATCATCAACACAACCTAACTTGCTAGTCTGCGAGTGTTCAATAAAATATAAATTCTAATTTTAATATATATGCTTAATCATCCTAAAAATGTAGAACGGAATGGGTATTTAGCTGAAGATGATTCTCTAACCTGCCTTTCATTTATATTAACGTGATCAGCTAAAAAATTAATTTAGTTCAAAACTACTACAGCGTAAAATAGAGAAAAGTATGAAAATTGAATTACCTAGTAGGTTGGGCATCTTGGCAAGTATAACCCAACCAAATTACAAAAAAGACTTTGACACTGACAAACCCTTCAATGGGGTTTCCCAGTCTATCAGTAACTCAAGCATTATCCTCTCTGAGGGTATCTCAAACATTGATACGTACGATACTGTTGGTGGCATACCCAACATGTTATCCTAACCTAAGAATACCCAAGCAATAGTTTATCAATTTTATGGTTTTTGAATCTTATCTCTGAAGATTCCCAGTTTATCAGAAACACAATCCAAGAAACTGTGCAATTTTTGAGGATAAGCCAGCCAAACTATAAGAAACGGATTAATTAATGTGGAAAAGAGAACTAACAAGTACTTTTTGGATCTTGGACATTCAATTCATGTAGGGAAAAAATCTAATAATTCTGGATTATTGAATTCAGTATTGTTATTATCCTTGGTAAGACCACTATTTCTCTTTCCTCTTATCTGAGAAAGTTTTCCAGCGTGATGCTCATTTCACTTGTACAGAAAAACTTATTTAATTCAGACAACAATAACCAAATTTTAATCAGGACTTCAGAAAGGATTTTTGTCGTAACGAACTAGTTATTTCTATAATGCCCAACACGCGTGAGTTGGGAGCATTCCTAGACGTGGCTTCAAGCCTTCAAACACGGATTGGCACCCGGGTTTACAGTCACTGCTCAAGGGAATCCTGTTCTGCTATCTAATTCTTCTCAATTACTTCACTGATAGATATTATCGACTTGATGAAGAGGCAGCATAGAGGACCTAATAGAAGACCACAAGAGCTATAAATACACAGACTTAAGTTAGATGACTGTGTAAGTCAAGTAATTATTGCTGGTCGTGTCTCATATATGTTGTGGTGGATTGTACCGAGAGAATCATTATGATTGTCTCAGCAATCTCCCACAAAAAGTCTTGGTCACTTCCCAACCGGTCAAAAAATTCACTCTTTATCTTAGGTATTGCCCCTCTACTCCCAAACCAGAGTCCCTTCACTTGGAACAGACGTTCACCAAACCTTTCCCGGTACTTTTTTTCAGGCGAGGGATATATTTTTCTTATATGTCCCTCTTCTCTGTATCAACTTTCCTTCCCCGTTCTGGATCGTTGGATTCAAAGCTGGAACAGTTTTCCCAATATATGAGCTAGGGTTTTGTACTCACTACCGTATTTGCGACAGTCGGGTCCAACACCTCCCGTTATAGCCTGACCGCCGACCCCCGGAACCGCCCAAAAGGGAGCATAGTTAATATTCAGCTTCATCGTGTTAGTCCACTCTGATCCTGAGAGAATTCTCCGATTGCATATTCCTTTGGGGTTATCTTTAAAATGCATCACATCTTTACACTGCCATCTACAATTACTCCAATAATCAAAAGATTTTTCTCGCAAGGATTGTCTGTTCCTCTTGATGATATATGTGTCTTCCATGCTGATAACTTCTAGTCCTAGATGTCCAGCACACTCTGATGTTTCCATTTAATAATCAAACATGATTAGAACTTCCCGTCTTCAACTATATTTAGTCTGTGGGCAATAGACCAGTGCTGAATGGTGCTTCCCACTGACACCTGAGTAAACCAAAGCCCTGAAAATGTCGGGGGCATATAACATGGCAGACGTAGTGCTTTTTGGGATCCCAATCATAGCCTTCACGCTTCTGTCGTGAATTCACGGGTGAATAATGACGTCTATACTTTCAAAGAGTGTCGAGCTGAGTTTAATTGAAGGCGCGGATTGCAACGGGTATGTAAGTGCCGGAAAAACATATTGATTTACAATATCAAGCTTTTGATCGGGTTTGTGCAGGCTAGACGCTACCAATCTGTCAAGGTTGCGGGACAATTTGGTTACAGCAAAATCGTTGAATTTCACTTCGCCCGAGAAGCTAATAAGTGTAAATACTTAGAATGTACCACTGGATAGCTTCTCCTCTCTTTTATTTTGTTTTTTTTTATGTAATCCTTAATATTTGTTACCAATAAAATGATAGTAGCATTATTCTATATAAAAAAATAACAATTCTACAATATTACTTAATTTATATATTCTTAAAGAAAAAAAAAAAAAAAACCAAAACAATGTTGGGTACCGTTATTTTAGGTTTCAATAAATAAAATAACATTATTAACAGCCACAATTGAAAATACTTTTTGTTTACTTTATGAAATAAAATTATAGTTTAAGAGTTTTGGCTAGAGTCACTGTAAAGAAGACGATGGATATTGTAGTAAATCTTTACTATAAAATTACAGGAGTTAACATAAAGTTTGCAAAATATTTTACAGAAACTGTGTAATATGTATTCCTTTTTTTTTGGTATAATGAGGCGCCACCTAAATGTTTCTGTCTCTCAATTTATGTTTTATACACTATTTAGGTGAGGATTATATTATCTAAGTGTAACTGTGTTTGTATATATTACATGGTATTATAGTTATATAGTACGTATGTGTAAATATAGAACACTTCTTGTGAAGAGGGTTAGTTCTGAAGCAGTAGAAGATATTCCTCTCCTTTCTTACTCACTCGTACTCACTCTCTCACGCTATCTTTAAGTAAACATGTCCACATGATTCATACCTCCCTTAATTTTGTATGTATTGGTATATTTTGTGATTGTGTGTGGCGTATGTAGTTGGATGGGTGTATGAGAGTGTGTGTGTGTATCAGTAAAAAGAAGTGTGATGCCTAATAATTATTTTTAGAACTAAATGAATTACTTGTCGGCTTGAGTTCAAGAATCTGAATGTTATTCATTCTTATTTTACGTAATATATAATGAATGGAAAACATATTCACTATGTTGGAAAGTTTATCAATGTCATCAAAATTTAAAAAACACAAATAGCCTACTTTATTGATTAAATGCTTTTGATTTTTTTTTTTTTAAATAAACTAAATATTGAAGACTAAATTTTTATTTATTTATTTATTTATTTTATTTATTTTTAAAGAACTTTTGATCATAGAGCAGGGTCGCCACTCTGTTTTCATTTTTAAATTAGAGAATAGATAAAAACAATAATAATAATAATTCATGATTAATTTATTACTTGTTGAATTATTAGCGACATATTTCATAGAAAAACATTTCTTTTAGTTTGTACAAGGGGGAGGAGAAGAGGGTAACCCAATTATTTTTGGCTTATTAATATTCCAGTACTACGTGTTGCCTACATTTAGAAATCATCGTTATCAAAAAAAATATCTATTAAAATTAGTTCACAATTTAAAAAGTAAATTAAATATTTAGGGCAAGGATTTTCAAACTTTTTGTCATCATGGCTACTGTAGTAGATTTGAGAGATGAGAATATAGAGACAAATTAGGTATGTTAAGAAATAAACTTGTAGTTGCACTGAAGACGACATAACTTATTAAATATATAATAACTGTAAGGCTATGTCCACACTGGTGCAACTTTCCTTTCAACAGAGCATGCGTCGTAGCGCACGGTGTGATGAATGAAAGGCATGCGTTATTGCATGCCTCATTGAAGACGAGTAGGCATTTGTTTTTATAACGCAAGCAATAGCGCACGTGAATCCAACTAGTTGGATTTTCGTTCAACATTCTATGCGTCTTTTTAATCTCGCTACGTGTTGTGTTTACACTTTTATAGGTTATGTTTATATAATTAATTTCAAATATTATTTAATTATTATTATAATAATAATTTTATTATTAAAAAATTATTATTATTTATATAATCTATAAATTATATAATTTTATTTATATTATTATTATTTTTTTATTTTTTTTAATATTTATAATAACTATTATTTTAATAATAATTTTATTATTAAACTGATAGTAATTAAACTATTATTATTAATTAATAATATCTCCGACATGTCTGCAAATGAAGAGACACTTGATTTCATCGAGGATTACCGCCAAAAAACAGTTTTATGGAACATAAATTCAAAATTATATACAAACAAAAGTGCGAGAAGCGATGCCCTGCGTTTCTTGGCACAAACGTAATAATATGGACGTTGTTGGGAGTGAAAAAGAAAATCAGAAGCCCACGTTTTCAAATCAGAAACAGATAACCAAATAGCTGTGACGCTTCTGAATCCATCGATAAAATGCACACTAAACAGATGATTAAGTGTGGACAACAAATTGAATGCGTCAAGAGGCATGCGCGAAAGGCATGCGTGACGCATGTTGAAATGGAAAGAGGAAGCGCAAGTTGAAAGGGAAAGGGAAAAGGAAAGCGCACCAATGTGGACATAGCCTAAGGGTTTTAGACTGTTGAATGATATTCCAGAATAAAGTTGCGAGAGAATAATTAAGAGAGAGAGATTGTCTGATTGAGAATAGAAAGTACGTAGAATGATGTTGACTGACTGGTGTCGATAACTCTCTTCTGTAGGGCTAGCTCTCCTTTATTGAAATGGAATTCTCCCTCCCTATTTCACCTAGGCAAGAAGGGAGGATCCTAGGAATCTTTAATGATTCGGATCCCATTACACTAACTTGAAAACGAGTCCAAGACTCAGAGCTGCCCTTGAAGATGGACCTTTTGACTCTGGGCTCCAAGAATATTATACGATGAATACATTTTTTAATTGCACACTTTACTTTACTTGTTTGTCATGCTGCGAAGCCACTGTATAATAATGTTTTAGGAAATATTAAATTTTGAGATTTGTTTTGGGGTGAAGGAGAGGGGATAAAATTAGGCATTTCTTTAATGTGTTACTTTCATTTAATATACAATTCTAAGAAAATCAGTTGACCCGAAACGTGAATTCATTTAATTTCTTTTTTTTTTCAGTTTTCTGATAATTTTCTCGATAAAGATATCAATGCGGTGTCTTAAAACTTGGCCTACTAACTGCGCATGCCCATCACATTAGTTAAAACATTTTTTTTTTTTTTTTAAGCAATTGATTTTAAAGGGGTTTCTGAGGCCTCCATAAAGTCAGATTTTCCTTAAGATTTTTAAGATACAGAATTGATTTAACACTTACTTATCTTTCTTATTAAACCATAATTTCAAAATTATTTAATTATTTATATTCAAAATAAAATATATATTACACAAAAATCTGGTTTGAAATATTCACACAACTTTCTCTTACTCCAGTTTTCAAAATTGTAATTGACAAATTTTAGAGTTTGTGTACTAAATTTGATGAAATTCGGTGGAGTTCGTCGAAAACTGAAGAAAATGTTCAGTAAAAGCACACTTCTGGTTTATAAATTTTCTTGAAACTCGATATTTTGCCAATCTATTTATTTCTAATTAATTTTGTTTGGATGGTAGAAATGTATAATCAACTATGATAGCAATTTAGAGAAAACATAACCCTTACTCCCTCCCCCAAAACCCCCTTAAATGACTTCACCAGGAGAAATGTTTCAAATAAAAGTTGTAGCTATTTATATGTATAGTTCACATTCCTAGTTTAAAAAAAATCCTTGGAACCGATTTTTAAGAAAATATCAGAAAACTGAAAAATACATTTCAGTAAAAACGCACATTCGGTCATCCAATTTTTTTCAAACTCGGAATTTCAACAACACATTTAATTCTAATTAATATAATTTAGATGACAGAATTATGTAATAAACTGAAATAGCACTTTAGAGTACAACCCACCCATCCCCTCCCCTAAAAATGCCCTTAAAAGCATTTTCACGGAGAAATGTGTTAAATAAAAATTGTAGATCTTTGTAGGTGTAGTTGATATAAACAAGTTTAAAGAAAATCGTTGGAGCCATTTTAGAGAAAATTGCAAAAAAGTGAAAAAACGATTCAGTAAAATGGTACTTCCGGTTGAGGAATTTTGACCGCTAACCTATTGTCAGATCCCATGATGTTAACCAAACGGAATATCAAGTCCGAACTTTCTGCGATTTTTCTTTTTTGAGCTATGCTGTTCACATTCATACATACACACACACACACACACACACAGACCATTGCTAAAAACCACTTTTTTGAACTCAGGGGACCTCAAAACGGATATTTCCGGTGAAAACTCGATATCGAAAATTTGGCACGATTTTCGGAAAGAGAAAGAATTTGGCACGGAGTAAGAGAAAGTAAACAAATAAATAAATAGACCAGTGAAAAATTAAAATAATAACAGTGGGTCCTTTAATTTATTATTATAAATAGTCATGGTGGGTTAGCTTATCCAAATATATTGTGGATCCTTATGTTTAAATTTAAAATAATTAAAGTGATTTGACTATATAGTTCAGGCAGGATGTAACATGAATTAACATGAACGCCCTCTCTTGAATTTATTATCACTCATATTAACTAGTGTCCTGTTGTTTTATTTTCTTCAATAATAATAACATTTCTAATATAGAATACATGCATCACTCTGCTGCAACTATAAATTTATTTATTTATTTATTTTTTTTTTTAATATTTTATATTTTATAGTTTCCTACATTATTGATGTAATTTATGAACTTTTTAAAAAAGAAATTATTAATGAATAAAAACAGCTCCATTTAAAATTATTTAATCTAATTAAATTAAATTGTTTAATCTAATATAATTACGCATAATGTCGTATATTATGATTTTTCTGTGCAATAGTGCAATTTAGCGGTAGTCTCGGGTTTTATTCCTTGATTTTCTCTTACAAGGAGTGTAATAGGATCCGAAGAGAGGGATCCATAGCAGAGAGAGAAAGAGACATAAAAATTTGACAGGATCACTCTCTAGCTTAGGCCAGACAAGAGTGGGAGAAACTGTTTAAATACAGCTACAGAGCAGTCTTCCACAGTCTTCCAGCAGAGTTCATACCTTAGTCACAACGCGTCAACAATCTTTCTCTTTACCTGTTACTATCATTTAATATATTTAAGTGTAAAGTCCAGATAGTTGTGCCTAGTTCATTAATCAATCTAACCCAAATTCTCTTCTTAACAAACTCATTATAGGAGCTTCTATAGCTCATGACCGGTAATGGACAGTGTTGTCTGTCCGAAGGCCGGCAGTGTATTGAGAAGGCTTCGGGTGCCAATGACAAGTGTTGACGCATCTTATAAAAGAAAAAGTAGCGCAATCTGGTGATGTGACGAACAATAAAAAAAAAATCTGGTGTAGAAACACTCAAACGACTTTCAGTTACTCCTCCTCTTAATACAGTTATATTATATAAAAAGACAAAATTTATTTGAATTTCAAATTTAGCTCACATGTCTTAATATAAATACACAGGTGGTAGGGGAACAAGTGCAAACCTATCAACAGAGATAGGTACTTGTAGAGAGCCATTAATGAACAAACACAGTGGAATTTTAAAGTCTCAGATTCCTCACCACCTAGAGGAACCATATTTTCAGAAAAATGTATAAAATAAAAGTGATACGTTTCTATCTATGCAGCATGTATTCAAAATTTAAAAAAAATCGTTACAACCCGTTTTCGAAAAAAATTCCAAAATACTCAAAAACCTATTCTATGAACTTCTGGAAAACCGTTTTTTTTTTTAAATTTGGAATTCTAATGAAAACCTCTAATTTGTATTAATATTATATAAGTAGTAAAAACCATACATGATACTGAAGTGGTACTTTAGAGGAAAGCATAACGCTAATGTTCCCCCAGAACCCCCTGAAAATCAATTTTCCCACTAAAATGTTACAAATAAAAGTATACATATCTATGTGTGTAGATAGTACACGAAGTTTAAATAAAATCCTTTAAAAAAAAAAAAAAATCTATAAAGTTGACCTGTTTTGACCGAAATCTTTGTGTCTGATGCAGTGGTAGTGCCTAAATGGAATGCCAAGTTTGGAGCTTCCTGCGGCTTTTCATTTTTGAGATATTTTGTAAACATACACACATACAGACCGTTTGTTAAAGACATTTTTTTCGAGTTCAGGGGACCCCAAAATATGTATTTCCGGCGATCACAACATTTTCTCTTACAAGGATTAAGATAAGTAAAAATAGTATGCTTTATGTTATGTTTCGCCTTTATTGATGATAATATTTGTTACTTTGATAAGGTCTGAAAGTCATCATTACTCTGGTTGGTGAACAAACAAATAAGATGACAAAGAATAAATACCTACTTCTGTAGCTTCAGCGCTCATTCTTGACTTTACAGCAGTTATTTTTTAATTTCGCACTGTCAATGTGTACAGAGCTCTTAAAATTTTTTTAGAAGATCAGATGATTGTTATAAGTTTGATCTTAAGAGCGCTTGTATTTACATAAATTTTTACACACAATTTTTCTAAGCAATATTATAATCTAATAACTTGTATCCTATTTGTGATCAAGAAAGCAACAATATGTGCAGTAAGGGAATAACAATAACAGCTCAAAATATTGTAGGTCAATAGTGATACATATTTGGTTACAATTTAGCATGTTCATTGCGTTTGCTATTTTTTAAGAAAGGTTTGAGAGCGTTATATGAATGTGTCCAGTAATGACTTCCCTGCGATGTTATACATAGTTGATCTCATCTTTGGTGGAGACCCTCAGTTCTAACTGAAATTTCTTCACAACATATAAATAGAAACCTACTACAACCGTTATTGATTTTAACAACCGAAAAAGGAGGCAGGTAAGCCAAACATAGCTTGAATAGCATGAATTTTGAGGTCCATACATAATTAAGCTGTTTTAAAGTCGAATTGAGTGCCTTAGGTAGTATATGTTTCGATATTCTATCATTTTATATGTTTAATAACAATAATTTTCAATTTTGATTAATTTGAAATAAATAGTTGAGTAATAAAGTAAAGGCATTGTACGCGAACCTGCTTATAATAAATATGTGCCTCACCACAGACTATGGACTTAGGACATACAATACTGGATTAATTTACTAACGATCAAAGTATCGATTCCAAGATTTTGAGCTGTCTTTTTTATTAATTTTTTTTAAAGGCTTTTCCTCACTACAGTTGCTTTGCTCCAACGAATTAATCTTTCAAGGTGTCTCTCCAATCGTTTCTATTCGACGCTTCCCCTGCTCAACGACCCTTACCACATGAACATTCTTCTAACAAATCATTTCAGGTCTTTTTTGATCCTGCTCTCTTTCTCCGACCAACCGTTTTCCATTTCCATATTTCTTTAGCTACTCTGTCTTGATTCATCCTATAAATATGTTCAAAACTTCCTAATATTTTTTCTTCTATTCTTCGCAGAATCTTACCCTTTACCTCCGCTATCTCTGTAATCTCCTCATTTCTACTTTTCTGCAGTCTCCACACTCCTACATACCTTCTCCAATAGTCCAGCTGTGTGGACAGAAGTTGACGTCCTGAACTAACAGTTATGGTCCATGATTCTGCTGCATACAATAATATACTTTCTATTATACTGCCATAGATAA
This sequence comes from Triatoma infestans, assembly GCA_011037195.1. Taxonomy (NCBI): domain Eukaryota; kingdom Metazoa; phylum Arthropoda; class Insecta; order Hemiptera; family Reduviidae; genus Triatoma; species Triatoma infestans. Next base: position 47,009 of record JAAEAF010014314.1, read on the forward strand.
GCTTCTTTGAACTATTCAGTATATTGCCGTTCTACAAGACAGAATTCAGCATTCCTATAACTTTTCTATTCTTTTTTATTTTTTTTTTTTAATTCTAATAGCTGCACCTGGTTCCATTTACTATTAAGTCCTCATCTTCGTTTCTTGTGAACAGAAAATCTGTTTTTATTAAAATTGGTATCCAAACTGTTTTTGCTTAATACTGCAGCCCAACAAAAAACACTCCTAAAATAAACTAACAGTTATGCTTACATACAACGTAATGGGACCTGCAAAGTTAATTGATGTGTCTGTATGTTATCCTTCGTAGCGTGCATATAATAGATAGAATACTAAGTGTCGAAGTGTGTTACTCTGACGATGGATGAAAATCCGAAACCGGTCAGTAACAAAATAAATATGCATGCTATGACCAGATGTATTTTATACGCATCCACATATTTAATTGATGTGTGCTGTCATTACGTTAGTGATCTGAGTAAGACAATCTCCAGTTCACTAACCCGCCATAATTGCCGCTACCTATTCTTTTGTTTTTGTTTACAGAGAACGTATAAACACTGACAAACGAATAACTCTATCAATATTACAAATTATTCTACTAGACTGCCATGCATTTGGCACTGTAGCCCCAACAATAGACGTATCTATAAAATTAAAATAAGTTTTATACAACAAACAAACAGCACATTATAACTGAGTGGGGCTGCACAACTATATTGCGATGCGAACACACAACCCTCCTGTAGGTAAAACTAAATTAAAAATATCTGAGCCTTCAGTCATATATGCTCTCCAAGTTCTCATACAATCTGATACTGTATTCACAACTATTCGATTCTGATACTGTACGATATCTAGCAGCTGTCGAGCAAATAACTTGCAATGCATAAAGTAGACATTAAATGACGAGAATTATAAAAAAAAAAAATATAGCCCCGTTTCAACTGCCATTAAAGATATTAATTACGAATAATAAAATTCACTTTGATCAGCGGAAAGATCCGCGCCAATCATTCCAATTTTTACCATTAATTATTCTGTCGTTTAATTAATGCTACTCATTCTCGGAGCTATTTTAAGCGTCTCGACACCCGACCCTGGCCCGCTATAAAATTTTCATTCTTACCTCATCTTATCAACAAATGTCCTAATTCAACACCTTGGGCTTTATTTCTTCCACATATTACTAGCCAGATTTGAGGTAGATTTTGCGGCGCCTGTGATAATTCTAAGGGCATTGTTGTGAACTTTTGCAGTAGGTCTTAGACTGGCTTCACTTGCGGTTGACAACAACTCTTGACCATATTCCAATGGAGGTCTCACGTAGGTCTTATATGCATTGGTCAGCACTTCTTGGATTGCGCCCCATTTGACTCCTGTCAACCTCTTGAGAAGTTTTAGGCGTTTCTCTCCACCCTCAGCCAAATTCATGCCATGATCTTTCCAAGAAAGTTTTTGGACTAATTGTATGCCCAAGTATTTAACCCTGCTCTCCTGTTTAATGTGGGCGCCATTATATTGAAGGGCAATTCTGTGACTCTTTGTAGATAGCGTAAAAATTTGGCATACTGTTTTCTCCGCATTCACAGTCATGCGATTTGTTGTTGCCCAGTTTCCAAGTTCAAGAAGAGTCATTTGGAGAGTTTGTTCAATTGCTGGAATATTGCTGCTTGTAGCCCATATAACCAAATCGTCAGCGTAGAGGAGGCATTCAACACCAGGGGCGGGTGTGTTGGTGTAGTGGTAATGAGCATGGACTTGTAACTGGGAGGACCCCAGTTCGAGTCCCGCGTATAACTGCTAAATTTTATATTGGTATGAAAAATGTTAACAGTAAAGTAGGTGCTCCCGCCCCCGTCCACGACACCTAATTTGGTAGTTGGATGTTAAGCCCGCCTGAAAAATTAGGCATTACTTTACTTTACTTACTTTACACCAGGAATCTTGTCAGAAATCTACCTCAATTCTAGCTATGGAGCTACAAACTGGGCTGGAACCACCTTTAGTTAGACGCGAAAGGGTCGCGATGAGACTTGGTGAAAAACTAATAAGACTTCCAGTCTTTTTCTGGAAACAGAATAACATAGCCACCCAGCGCCTCAAAACCCAAAAAACCATGTTGGCTGCTGTTAGGGAGCTTGGAAGCAAGTATAACATCTCTGTGGGTGCGTATGAACCATTTCCGCGAAACTCTGAGTCTATTACCACCTTTTTTATTGCCAATTGCTCCCTCTTCCTGTTTGAAGACGCCCTGAAAACTACGACTAGCCTTGAGGTACTGAAGCGCTTAAGCGCTGAAGTTATCCATACCTGCTACCCCCAAGATGAATAGCTACATATTTATAAGGACGATTCGGCGTCTGTTACGGATGCAGGCTTAAAGAGAGTTGGCTATGGTGTGCACAGCCTCGAAGTGGACCACTGCGGTTCGCTGGGAGGCCACTGCAGCAATTTTGATGGCGAGATTGCGGCTGTAGATTGGGCTGCACAGGTAATCTTAAACGCCCGCCCTCCTGGCAAAGTTGTGTTTTTCGTAGACTCTAAGGCAGCAATTCAAGCACTATGTTCCCATTCCGGAACTGATAGTGGGCGTGTTCTGCGGGCCCGCAAAAAAATTCACGAGAGGATTAAGGGAGGCTGGACTATTGTTCTCCAGTGGATCCCCAGTCACTGTGGCACCACTGGAAACGAAAAGGCCGACAATTTGGCCAAAAAAGGCAGTCTTCTACCCCCTCCTACAGAAGCTATCAGCTACGAAGGTGCTTGTTGTGAAATAAAGAAAGAGTCAACGAAGCTTTACATACATCGCGTAAGCAAAAGGCGAGCGGTAAACGATGAGAAATCCTGATTAGACAGCCTCTGCCCAGTTGCCTGCCACGAAAAGTAGCCACAGCCAATTTCCGCCTTCTGACTGGGCACGACTATCTCCAGGCTCACCTGAATAGGATAGGAGTTGTTGACTCCCCCATATGTCCCCTCTGCCTAGAGGAGCCGATGGATGCTGGACATCTAAACTCCTGCCAGTCTCTGGATATTGACCGCGATAAAGTTTATAGGAATGACATGGAGAAGAACTCCGCAATATACTGGACTGCTAGATACCTGATGGCTGAAAAAGCCCTGCAAATGGCGTAATTAAAAAAACAAAACATATTACTAGCCGACGAGTGAGTGTATAATTATTGTCATGCAGATAATTGCAGCCATAAATTTTTAATAAAATGAAATCAAATAAATTAAAAAACATCAGATAACTGTTTATAAATGTCATCTAATGATAAACATAGTTAGAGTTTAATATAATATAAAAATTTTACTATTATATATTTTTAAATATATTCCTTTTTTAATTTAATATTGTAGATACACTTTTCATTTCTTTACAATCTAAAAAAAAATAAATAAATAAAACCCTCATAAATTAAGTGCAGTGACTTGTATTATTTATATCAATGTTGATGAATAAACACATTATATAGAAAATGAATTTACAAAATTACTAAGAAATAAGAATACGAGTATATATGTCCATTTTTAGAGCCCGAACACATGTGGTAAATTAGAATTACACAGTTTCAGTAATAAATTAGAAAGTTTATTCTGCTTATTCATTCATTCTTAAAATAAAACAAAATTTTGAGATAAACAAATCGTAATAGCATTCACATTCTGTTAAAATTATAATTAAAAATGATACCAAGTACTTTAGCTAAAATAAGAGATCTTCCTTCTTTTATTTTTTTTTTTTTAATTTAAAATATTTCCACAGACTTCATAATGATAAATCATAACTTCTTGTGTCCTAAAAGCATTCCAATCTTCTTATCCTCTATATACTCTCAGTTAACATCCTCTCCCTCTCGCGCTCTCTCTCTCTCTCTATAGTTTTAACTATCATATCTATATATAGCGTGGAGATGTGTTGGTCGTAATACGGGGAGGTGGATGTGGAGAGAAGATTAAGTGTTTTGGTAACCATAAAACTGTGGGGTATCATAAAACTAGGTATCTGATGCTGTTTGTTAGATCATTCTATATTTGTAACTAAATGACTTAGTAGTCGGTGAGTGTGTTGTAAGCCACACTTATATATTGTTGTTGTTGTTGTTGGCGGCTTTGTTGCTCACTATTAGTTTGTAAACAAAATTTTTATTATGTTTACCTGTTCAACTACTTTTTTTTTTGGTTTAAAAAAAAAAAAAATCTGGTGTGAAACACCCTCATACGAGTATCATATTTACAATTTTTTATAATTTAAAATGGGAAATATTAGAAAAAAAAAAAAAAAAAAATCGATTCATAAATTGTCTATAACTTCTAGCTGAGATATGGAACATTTGTAAACAAACCAAACCGGAACCACAAATAGTGCCTAGAACAATTCCAACAAAACTTTTTAAGCCTAACGTCATACACAGTGTCCCTCAAAACCAACATCAAATTATTTTATAAAAAAAAATATTTCATAATAATAATAATAATAACAGGTTTTTAAATATTTGCAATTAACTTTTGTATTAAATAAAAAAAATAAATAAATAAAATAGTTAAATCTGTTTTTGAGATAAACCAAAAAGAAACCTGAGGGATGATAGTATTCAGGGATATCCTACATTCTTTCAACTTCAATCCCATTACTATTTAGGTGATAGAACTAAATTATTGCACTGTAGCAGTATTATCCAGTGGAAAGAATAAGTTGTAGCTCTTATAGGAACCTTCCCGGAAAAATGCTTTAAATAAAAGCAATGGCCCTAAACATACAGAAGAAAATACTATGCATGGCCATAGGCCATCTGCAGAGTTGCTCTTTAGGATTTTTAAACAGATAAAATAGATAAAATAAAATAAAATAAATAAATAAATAAATAAATGCAAATCCTTGTAGCGAAAATACCAAACTATCTACATACCGTAATAAACATATATAAATAAATACTCGTTATAATATCAATAAAAGCAAAATTTCTTTTTCTATACAAATAGTCACGTCGCAAAAACTAGTAATTCCCTTTATTTACAATAAAAAAAAGTACTTAATAATTAAATTGCTCAATCAGCATCTTTCTAAATTTACTAGCTGAGCGAATAAATCTATCTAATACCGACCAATCTTTTCCATTTAAATAATCAATCAGTTCTGTTGTATATATATCAGGCCCTAAGTATAGATATATATATATATATAATCTCGAAAAACTGAAAAAATATTCAATGAAATCATATAGTCGGTTGATCGTTTTGACGGAAATCTTTTTGTCGGATCTCTCTCTCTCACCAGACACACACACACACACACTCATCAAGGGTGTATATTATGTATATATTGACTATTCGCTAACATTTTGTTCTTATTCAAAGATTTTAAAAAGATGTTCACATTTTGGTGAAAACTCAATTTCGAAAACTTGACCCTATTGCAATATTTCTCTTACAGCATTAAAAAAAATTGTATTAACTGAATTTGCTCTGTACAAGTCTATGTTATCTCCCAGTTTTGACAAAAACATCCTGAAGATGGGCGAACGCCCGAAACCGATCGATGACCACCAAAAGAAGCAGGCTATCATGGAAAATATCTCTGAAGCGTTAAAAAAACCATCACTTTTATTAATACAATTATCTGACCAATGTTTAATCAAAACTTCAAACAAAATTAAATAAAAAATGCCGTATTGAACTACTTTATCTGGATTTAGGTTTTTTAGGTCACCCAAGCATTTTATGTTTATCTTTCTGATCAGTCCAAAAAAGACTCGTGGAATTATTCTATCCAAGAATAACATAAAAATAAAATTATTTAAATTATTGCCTATAAATTTATTGTTAATAATAACCAAATTATTAAAGAAGGGAGAATAAATTTTTTAGCCCACTGTCTTCTGGAGGGGTGGGCCTATGTCGGGATTGGCACCCCGGCAAGGTATGAATGGTACGAAAGAATGTAGTGTAAATAGTATAAATATGTTAGTTTAGGTTTAGTCTCTGTTTAGGGTGCGAGGAATATTGAGTACTCCACCCGAAATTCAGTTTAGTGTGTATGTGTGTTGTATGATTGTCCATTTTTAATGCGTGTATGTATTTATTTGCTTGGGAGTATTTATTAGTATGAGCGCATCTAAGTATGTAAGTATTTATTGGTATGTTTGTCTGTATGAATGCGTAATGATAAGTGTAAATTAGAATAAAAGTACATATTAGTTTTGCTTTAGGCTATGATCCGTGAGGGGTGCGAGGAATATCAAGTACTCCACCCCAAGTAGATATAGAAACAATATAGGTCCGATTTATTTATATGTTAGGTCAGTTGTCGTTAGGTTTTCTTCGATAGGTAACTAGTAAGTTTAACATAATCAGTATAGTGTCCATCAGAGTTAACAGGTGCGAAGGACCTTAGATGTTGTGCACCTTTCAAATAACACAAAAAAAAAAATTTTTAGCAGATTCCTTGAGTAATCCGTTTTAGTAAAAATATGTAATAAATCGACATCAACTAAGATAATTCGATTTTATACATAAAAGAGGAATGAAAGAGGAACAGGAGAATAAATTTCATAGCAGTATTTAGCACCCATATATCACAAGTTGCATCAACATTTTTAATAGTTTTTATCTGACCACGATCCAAAGAACAGACACAAATTTGTGAAGTAACTTATACCATCAATAAATGCACTAAATGTATTTAAATCTACGAAGGAATCCGACTAGAATGCAAGAAAAATTAGTTATTTACTTAAGTTTGTAAACTGGAAATGAACTAGAGTCAAGAATGGCATTTGAATGAATGTTTACTTATAGCCATTTTACTCCTGCGTTAAATATTACTTTCTTTTTTCTGCAAATCTTATATACAATCAACTATTTAATTATTTAAAAAAAAAATCTGTTGCAAATAAGTCACTAAACTTTCTTTTCTAATTCTAAGTATTTTTCAAAATTCTTCTTTTTATTTAAAATCAGGTTATGTGAAAAAAATAGTTGATTTTAAGGCATAAAGTTTACGTGTATGAGAGTTTTTTTGACGAGATATTCATGATTATTATTATTATGTATTTTTCGGTTTCTTTTTTGTTTTTCTTGTTTATTAGTCCAGGCGCGGGGCCTTCCTTCAGCACGGCGCCCTATGCGGGTGCGTTTTAAGCTGGTCCTCAAGTACCGCCTTGCCACTACCACCTACAAGGTACAGAATGGAGAAGGAATAAACTGGCCAAGAGTTCCCTGAAAGCAATGAATGAAAGAGAACCGCGGCCTTTGAAAGAGATGAAAGCTGAGCTAGAGATGGAAAGATGGAGTAAACTCCAGAGACAACTGTATCAACTGGAGAAGAAATAGAGGAGTATTTTGACGAACGAAAGTTCGGTTTTAAATCTTGTTTTGCCACTAATAGGAAGTGCTGCTACTTACTATAAAGACTTAAAAATGCGAATGGAAACTTTTATTTGTGATAATAAAAATTAATAAAATATTTAGTTTAAAATTGGAACACTTTTGCCATAAAATTGAAATATATGGAAAGGGCAATGTACACAGCAATGGAGGGAAATAATGGTGTAAAAGCCAGGTGGGTGAATCTTCCACAACCACTAAGTTGCAGTGCTGTTGCTGGGCACGGTTATAAGTCTGCAAGATGAAATTTTGTTTCTTAGCGCTAACAGTACACAGGGTGTTAGTATTAGTAATAGTAGTGGTTTGGTGCAGACAGTGTCATAATTGTGTTAGGGGAATTAATCCATTTTGTGTCCATGTATTAGTGTGTATATAGTGTCCTTTAATATGTTGTCTGGTAGATGCCATCTCTATGATTACCCCGTCCCCACTAGCCCAGGCCAACGCTTCTTACCTCTAAACTTTTACACATACACTAATACTAACACACTTATTCTTGACCATTGTCCTACACTAAGGATATTATTTGTTAATTAAGGCCGCCGCACCACACGAGGGCGTTGCCATGGTTATCCTCTTCCTTCTTAACTCCTACTATAACCGTGAAACTGAAGTTATTCTTTTTAAGAAAATGTTTGAGTTGTAGTAGATCTTTATTTGGAAAACATAATTGGTGTAAGTAGTAGTTGTTGTTGTTAATAAGCTTTCAGAAATGGAATAAATGATTATTTTAACCAATTATTTCATTTCAACTGTTATTAACAAAGACCCTTTAACTGTTTGGTTAAACCGGGGCTGGGTCTTGGAAAATAAAAACAATCCAGAAGTATGGAAATTGCACGGTGTTAGGTTAAACAGACCTTTAAATAGATTTGGTTGAATGTCACAAGAATAAATATCGTAAACTTTGAAAAGAAAATATATTAAAGCATGTTAGACTGGATACCCTGGCAATAAGCTTAGATTTTAACCATTTTCACATTGTCAGATTATCACCGGAACACTAATTCACAAAATACTGTATTCAGATAGGACATTCAACGAGAAAACAAAACTATACTGAACTGTCCTTTGAGATGCTTTAAAATCTTGAACAATTTCCTTAAAAAATAAATTTATTAAAATAATTTTATGGCAATGAGTAAAGTAAAGTTTTGAAGAAAAAAAATTTTGTATTTTCTCTAAAAGTTTCGGGTACCATTGGTGTTCTTCTTCAGGAGTTCTGCAAACTTTATTTGATAAAAGATAGAGGTGTTACAATGTAGAGTAAAGAGGAAAAAGTAAAATAAAAAAATTACCTAAATATAAGAAAAAGAAAACAATAAAAAAAATATGTTAACTGAACAGATTGAACATAAGATATAAAAAAACAGGAAATAATTGAAGTATTTTTACTAAATAAACAGAAAAAACAAAAACAAAAAAATGGAAAAGGAAATGATAAATATTAAAAAAGATTAAGATAAGTTTGAGAACATTGAAATTGCAAGATGGGGGAGATTAGAAAAATGTTTATATCGAGGTGGGACAATTTTAAATTGAAAAGAACCAATTATTAGAAAGCTAGGAAAATATTAAAGTAAGTTGAAATAATGATATCTTTGTCTTTTTTAAAGTTGACGGTGCTCTTCGGATGGTGGTGAATAAATGGAGATTGGTTAAGGAAACGTTGGGATAAATGTTTAAATTGGAACGGTTTGTTAAAGTCGATGGTATGGAGAGCGCAGGGCTGTCAGTTTTTTTTTTCGGTATGTCGAAGTCTTTTACAAAAAATCTGTTTGGATTCATCTGTATAAACAAGCGATGCAGTTGAGTTAATACATTGAAGTGTGTACACTGTATGTGTTTTGTTAATTTTGTCAAATCGGGTCTTTCGAGTTTTGGAGAAGAATTTGTTAACAGTTTGTTGGTAAATTTATTTTATTTAAAGTTATTATTCAGTTAATTTTAGAATGTATTAAGGAAGCCTATGGATTTAAGTGTTATTAAGTTTTTATTGGCTCCGCTAGTGGCTCTGTAAATATCAATAACAAAAAGTTGTTGCCGTGACTTTCATGTACTTGGAAAACTATATAGATAAGGCCGTTCATTGAGAGTTTGCTATTTCATGTACCAAAATTTTCTCACCTATCTTAGGGCCTCATTTTAAAACACTTGTATCTTTCCTTGTGTTAGAGATATCATTCCGCCATAGTCTATATTATTTTATGATAATCGATCAGAAATTAAATATTGAGTCATCAATAAAATGTCTTGCTTATTAGTGAGTCAATGATTTCATATTCTAAGAAGACAAGTTGTTGATGGCCGAATGTAGACAGAATTTGGTCGAAGTCTACAAATTAATGCAGGCTATCACGAATAAAAACTTTAAACTTGTCCACGTTTCTGATTTGATTCTTTAGAAAATCTATATGTTCATAATCCAAATGATTTCAGTTTAATTTTCAGAAACTTTGACCCGTCTAATGCTGACAAAAATAACTGGAATGTTTTGTGTGAAATTTAGCCATTCAAATCTGAATTCTTCGATTGGAAACAAAGTTTGTTCAGAGAATCTGTGGAGTTAAGATAACTTACGGCTGAACCAATTTCAATATTAGCAAGATATTGAATTTCAATTATTGATCCTTACATGAATTCCTTTATTAAACTCTTTTCATCTTTTTACCTTTAGGTTGCTGGATAATCTTTTATTTTACCTCTTGCGGCATCCTTACAGTAGATTTCTTACACACTAAAATAACGATTATTTTACGAGAGAGCTTCTGCTGATGATATTCATTGTTATCGTATTAATTATCTTAAAATATACAATTTATTTCCGAAAAATATTTCAGTTTTAATTACAGTCATCAGACACTAACTTCAAATTTATTTATTCCAAACAGTAATTTCAAATTTATTGATATAGGATGCCATTTCAAATAAAATGTCAGGCTGCAAATAAGTAAACTGGCGAATTCGGATTGCTCATCAGTGATATATGTCATTATCATGAATTTAAAACTAGTTAACTCTTTGTTTGATGTGTCTTTAAGATTAAAATGCGTGTGTAATTATTGAAATTGCAGATAAAAATTGTATGTTTCTACTAAATTTTTATTTTATGGGAAGTAATAATAAAATAAGTTCATGGATATGACATGAATAATATGATAATCATAACATTAATTAGATTTATTTATTTAGGCCAACCATCTCTCCAATTCCTTATATAAGCGAATTGATTCACTGTCAAGATTGTTAATAGCGATTAATGTGCTCAATATTATAAGAAGAATATAATATAAAATTAGATTTAATTAAGTTATTGAAGATTTTTTTTTTTTTTTTTTTGTAATCAGCGTTTAATGAAATATTATTGTTTGTAATGAATGTATATTTTTTTTTTTTAAATTAGGAACAACACTAAATAAATGAAAGAGAGAGAGAAAGAAATATGTAATCCCCATTTATATCTAGTTATTTTAACTATTTAGTGTCAATATAATTTAAATGTCCAGTTCATTTATTCATTGTCAGTGCACCATCCTCATTAAGTAGCGTATATATCTAAGACATGACGGCTCAATTGAGGATGTCTTTAATTGTGTCAGATAGCCTCCCTCCTCAGGAAAATATAAATCTCTTTTGGTTAATATAACATAGTCAAGTGGCTGCTGATTGGTTAATAATGGGAAGAAGTTAATGGTATTCTCTCCCTTTCCTCCCTTGCTTACTAATCTCTTTATATATTACTAGCTTCTTCTTTATCTACTTTTTACTTATATATATATATATAAGCTTCTTCTCTCTATTTATTAAAAAACCGCAAATATTTTTTTTTCTCGGTCGTAATTAACTCGCATTGTTATGAAATTAGTTCTATATTGTTATACATCTTCATAAAACTCTATTAAATTTAATGATAGATAATGTCTTACTTTTTAGTATCGATTCAACAGTTTATAATCAAGAAAAGTTTATATACATTCTTTTTTGGATTTATCACTAGCTTAGAGGAATCTTTGCTGATCAAAAATAACGAATGATTTTAAGGAAAGTCTGTACTTACTTACTAGAGACCATTGTTGCAGAAGAAGTTATCGTCAGCGCCTTGCCGACTTTTCCTGCCTGATTGATCAGGATAGTAGCTACTGCATACCACCTTTGGTGCTAACCATTATCTAAGAAAGTACTCCTTCTAAAAGTTAGCATAATAGTATCTTAAAAAATAGGAATGCGAACGACAGACGGAACAATCATTAACTAACTAAGCGTGTTCTGTTTTGCCTATCACTCGTTCAGACGAGGAATCCCTTGCTAGACAAGGGGTCAATATTGGGTCGCGAATTATTCGACAAGTAATAAAAGGATCGCAAATAAAAGATCACCACTCATCTTCCTCACTGATTCCAATGTTGTTCCTGAAGCCGGAACATGTCAATGATAAGGCTAAGTTAGATGTAAATTATAGCCGCCTGTTTTCAGCTATGAAAGGATTTCGGTATTTCAGAATGCAACTTGGCGCTTGGTGAGTATCAAGAGTGCAATCCTCCCTCAATATATGTTTCCATAAGGAGATTCATGAGGTTTCATAAGAATAGTTAGCTGTTTCTGAATACTGTCAATATATTGGGCTGTTAGTAAAGCAAAATTAGAGACATCCGGTATTTTATTCGTCGTAGCATGTATATTGGTTTTGTTCCTGACCGGTTTTGGATATTCATCCATCGTCAGAGCAAATTCACCAAGTTCGTTGAAGTGAACTCTTTACACGAACTTGGTGAATTTGCTCTGACGATGGATGAATATCCGAAACCGGTCAGGAACAAAGCCAGTATGCATGCTACGACGGATAAAATACCGGATGTTATCCAGCATTGCGGACCCAGCCACATTTTCAAAAATTAGAGACTTTTGCACTAGTTTAGGGTTAGGATTTAGGTCACGTTTTCAGATAGGATTTATTTTTAAATTTAGTGTTAGAATGTGTTTTAGGTTAAGGTTACATTGAGCCATAAGTTTTGGATTAGGTTTTACTTTAAGATTATTTAAGTCTTTCTGCTTTCTATCGCAATTTCGGATAGAATGTGGAGGCAAGCCATCGAGTTTCGAATACTAAGTGGGATTGCATTACATTATACGGGCTAGAAAAAAAAGTTAGGCAAATATAGGTATCCAAAATGTTATCACAATTCAAAAATTTAACTAAATTCATTACACTTATCAGACCAATTATCACGTATATGTCATATATGGCCAATTGTCTGTTGACCTGTCTGGTTACCAACTAACAAGACGAACATTAACAAACTATAGGGCGAGTACAAATTAAAATTTTATGCCTCGAAATTAACGCCCCAAGGTTTATAAGGAATCTCAGATACACAAAAAACTTCAAATTCAAACTTTAGAAGATTTCAATAAAACTACAACACTAAAATCACACATTTCCAAACATAATAGGAGCCATTTACGATTATATCGGACAAAAACTAAAACTCGAAGACTGAAACCATGACTGTATCCGGTCTGACTAGATCCAAATAAATTGTGAAAAAACCAATTTCTTGTATAATAGTTTGTTAAAAAACTAAATTAATTAATTATTAAATAATTATCCAGATCTGTTGTTTATTGATTCCTCTACATCTAATGACACTTATTTATGTCTATTTCAATAAAAATCATGTTAAGTGGCAATACATTTCGAAAAATTGAATTTTTTTTGTAATATCTGTTATAATTAATTTTCTTTTTATATGATTATTATAATTTTTATGTGATAATTAAAATGATTAGGACGCAAATAATATATAAACAATTATTGTGGAAAATAACGTCCCAGGAACTACAACAGAAAAGAAGAGACTGAAATATAAGCTGCTGCATAAAAATCATTTGAATAAGTAGCTTTCACTGCACCAATGTTTAGCCTGTTTGGAGTTATCTACATTTAACATCAACACTGCAGAATCTATAATCTACTTTTTGTACCATCAACAAGCAAAAATTAATTATTGCAGTATTTAGCCATTAAAAAAAAGTTGAATTGGATATTTTGTCTATTTATCATAATTTCGATAGCTAAATTTCATTTTTATTTATTTTATAAAGGAAAGTAATACTTAATAATCTAAATATTTTCTTTATTTCTGGATCTGAGTTTCTTACACATGACCAATCATTAAAGAAATATTTTACAACCATTATTTATTTATAAAAAAAATTGTTTGGATTAGTATAAATTTTTTATAAAATTTGATATCTATTTATTTTTTATTTTATTTAATGATTCTGTATCCTACAATAAATTTACTATGTCTTTCTATTCACTTATTATACTCCAGCTATTAAGTCTATAAATGAGCCCATAATAACGTGATGTGATTTCATAAAATTTATCTTTATTGTACTTTTTTTGCTAAACTGTGCAGTTTTCTCATATTTCAACCGTTAACCGGAAGTTAACCTGTCTTATTTACAAAGCACGTAAGTCACAGACGCGTGGGTTTCATATACTAAACAGCAGAAGTAAAGATAATAAGCTACGTCCTTTTAGACAGACGTGGGAACTGAATGAGTTGGCGGCCCCAGGACAAGCTCTGGTGAAGGCGGCGGGTGCCCTGATTCCTTTGCGTGGTAGCCAACTAACCACCTCGTCCAGCCATTTATATACTCTCACTACAACAGCTAGATTGGAAACAAGTCTCCTCCAAGATGAGGCCAACCTCACCAAAGAAAACTATGCACGCCACTCTGTCTAGTCTACTCAACATTTTCTATTAATCCATCCCATCCCCCCCCTTTTTTTTGTATTATGTGCTGGCTTATCGTGATCCGATAATTCCACGGATTTATTTCTAGGTATTTAATGCTGACATGATTCTTACTACCCTTCTTCTTCTTCTTGTAAGTCTTGCTCTTTGTCCTATTATTTCTTGATGGAGAGATGGAAAAAGCAATAGAAGAGAGGGAAAAACAGTGGTGAGTAGTTAGACAAGGGTTAATGTCACTGTCAGGAAATCTGGTGCGACTAAGACATAGACGTTCGTACCACCAGGCACAGCCGATTAGCAAATGAGCAGAAGACATGAACTGTTTAAAAGGTTGATATTAGGACTCACGAGAGGAAGGTATTTCTAGTATTTAAGGGTTGTATTGATAATAATGAACAAGTGTGGGGTACTATTATTAACAGAACCTTAATATCAAAGACATTATATTTGTTTGAAATAATGTTGCTTTTACTTTTCCAAATAAAATATTGTTTGTAATACTAATTTATTTGTTCAAGAAGGACCTTTGTGTTATGCTTTTAGAAATGAGTTACACAAATTATCTGTCATGATTTAATGATTTACAGAGACAAAATAGTTCAGATATAATTCTGATAATCATGCAACTTTTATATTTTAGTAACGGCCGTTGAACTTTCAAATTAACAAATTATAGTATTAAAAAAATGTAATAAAATAGTCCTGGCAGAATTTCTTCCAAGTCAAATTGCTTAACTTAATAACAACTTTCTCCATCTTAAAAAAAAATCAGTGTGAAACACTCACAAGACTTTCTCTGACTCTAATTTACATAGTTACACAGTCCTAGTTTTTGGAACTAATCTTTCAATATGTGGACTGCGCCACATATATTAAAAAAATGAAGGACAATATAATGAATACCTACAAACTCCAGGCCAAAGAAAATAAATATTAAATAAATACATTGAGAAATATGTATAGGTGTTTAATATCAATTTTATTTTGTTCCTCTAGTATAAACTGCTAAATCAAAATGGCGGACTTCCATTGGATCATTTCTGCCTAATTGTCTTTTGCTTTCTCTTTTAACAATGGAATGAAAATGCTGAATTTTGTCTTTATAGGTCGCATTTAATACATTAAAGAGTAAATAGTACGTTAGAAATAACTTGATTTCTTGCATTTTTTTTTATGTGTACAGCATATTTGTTAATTTATCAAATACCTACGGAGGAAAAATTAGTAAACAAATTATAAACTAGATTTTTCATAGTAATAATTAGTTATAAATAATTAGCCAATCACAGTGTAGAAGTGTAGGTGACATATGTGGGCGTGGTCAACATAATAATCCAGAATTTCCGAATGGCCTACATTGCATCCCAAATTTAACACCTTCACTTCTACATTGGGATTGATTATTTATTTATGGCTACATATTTCTATAAAAAAATCAAGTTTCTAATTTTTTAACTAATTTTCCCTACGTAGGTATTTCATAGATTATCAAGTTGTGCAATAAAAATCTTTTATGAAGAAATCCAAAAAATCAAGTTATTTCTAACATAATATTTACTGTTTTATGTATTTAATGTGAGCTATAAAGAGAAAATTCAGAATTCGCATTCCATTGTTAAAAATATAAGGAAAAGAGAATTAGGTAGAAATGCAAAATCCACTGACATTTTTTAATTTGCCCTACATAAAGTGGGTCAAAAGAAAATTGATAAAATATATAACACTTCAACTTTTTATAATTTTTTGTTTAATTACAATAATAATAATTAGTTCGAATCCTTTCTTTTATGTTAGTGCAAGTAACTAGATTTTAACTGAATTAGCATTTCAGCGAAGAAAATATATCATCTAATTATCATCTTAGTCCCGCACAATGATTTAAAAATATTAATAAGGAAATTGATAACAGATGACTGGCAAGCTGAATACATAGCATCCAGTAAAGGATCAATTTACTAGCAATCAAATCCAGATGTAGGAAAACTACCATGGTTTCAGCAGATCGACGTAAGTAGAAAAGTAGTAAGAATAATGAGTAGGTTGTGGTCAGGTCATGCGCTATGTGGGAAATACTTGCACAAAATAGGGAAAAGAAGAACTGAAATGTGCGGAAGTTGCCACATGGTAGACGACATCCAGCATGTATTTATGACGTGTTCAAAGTAGAATAATCAGAGAAAACTTCTATTTGATCAATTATACTACATATTGGACTCTCCATATTGATTTTGTTCCTGACCGGTTTCGGATTTTCATCCGTCAGAGCAAATTCACAAGTTCGTATAGAGAGTTCACTTCAACGTAATGTTTCTGTTACACTCACACTTGTTGGTTGCACGTATGAGGGAAGGTTATAAGGTTAAGTTAGGTTATTATAAGTTAAAAGAAAATCGTTGGAGCCGTTTTAGAAAAATAGCAGAACATTGAAAAATACTTTTCAGTAAAAACGTAACTTCCGGTCTTTCTTTTCAAGTTCCAGTAATCACGTAGATCGCTAAGAAGAACTGAATCAGTTGACCACGATTAACTGAAGATATCAAGATTATTGCAAAGAATATATGTTTTTGTTGTGGTTGTGTTATGGGTGGAGAGTTGAAAAGCATTAGACATATTTTCCGTGATAGCCTGCTACATTTTGTGGTTATCGGCCAGTTTCGGGTGATTTTACATTCAATAAACTGATTTTGCTCTGTGCAAGTCTGTGTGTGTTATCGCACTGTTTTATCAAAACATCCTGATGATGAGCGAACGCCCGAAACCGGTGGTTGACCACAAAATGAAGCAGGTTATCATGGAAAATATCTATGATATATATGCGTTTTGGTAATATTTCTTCAGCTGAGCTTTGCGTCCAGCCTAAGCATATAACAAATCATAGCCCAAGCGTATAGCAAATTTACTTTGATAAAAATTACTTATATTAAAATAACAAATAAAATCCAAGACCAAGACCGGTAACCGGAAGGGTGTAACACATCTCAGTTAGACGTTAGATATTCATTATTAAAATGGATTATTTTGATTACAGTATTTATGAATATAATTAAAATATCTTTTGGTAAACCATGAACATCAAGAAATGGTACATTGAAGTTGGAGGGAATTATTTATAATTAAACAATTACAAAATTTCTATGCAATGTAAACTCTTTTATGATGGATAAATTCTATGACCTTAAAGATTGATTCCTTTTATATTCATTTGAGCGAAACCAAATTCAAACACTCTTGACTAATTGTTCCTACGAAGCCAATTTTTATACGAGTTTCAGACTTATAAAAACATCTACTTGTATATGTGTGTTACACACACATTGATGCACACATTGATACAAATCCAATATTGGTAAGAAATATATCAATGGTAACCTTTAAACAATGGCAGGAATAGTTTGACAATTTCATCAAGATAATGGTACATTATCAGATGCAAATTTTAAAGAAGCCATGGCTGATAGCAATGGGGCAATCTTCATTTCCCAGTCTATCTACAGAACTAATTTTGCTCTTTTTCAATTGGGCTTGAATTATTATAAATATTCTGGCTTTATACTACTTACTTTTACCGTCGATTCTTTAAATTTGGTCCGCCATCAGGTCGCTCCTTCCCTCTAAAATTCCCTAATCAGCCAATCTCCATCTCTCAACCCCTTTCCAGCCATCACTTCCTCAATTACTCCTTCCCATTTTTTCCCCGGTCTATGCCTCCTCTTTTTTCTTGGCCGGATGACCTTTTTTGGCCATCTTCCTTTCGGTATTCTTCTATGTTTCCATACCATGCTAATTTCCATCTTTTAATTATTTCTTCCAGTTTCTTTAACGCCTATCTCCTTCCTCATATGTACGTTCCTCA
The DNA here is from genome assembly GCA_011037195.1 of Triatoma infestans. Classification (NCBI taxonomy): domain Eukaryota; kingdom Metazoa; phylum Arthropoda; class Insecta; order Hemiptera; family Reduviidae; genus Triatoma; species Triatoma infestans. Next base: position 65,018 of record JAAEAF010014314.1, read on the forward strand.
TTTTAACCATTCCAGTCTTTCGTAAATCCCCTGTATACCTTCACCTTCGTGCAGGTTCTTTGAGAAGTGGTCCATGGTTCAGCCTCATAGGCGACTATACTCTCAATGACAGAATAAAAAAAAATTCTTAGTTTATTATGAAATTCTTTTCCACAGGACACGGTGAAGCTTTCTCACTGCTTTGCGGGTTTGTTCATTAATTCTTTATACTTCTTCTTCACACTTCTGGCTTTGTTATTATACTTTAACAATATAGATATCGTAAAACAATTATATGAATTCTTGATCTAAAATAAACTCTATATATGCTATTATAAGATTAGGCTTGCTCTGTTTCTCCAACGCAGACTGTAAGGTGGACCATGGAACAATTTCATTCTTTACTTTCTTTAAATGCTGGTAAAAGAAATTATTGCGCATGTGTGAATTTTCCAAATTGAGACTTCTTCGAATTTGGTGGTACCGGAAGAAAAAAAAATATGTTTGAGCGAATCTCAAATGCATGTTTGTATGTGTGTATATGAGCTTAAAATCGTCTGTCAATTTATTACCTTGAAATCTAGTAGAGATTTTGAATTACTGTTTTTACTATTGAATGTTTTCTGGTAAAAAGGATCATATTATTCCTCTTATATAATATTGTCATTAATTTCATTTCTTTCAAAAACTTTCAAAACAAAATGGCTGCTTAAGAAGAGATCATCACAGTAAAGTTTCCCATCGATACTTTTAGAAAACTATATTCAGATTATATTGTACACCAACAGTATCTCATTAAACCGTATCTGTTTTTAGTATAGAAAAGTAGAAATCAACAAAAAAAATGTGAGAAGTTTTATTTCATTTTATTTTTTATTTTTTTTTTTTATTTTATTTTATGAAAATTACACTGGTGAAATATTCTTGTGTAAGAGGCGTAAAATATTGGAACAAATCGATTGAACAGGTTTTTGGTGATAGTTAACAGTTCAGAAATCATTTTATCATTACAAATAAGACAAGCGTATTCTGCTGAACACTTTTTCAGATTCTTCTTTAAAAGTATAATTTTAACGATTGCGCAAATTAGACTGCCATTTCACTTCTTTTAAAATAAATATTTCTGTTTCAATATGAATCTTGGGCTTTATTTAGCGTTCTTTGTCCAACATGAAATGAGAATGATCTGAGTAAGATTAGTATGTCTAAAGAGTAGCTAATAATGGGCCTATTAACAGAGCAATGTAGGCTGAATAGGCACATGTACCAACTACTACTTGCAGAAAATGCGGTATGCCGATTCTGTAGGACCAGGATGGAACTCCGGTACTTATCCTTTGTGAGTGTGCCGATCTGATGAGGACAAGGTTTCTTCAACTGGAACAAGCGATCCCGAATCTATGACGGACTTCATGACGGTGCCATTTTCAGCTTTGCTAGGCCTGATTAAGAGGGCGAAGCTGAAGGATGTGCTATGGTTTTATGGGATCCAGAATAGACCTCTTAATGCAGGTCGCTGTGGAATGAGGCTGGCCCTCTCCGTCTGTCAATCTAATCAGTCTAATATCCAATGTGTAATAAAGAAAGAACGTGAATTCTGGAGCGTTGAGTCCATTAAATTTTCAAGTTAGTCCAATAATATTGAATTTCATTTATTTATTTAAGAGCTGTGAGCTACCTATCACAATGATCACGCATAATTATATCAACACAATATTAATGATTAACACTGTCGTTTATTGTGGCGAAATCAAAAATGTTCAGGAGTGATAAGTTAAAAATAATAAGATGACGTGGTAAGATTTTATTCAAGGCAGTGTCACGCTCGCTAATATTATACCTATAGATATCCAGAAAATGAAAATGTTAAACAGATATTATTTTAAAGAAGAAATGTCTAGGTAATCCTAAATTTGCTCTACATTTACGAACACCATCGAAATGAGAAAAATGGATTTTGAAAAGGAGGTGAGACAAGTAATATTGTTGAGTAAATTGGTAGAGCAGCAATAGGAATGTATCAGTTGGATGAAACGGGTATCACTTTTATCAAGATCAAGTTCGATGACTGGTGTTCAAGAAACTACGCTGATGGGTTGCTACCTACAGCAACAGACAGCTCTGATATAGTTGATCGAACTATTGTTAATGGACCTCTTAAGAAATTTTATAACAACACTGGCATTGTTTACCTTCTCAGGAAATAATTAAGTAACATCCAACATTGATTGGAAGATTCAACTGAGTGAAAGCTACTTAGGATTAAGAGAAATTAGGCCGCTAACTGCCTTGCTAAATGAGCAGCATGAATTGGAGATTTTGTATCTAAAAAATAACAATGTTTATATTTGGACAACGACCTCAAAAATTGTAGAAATGTTGGAAAGCTAAATGGCAAAATACAGAAAAAGAAGAGCAGATGTAATAATTTTTCCCTAGCGTACCAGCAGGAAGTGAAAATAGATTGCAAAACCATCTGTAGATGACCCAGATATTGAGGGTACATGAATCATGCAAACAGAATTCAAAATAATTGACAATACACAGACAGTAACTTGCAACGTTTCAAAATAATTGACCATCTTTTGTGTTCGGGTAGCCATGAATTTAGTTCAATCTGGGACCCATATAGGTACTGGTAAGATTATAATCGAGAGCAAGTTTCTAATTTTAAAGCAGAAGAGAAGTGATTTTAAAGGACAATGTCTGACCAGAAGACCATTCAAAACATCAATAAGAAATTATTTGAGTGAATTCTGTAGAATTGTCTTAGCCCCCCCCAACCTAAATTTGGACAAGTCTTGTGATTAGTTTTTTTTTTTTTTATTTGAAAATTTACAACTGCTGGTACGCTTGCGTAACCAGCAACAAGTAAATGAGATGACTTACAATCACGGGAATGGAGAAATCACCCAGTGGTGACCCTCCACATTATTTCGCTGCGCACTTATAAGAGATCACGAGGCCACTGCCGCCTCAGTCGTCGAGAAGGGTTATCTGGAATGGCTGCTGAGGAAAGTTGGTGAATTAATGGATTGTGATGATGTGTAAGACGGGTGTGAAATTTGCGGTATCGTATTTGGACCAGGTCACTTATAAATTCAATCTGGAGATCGGAATGTATTGTCAGGTTAGAAACGTAAAATGGAGCATTGGTTATACAACGGAGTATTTTGGATTGTAGGGTTTGGAGGCGGTGGATGTTGGAACGTTTGGTTGAGCCCCATAACTCGAGTCCGTAAGTCCAAATTGGTTTCAATAGGAGATTGTAGATAAGTAATTTGTTGTTTAAAGTTAGTTTTGAGCGTCTGTCTAGTAGTCGCTTGAGTAGACTGTAACGTTTTTTTACTTCGTTTCGTTTCAGTCTTGTATGTGGGTTCCATGTCAGGCGTTTGTCTATATAGAGTCCTAGATATTTAACTGTATCAACGCATGGTAATAAGATGTGGTTCATATGAACTGGAGGACAAATGGCACGTCTTAGGGTGAACGTTATATTTTTGCTTTTTTGGACGTTAACCTTCATTCTCCATCTGCAAAACCATTTCTCTAGGGATTGCAAATGTTGCTGAAGGTTACGTGTGCTTAGGACAGGATCGGGATGTGGGGAAAGAATGGCTGTGTCATCTGCGTAAGTAAAGGTATGAGTGTTCGGATTGGTTGGAATATCGGCAGTATATATTGTGAAAAGAATGGGAGCAAGGGTACTTCCCTGTGGGACACCAGCTGCTAAAAGGTAATAGGAAGACAAGGAGTGCCCAACACTTACACCGAAATATCTGTGTGAGAGGTAAGAATTAAGGATGAGGTAATAGGTATAAGGAAGGATGCTCTTGAGCTTCCACAGCAGCCCATGGTGCCATACCCTATCAAATGCTTGCGCAATATCTAAGAAAGCCCCAGAACAATACTGTTTTCGCTCAAGAGAGGAAGCGATGACGTCTACAACGCGATGGCATTGGTGGACGGTGGAATGTAGGCTTCGAAATCCGAACTGATGTTTGGGTATTACTTCAGAGTCTTCAAGGAGATTGTGAATTCTCTTGAGGATGAGTTTTTTAAGAATCTTATCCATCAGGGGAAAGAGACTTATCGGTCGGTAGGAAGTTAGGAGATGATGAGGTTTGGAAGGTTTGGGTATTATTTTTATTACAGAGAATTTCCATTCTAGAGGAAAGTAAGTGGTTCGGAGAACTGAATTGTATGTTGTTGTAAGAAGTACTATTGCTTTCTTTGGGAGATGAGATAGGATTTTTGATGTAATTAAGTCAAAGCCTGGCGCTTTTTTGGATGGTAGGTGTTTTATGATGTAAGAAACTTCGGAAGGGGTAAACGCCTTGGGAGGAGGAGAGAGTTGGAGAGGGAAGTCTGTCTGTATTTGATGTGTAAAATCAGGATCAGATGTGTCAGGATGAGCTTGGAAGGCTGTGGTTAGGTATTGGGCAAACAAGTCTGCTTTTTCGTCATCAGTTATGGCCCACATTCCATTATCTTTACGGAGTGGTGATGGTGTGTTTTTAAAGGAAAGAATTCGTCGCGTTGCAGTCCATAAAGATTTATTTTCAGTTGTGAGAGATGCTGTGTAATCATTGTGTCTGTCCACTTTTAGTTTTGCTAGGGCAGATTTCAGCTGTCTAATCAGTTTGTTGTATATTCTTTTGTCTGATGGATACCGAGTTTGGTGCCAAATTGATCTAGCTCGACGTTTCTTAGTTATTAACTTTCTGATATGTAGTGGTAAATTGTCCGTCTAGTGTGTGGTATTTTTCTTAATGATTCGTGTTGAGTCCCAAGCAGAAGTTTGTATTGAGTAAGTTAAGTAATGGACAGCGTCGTCAACCTCTTCTCTAGTCTTTAAAGAAATATTTAAATCTATTTTTTGCTCTAAATGTTCTTGGAACAATCTCCAATTAGTAGGTACAGGCGTCAGCGTAGGTCTGTAGTTCGTGGTTGTGGATAGAGTGTCGAGGACGAGGAGGACTGGAATGTGATCAGAGGAAAGATCATTGTCCGTGAATATATCAGAGTGGATGGAAGTAGTTTGTGAGGTACTAAAGAAATCTAGTATGTCAGGTAATTTGGACTGAGATGTTGTCCAGTAAGTGGGTTGTGGAGGGGACAGGAAGCAATAAGAAGTACGATATAGTGCATCAAGGAGAATACGTCCACGTGGATTTGCCACACGACATCCCCATCGCGGATGTTTCGCGTTGTAGTCACCACCAGAAATGAATTTTGGACCCAGGGTTTTGAAAAATGATAGGAATTGTTGACTGGTGAGAGGTTTGTTTGGAGAGCAGTACACAGCAGCAATTTTGAAGGAAAACGGATTTGATTCTAAGAAAACGATGGTTGATTGGAGGGAATCTGTAGGATTGCTTGGGACGAGGTAATGGGGGAAGGAGCTTCTAATTAATATTGCTGTACCTCCATGCGCTGTGTCATTGGTAAAAATATTTTATAAAAATGTTTGAAGTTATAGAGATTTTTTTGGTTTTTGTTTTCCATCACACTGAGGTTCCTTCACCAAATGCTACACACCATTTCTCTCCAGCTAATTTTGTCTAGGAGTTTCTTTGCACAGGGATTCACTCCCTTACGTCTTTGGGATTATCCCTACCGGCATCTTGATAACATATCAATGCACTGCAATATTATTTCTCTAATCTTCAAGAGGATGTCCTTTTGAACATTTATTATTTCTCAATCTTTACTCTTTCTATTCTTGGCTTCCTTGCCGTTTCCTTGATCTTCTCCAGAAATCCGTTTCTGTAGCAAGTAACTTTCACTTTTCTTGAATAGTGTGGCACTAAGTTTCACGCGCTTACAAGGTAATGCTTTCTACAATTGCGTTATTTTTTTTTGCCAGATATTATTGCTCCAGACTATTAGTGCTTCAGATTAAGCATTTCTATCGTCTTTGGCCCCTTATTGTCTTTATACTTTCTTTTTTTCAACTACCATTCATCTCGAGGATAGATCACAAGCATTTCAATTCGCAAACCGTTTTTATGTCTAGTGATTTTTCTTTGTGAGAAAATTAATTTCAATTAAAAGAACATTGATTTTACTCTAATTCATTATTGTTAAACAACAGTAATACAAAAGGTAGAATCGTTTATCGAAGAGTGTTCGAGTTGATAGAGAGGTTATATGATGTAGTTTATTGGTTACGAAAAATATCTTTGTGTGTGAAGTGTACATAAGAATTTGTTTTATGTATTTTGTGTTCCTATTCATTCATTTCTTGGTGAATATATATTATGTAGACAACTGTGTGTTCTTTTTACTTTTTTATTGTATACACCTTCTAAATAAAATCCTAGCAAGAGCTACGAGTTAACTGGGAGTTAACAAATTAGATCCATTATGACGAATGTATATGAGTCGAGATCTTAACCACTAATAAAATTGTTGTTTAAAATCTTACCATAACAGAAAAATCATTTCCTAAACGTATTTTAATTTTTTGATTAAGATTTAATTTTTATTAAATCGTATTGTAGGCCTGTAATAGTAGTTAAGTACACTGACTTAATAGAGAAGTAGCATCTGTTTTTATTCAAATAGTCGTACTCTTCATAGAACTTTAGCATAAATATAAATATTATTTTTATTATTCTATTATTATATTATATTTGATATATATTTTATATTTATTTCTATAACTGACAAGTCTAATAATAAATCTTATTGATCATTAGATTTAATGAAATAGGTTAACGACCATTACACGACGCCACATGGGAAAAAGTAAAAAAAAATAAATAAATAAATGTGTCTGTAAGTATATAATAAAAATATATTATTAAACCAAATATATTTTTTTTTTTTTTTATTCAAAATTTATATATTTGTTTATTTTTATTTATAAATCATAGAATACTTAACAATATTTTCTTTACAATAAGCTACTTAATGTATATATTCTGTGGAAAAGGTCATTGTCTCATAATGTAACAATTGTATGACAATGATATTGTAACACAATATCTGTTGTAAATCTTTACAATTTTAACTGTATTGTTCAGTAAAAAAGAAATAAGAAGTAGGTTGTGTAGGATGTCAGTTACTGTTTACGATAATATTTCCAATTTTATGTTTATATCATATTGGATTGTTTCCTATCTCTTATTAATGTAAGAGAAGGTATTGTGATTGCGTCAAAATTTTCAATTAGGTTTTCAATACACATTACATATTTTGATTTCCCATGTATATGAAAAACATTGTGTTCCTTTAAGTCGGTGTGTGAAAAAAATGTTTTTGATTTGTTTTGAAATTTTTCTCCAAAAACTGCTATAATGATACTCTTCAAGCAGATATATCTGGGCAAGGTGAAAAGTTCTCGGCGCAGTAGTAAAAATGTGTCTTTCATTTTAAATAAATGCATTTATTTCTCAATGTAGTCTCTCTGTATTGTTCAATACACTTTGTCCAACTGGTTTTTCCAATAACTGGATTCCGCCCCGAAAATGCGATTCTGGAAGGTCTTAAAATATCCATTTACCGCTAATATCACCTCTTCATTTGACCAAAACATTTTCCAACCACAAATTTCTTAAGGTTTGGGAATAGATGAAAGTCAGAGGGAGCCAAATTTGGCGAATAGGTAGGATGTTCGCCAAAAATTCATATTTCAAATCCATCAATTTTTTCCATTGCCAAAGCATCTTTGTGGGTGGTGCATTATCCTGGTAAAGAGACGTTTTTTTTTTTTGCATACCAGGTCTTTTTAATTTTTTCATCTAGCTTGTCAAGAAGAAGTGCATAGTATTCCCCATTAATAACCTTACCAGGCGATGCAATTGTCTTTGCTTTCTTTCTATAGTGCAGAGCCACCGGCTTCTACCCACTGCTTGGACTGTTGTTTTGACTCAGGTGTAAAGTGATGAACCCAGGTTTCATCTATCGTAACTAATCGGCGCAGAAAATCGGTTGGATTCTTCTTAAAACGGTACAAACATTGCTGAGAAGCTCAATTCCTCTCATTGGTTTGCGATTAGTATTTAACAAATGCGGCATCCATCTTGCACAAAGCTATCTCATACTGAGTTCTTCGAGTAAAATTAGTCGTACCCTTCCATCTGAGATGCCTACAGCTTAGCTATCTCATACAACTTTAAAAGTCGATTATCTGGAACCATATTGTGTATCTTCTCTACATTTTCTTCGGGAGTTGCCTTTTTTGCCCGTCCTTCCCGTCGATCATCTGCAATCGATATAAGGCCACGTATAAACTCAGCTGCCAACTTTTTTTTTTTTTTACTGTTGAAAAGGACGGTGCAGCATTTTATACACTTTCACTAAATTTGGATGAATTTCTGTTGGCGAAAAACTATCCAAAACGAAGAATTTTATGACGGAACATTATTCAAGTTTTCCCATTTTACATACAATTAAACAGCCGTGTAAAACAAACTATTTATCTAATCAAATTCACATTTGGTGTTTACTTTTGCAACAAGTGTCCTAATATAACAAAACAATAATTTCATTTGTAGCAGTGCCATCTAGGGGGGGGCTCCGCTGTAAACTTTTCAACTTGCCCCAAGTAAATAATTAAATAGCTGAAACTGTCAGTATCTATGCTTTTGAGTAAACAGTAATTTTCATGATCTAGGTTTATCAGCGAATTGAAGTAAATAAGATTAATTAGATAAATATATCAAGTTTATCAGTAAAAAAAATAAATAAATAAAATAAAGTTCAAAATGATCATGTGATCAAATTGTAAAAATTATTTAAATTAACTTCAACCATAAAATTATAATTTCTATCATATTATAGGAATAATAATATCAAACTAAAATAAATAAAAATAGACAGCTATCCGGTTTTTTTTTTTTTTTATTAGAATCCGGTTAGTAATTCAATACTTGTAATAAGATAAATATCACTTCACTGTACTGCTGTAAAAATACTTTTTTCGAAGAAAAGATATCATGTTGAATGCAGTTGCAATAATTAAAATTGTAGTAATTGAACTGATATTGCTGGAAATATTATGTATTTGAGAGAATGAAAAAGAGCTAGTCACCAAATAAGATAATTAAGGTGCCAGTTGTGGACTAAGTGGAGAAAAAAGAATAGATATAAATAAATGAAAAGGGAAGCGTCAAAGCCACATAAAGCGTGTCCCACTCTCTGCACACTGTTGTTCATCTGTCATCTTTTTACAACTTAAAAAAAAAAATTATTTTTTCCTCATCCTTAAGTTATCTATAATTGTTATTTTATGATGTGTGCTGTTTAATTAAAAAAATATATAGGTAGGTATATATAATGATATTATCATAGAAATTAATAGTACTTTTCAATATTGTATATATATATTTCTATTTCTCTGAATAAGATAGACCGCAAAAACTGTAATGCTCTATTATGAAAAGGAAATTAGCCTTCTTCTTGTTCTTAAAAAAAAAAAAAAAAAAAATTATAAAATCATTGTCAAAAGTATTTTTTCTAATTTTTAACGGATGCGGTTTAAATGTCAGAAACAATACCAACTAGGTAAATAATAAAATATAAAAATTAAATATAATAATGTCCAGTAAGATTTCTAATCTCAATCATTTCTTTTAGTTTAAAATCTTCCACGCTTTCTAACATTACCGGAAAAGATAGAAAAATGAGGCCATTTTTGAACAACTAATTTACTTAGATGGGAATTTACAACAAATTATAAATGGTTTTTAAAATATTTATTCTCTAATAGATAACAAAACAAACAATGTAAATCCAAAATGTTCTACGTAATAATGGAATGAAGGGGTTTTGAAAAAAATAATGAAAATATTTATTCAATTATTAATTAGGCCAATAGTTTTACCTTACTTCACCTTCCCAAGGAATAGTTGCTTTCCAAAGGATACAGTTTCTGTGTTTGATTTGATATGACCTTGTGGGTACTGGAGGATAAACTTTTGATAAAAATGAACGTCAAGGGTATGAGTGATTAAGAAAAAGAACACCTTTTTATTTTTAAACGTAATTATGAATATAGCAATACACAATGTAACATATTAAAAATGTAACTCTATAATAAATAACCTTCTTCATCTTCATAGCCTCCTCGACCGAATCGATTTTTATCGCTTATCAGCTACAACCTTTATAGAGAAGATAGCAAAGCTGTGGGCCAAAATAGAACAGAACATAGAACTACTTCAGAGCGAACAGAAAAGTGTGCTACCGATCATCGGAGAGAGCATAAGGAAATAATTGCCGAAGATAAAATGAAGGCTACCCTGCCCAGAGACCAAATTCTGGTAACAAATGGAGGACAGGACGCTAGGCTCTGCCATAAAAAAATTTAGCCATTCCAACTTCTGGAAGTAGTAAGTTCAACGGTTGCAAGCTTTATGGTTAAGATGTTTGAACCTTATTAAAAAGAAGACTGGAGTGTTTACATTAAATAATTAGTTGCATAATAGACCCATTGGAATCTGCAGGGAAGGCTGAAGTAAGTCAACCCCCCCCCCCGTTCACTTTATATATATCTAATAAACAATTCAAAATTTCGTCTCTCTCCATTTACAGCACAGATACGATACTTACTATTTATATACCAAAACAGAACCAACAACAAGAGGCAATTCAGTTTTTCTTAACCATTCTACATTGATTAACTGATTTCCTAATACTTCACTTTCCTATTCTACCCCAGGGGTTGTCGTAAGAGGCGACTAAAGGAGCAACTGTCCGTTGACCTCACCCGATATCCCCTCTTTACCTTCCCATTACCTTCCTTATCCCACCCTATCCAAGCTTTCCTATCTTAACTCCTTTCTTAGCTCTGGTTCCTTATACCTGGCCATAGGTATAAAAGGCTAAGGGAAGGTCACCCTAACAAAAACCACCGACGATGATAGATGGAAGATAATTCAAGATTACTTACGGTGCAGGGGGGAAGTACCCCAGTACCGGCGGCCGACGGGAGTGCGAAAGCAGGCTCCGGGGCGTCGTTAGCCAGCTACTGCAGTGCTGTAGGGGTGGGCCACTTGGCTCCTGCAGCATCTAATGCTACAAGGGTAGAGCAAGAGGAGAGTCCCTTTATGAGGAGGACCAAAATATTAAGGACACCTTCTTCAGTAAAACGTGATGACGAGGCAGGTAGAGGAGAGGAAAGCGCTTCAGTTCACGAAGAACGAAAGAATAGCCCGATATCGGATAAAATCGCAAGATACCGACACCAAGAAGAGCACCAAATTATCAGATGCAAAAACGCGCTGAAGAAGATGATAGCTGCTTCTACGAGACAGAAGAATATAAGCGTAGACATTAAAAAAGGTTTAATAGAATTGGAGGACGCCTTGGAGGCCATGGAAAAGAATAGAAAAGAATGGAAAAGTTTGGAACGGAAACCGCAGCAGAAACTGGGTCAGTCTCGTGCCACACAGACTCCTGATCTAAAAGAAACTGAAAGAGCTAGACCAAAGGATGGGAGAAAAGCTCATTCAAAAGGGAAAGGTGATGGAGAAGAGAAAATAAAAGGAGAAGAAAAAGAAAAAATAAGTGAGAAAGATAAGCATATCAAAAAGATTGACGATAGAGTATTATCAACTACTAGCGGGAAAGCTCAGCTTCCAACACCTGAGGTGGAACAACTACCTTTAGTCCAGGAGTCTGAGGTAGGTAGGGACGAAGATGAACTTAGTTGGAAAAAGGTGTGCAGAACCTGTAGAAGGAAAAATCGTAGGAAGGAATTCAGGGAGAGGAATAGAGAAATAAGTAGAGATAGTAGGAGGATACCAGAGGCAAAAAGAAAGATAGACATAGCACCAGAAGTGGGAAAAGACTCTCCTATGGCAAAGAGGATGTCAAGGAAAGAGAAAACAAGGAACAAAAAAAGGAAGAGAGCCCCAAGACCGGAAGCCCTTGCCATAAAGCCTGTTGGGAATAGAACATATGCTGAGGTCTTAGGTGAGATCCGTAAGAGAATAAACCCGGAAGACTCAGGAGTGGAAGTAAGAGCAATCAGACAAACAAGAGCTGGTGAGGTGTTATTAGAATTAGGTCCACAAACTAAGAACAAAGTTGTTCTTAAGGAAGCCTTGAAAACTGCATTGGGTGAAGAAGCCATCATTAGGGATTTAGAACCAAAGGTGACCGTAGAAATTAGGGACCTAGATAGCTATACTAATGAAGATGAAGTGCGAGTAGCTATGATTAGAGACTTAGGTGATACTGTGAAGGACGCGTGGGTCTTTGTTACCAAAGCTAATGTAAGATAATGTAAGAAGATGTAAGCGATTGTAACCATTAATGAACATAAGGCAGAGGAGCTTCTAATGAAGGGCAGAATTAGAATTGGCTGGATAAATTGTAGAGTGAGGAAAAGAACAGTAGTTGTGAGGTGTTATGCATGCTTTGATTATGGACACCGGCAGAACGAGTGCAAGGGCCCAAATAGGCGATCAGAGGGAATATGCGTTCACTGTGGAGAGATCGGTCATTTTAAGAAAGAGTGTAAGTCGGAACCAAAATGTTTCCTTTGTGAAGGCTATGGAAGAGACAAGGAATTTTTGAAGCACGCTGCTGGTTCCAGAAACTGTGCTATTTTTCGAAAAGCGTTGGAGAATGCCCGGAAAACTAAAGAGGAATGAGGGTGTTGCAGGGAAATATGCATAGGAGCTTTGTGGCGGATGCGCTATTAGATCAAATTAGCGTAGAAAGGGAGATTGATTTATTCATTATCAGTGAGCAATACAAAGACCGCGACAGTCCAACTTGGTATACAGATACTCTGCATACAGCAGCTATCTGGGTACCTGACACCAGGAAGGTATTTATAGAAGACTCGGGAATAGGACGAGGCTTTGTTTGGATCAAATGTGATAATACCTATTTTGTTAGCTGTTATTACACTCCAAGCGAAGGTATCCAAACATTTCGGGTTAAGATTGACGAACTGGAAGACACGATCCAATCGTGGAAAGGACATGTGGTAGTCGCAGGAGATTTTAATGCCAGAGCCCCGAATTGGGGGATGCCTAATCTGGATAGCAGAGGTAGGTATATTTTGGATATGATGGCGAGACAGAGGCTGGAGGTGGCAAACATTGGTAATACCCCAACGTTTAGAAGACCTGGACAGAAAGGATCTATTCCAGATATTACTCTGGTATCTGAAAATAAGATGTGCCGAATAAAAGACTGGAGTGTTTTGAATGAATATACAGGAAGCGATCATCAGTATCTCTTTTTTGAATTTTTATCAAGCTCCGGATCTGATAGGGATAATAATTTACGGATAGGATCAAAAAAGCTACGGTGGAACCTGGCAAAATTAGATGTAGCAGCTTTTACATTGATGCTGGAGCATGATACAACGTGCCAAGATGAGAATCATGGATCTGACGAAAGTCTCGCGGACACTATGATACTTGGAATTCAGAGAGCCTGCGATGCGGCAATGCCAAGGAAAACTGGGTTTCGAGCTAATAGAGCACCAGTATACTGGTGGACAGACGAAATTGCTCGATTAAGGCGTAAATGTTTTAGGATAAGACGAAGGGTAACCAGAGCTAGAAGAAGAAACAGTGGTTGCACTATACCAGAGCTAAACGATTATAAAGCCTCCAGAAGAGAACTAAAACACGCCATCAGAATTAGTAAGCGTCACAAATGGGAGGAATTATGCAGAGAGATTGACTTGGATCCTTGGGGTAGGGGATACAAAATTGCAATGCGCAAATTTGGTAATCAGAAGCCGACCCCAAAATTGGGCGCTAGTCAGACGAAGGATATTGTCACTAAACTGTTTCCAACTCGACCTGGGAGATCCCGCTTGCAAGAAGTGCACCCCATGGAGTCTGTACCCCTGTTTACTTCAGAAGAAATGATTAATGCTGTGGGTTTACTGAAGAATAATAAAGCACCTGGACCAGACGGAATTCCTGCCGAGATTCTTGAACTGGCGGCTAATGTTTGTCCCCAGATGATGCTGAGGGTGTACAACCGATGTCTATTGGAAGGTACCTTCCCGAAGGCTTGGAAGACACAAACCTTGGTGCTAATAAGCAAAGGAAAGGGAGATATGAAATCACCCTCTTCATATAGGCCACTGTGCCTTTTAGATACAGCCGGCAAGCTTTTGGAAAGAATGATCAAACCCCGATTATGCGACGCGATTAGGAGTGCTGGCGACCTCTCTGAACATCAACATGGATTTAGAAGAGGCCGGTCTACAATAAACGCGATTGAAGAGGTAGTGAGTGCCGCCCGCGCGATTACCCAAAGTGGACAACATCCAAGGCCGATTGTATTACTAGCGACCCTCGACGTGAGGAATGCTTTTAACTCGGCGAGGTGGCCTGACATGCTAAAGGCTCTGGAAAGAGAATTCCGAATACCAAAATACCTTCTTAGGCTAATAGACAGCTAGCTCTGGAAGAGAAAGCTTATAGGTGAGTCTAGTGACGGTCGATGGCAGTTAGAGATCACAGGTGGTGTTGCGCAAGGATCCGTATTGGGCCCGGAGCTAGGGAATGCTATGTACGATGGTATACTTCGAATGGAAATGCCACTGGGCACGCACTTAGTAGGTTATGCTGATGATATTATTGCTGTAATTTCAGCAAGGGATATCGAAATAGCGCAACTTAGACTGAACCAGGTGATGCGGCGAATAAAAGGTTGGTTAGACGAACATGGTCTAGAACTTGCTACGGAAAAGACGGAGATTTTGCTTGTCACGAGAAGACATATAGAGATAGAGATACCGATGGTGGTCGATCCATTAGTGATCAGTACCAAGAAAACGGTTAAATATTTAGGTCTTCATCTTGACTCAAGGCTTTCGTTCAGAGAACATCTCAAAACCGTAGCATCAAAAGCTGAAAGGACAGTTGCCGCGTTGAGCAGAGTTATGAGTAACGTCAGGGGGCCCTGCTCGACCAAAAGAAGACTGCTGATGTCCACAGTGAATTCAATTATGTTGTACGGCTGTGAGATTTGGGCCGAGAAGATGGAAATCGCCAGGTACCAGAAAATATTGCTCAGAGTTCAGAGGCGTGGAGCCCTAAGGATTACTAGTGCATACCGAACGGTCTCAGGGGTAGCGGCTCTGGTAATTGCAGGAGTTGTGCCGATAGACTTGATGGCAAGAGCAAGGCAGATCAGGTATATTTACCAGCGAGACCTGGAAGGCTCCGAGGCCAAGAAGCAGGCTGCTGTTTGGCTTAATGAAGCATGGAGGACGCGATGGAGAGATGAAAATCGTGGTAGATGGACCGCCAGAATCATTCCTGATCCTGTCATCTGGGCCTCAAGGAAGCATGGCGAAGTAGATTTTTATTTGACCCAGCTTCTCTCTGGACATGGGTATTTTGCTGCCTATCTCCAACGTATAGGCAAAAGGAACTCCGGAGCTTGCATATACGGTGACTCAACAACCGATGATGCTTTCCATACTTTTTTGAATGCGTTAAATGGAGAGAAAGCAGAGCAAACCTCCACGAGACCGTTGGACAGCTCTCCCCAGATAATTTATCAGAAAAGATGTTAATGGAGGATAATAATTGGAACCATATCACGAATACGGTACATACAATTTTAATAAAGAAAAGAAGAGATTTGGAAAGGCATGGTGTAGGCAGGTAGATGAGAAGAAGTTATGGGGCGTCCACCCGAAGTAATGCCGTGAGGCGGTTCCGGGTCGGAGACTACGCCCGTTTGATGAGGGGTTTTTTTTTAGTGGGGCAGGCCCCACACACCCGATGCAGTCGGAAGGTGCGCAGGCATTTTTTCCTCCTCTCAAAAAAAAAAAAAAAAAAAAAAAAATACTTCACTTTCTACAACACAATTTCCATCTGAGAAATATTTTGCTTTTTTTTTACGCGCACAAAATATAAGGCAAAATCCCGTTCTATGTCCAAAGCGCGCCTCTGGGATTGTTCATTTCAAGGAATTATCTTTAAATACATAAATTTGTAGATATTTAACAAATAATTTTTCTTTAAATATTTCACATAATCGAATGGCTCTTCAAGACTACTGACTTCTTATAATTGATGACGAACTGTGATCGACAAGGATCGATTATTTTATTTTACTTTTTTGCTGTGTACAATAAATAGTACATAACAGGAGTTTGGCAGACAGGTTCTTATTTATATGCCTTTGAAACGATTCAAAAAGTTTCGTTCAACTAGAAATATTAATTTCAATCGTAAATTCAGAAAGAGAAAGAAAACAAAAACTTAAAAGAAAAACTTTTGTTTATAAAAACTAATTTTTATGCATTTAAGAAAAGTAAAATGCTCTCATAGTTACGTTAAAGTAATATGGCGACAAAATAAACATCACTGACTACACTATGTAATGTAGTTGATGAAAACTAAAGTTTCTCAGCCTCCTAACATTTCTCTAAACTTGATTACGTTAACAATAAAAAAAAATCTGGTGAGAAACACTCACACAACTTTCTCTTACTCCGTTCTCAAAATTATAATTGACAAATTTAATGAAATTCGTCAAAAACTAAAAAAAAGTTGAGTAAAAGCGCACTTCCGGTTTACTAATTTTCTTGAAACTCGGAAATTTTGGCCATGTTATTTATTTCTAATTACTTTGTTTGGATGATAGAATTGTATAATCAACTATGATAGCACTTTAAGGGAAAAACGTAACCCCACCCATCCCCTAAAAGTTCCCTTAAATGAATTTTTCCAGAGAAATGTTTTAAATAAAAGTTATAGATCTTCGTATGTTTAGTTTATATAAGATGTTTCAAGAAAATCGTCGGAGCCACTTTTGAGAAAATTGCGAAAAAGTAAAAAAAATCAATTAGTAAAGTGGTAAAGTAAACGCACTTCCGGTTATCCGATTTTTTTTAAACTCGGAATTTCAACAACATATTCAATTCCAATTAACATTATTTGGATGGCAGAATTGTCTAATAATAAACTGAAATAGCATTTTAGATGTAAACCTAACCCCAACCCTCCCTCATAACTGCCCTTAAATGAATTTTCCCAGAGAAATGTTTTAAATAAAAGTTGTAGCACGTTGTATGTGTAGTTGAAATAACAAGTTTAAAGAAAATCGTCGGAGCTATTTTTGAGAAAAACGCAAAAAAGTAAAAAAACTAACTTGTAAAGTGATATTTCAGGTTGAGGAATTTTGACAGATAACTTACAGTCAGATTCCATGTTGATTCCTAAACGGAATATCAAGTTTCAACTTTCTGCGGTTTTTCGTTTTTGAGACACACACACACACACACACACACACACAATTTGCTAAAAACCACTTTTTTGGACTCAGGGTACCTCAAAACGGATATTTCCGGTGAAAACTCGATATCAAAAATTTGACACGATTACAATACTTCCTCTTACTCAAATAAATATTATTGAGTTGCATTACATTCGTTGGATTTAGAATAACTGCCATATCAGGACGAAAAGATTAAATATTTTTGTCTAAAATTCAAATAAAATGGGTATTCAATGAAAATATGTGACTAATCATTAACCACACTACCGCACAATGGGCAACCATCTTCTATCTGTACTCCATATGTGTGTAGTTTTCTTATAGTAGATTCTTATTAGTTTAGAAGGTCTTAGCTGGCCAACAATTCTTATTCCTTCGAAATACTTATTAAACATAAGACACCACTGAATATGATTTTTGAAATATATATTTTTATAAACACTGTTATATGACAAGGATCGACTATATGCAAGCTATTTACTTTTAACACACTCGCCATATATTTTTTAATTGGTTAAATAAAATAGATTTCAGATTTCCTAAATTTACATAAAAAAAAAGAAAGTATATGGTTATAATTTCATGTATTTTAAAAGATTATGTGCAATTTTTTGTTTTCCTTATTGCTAAATGAAATCACCGTTATGGCTAGAGATTAGGAAAATTTTTATGACATATCAGTAAAGTTAAAGATAGTAGGATAGTTACATTGTAATGGGCAGTTAGTTCAGTTAATATTGCAAACAGTTAACGGTAGAAATTGTAGAGAGAATTTCCAGATGGTATGTTTTGTGTCTGCGCCTATTTACAATAGTGTTAGTTAGCAATATTCCTCTGGCGGTCATATGACCGTATCTTTAAGAACAACAAAGAATCTCTCATAATTTTTATAATAATATGCCGTCACTAATAAAACTAATATAATGTCATCGACCACTTCCATTCTCGTATCTCACCATTTTTTATTTCCTTATTATTTTAATAAAATCTCATCATAATCATTGCAATGCCAACGTCCTCTTCTTTTTTTTACTGTTTTTATTTGCAAATTAATTTTTTTTTCTTTTTACCAAACTTATATGGATATAGTAATAAAATAGATTCGTGTTTCCTGTTTGTACAGTCCCACTTTCTAAACATTTTTCTAAATTTGAAATTCTTCAACAGAAAGTATTTTTCTTTGTTCGGAAATGGTTTTCGTCCTGGGAAAAAACCATCCTGTTTTACACCAAGTTCTTTGATCTATTTTGTTCATTGATCACATGTACTCTTATTGTGCGGTTGTTATAGTTGGAGCTTTCCACGGAAACTTTAGTCCGCAGTTCTTAATCTAGCCTCGTAAACATACCACACACACACACACACACACACATTGGTTTTCGAAGGTACAAGCTCGCTGGTTACTGTTCGGTATACCTTTGCTTTGATACACCTAACCTTTGCTATATATTCTATTAGAAAAGATCGTCTAAAATTATTGTTATTAAATTCACTTAAAATTATTTTGACTTAGGTTGTTTCTTTATCATGTTTTTGATCAGTTTCAAATTTTCATCAACCTTCAGAGTTCTGGTTTAGCCAAATTGTGTAAAAATGTTTAATAATGGATGTAATATTTCCTTAGTCACTTCCCAGTATTATTATACATATATTGTTGTCACACAGGAACGGTTTCGAACACTAAAGTGTCATCTTCAGCCTATATTTATTTACATTTGTAATCTGGACAACTAAAAATGATTTAACTAATCACCGATTCTAAATTCCTATTGTTTTTAAAGCAGCAGTTTTGGTGGTTGGTTCCGTAGAGCTGGAAAGCATCAGAGACATTTTCCGTGGTAGCCTACTTCATTTTGTTGTCATCGACCGGTTTCGGGCGTTCGCCCATCTTCAGGATGCATAGTAGTTGTGGTGGTTGATTCCGCAGAGCTGGAAAGCATCAGAGACATTTTCCGTAGCCTGCTTCCACGGTCATCGACCGGTTTCAGCGTTCGCCCATCTTAACACAGACTTGCACAGAGCAAGTTCAGTTTACACATTGACTGGTATTTTTAATTGTATCCTGAAGATGGGCTAACGCCCAAACCGGTCGATGACAACAAAATGAAGCAGGCTACCACGGAAAATGTCTCTGATGTTTTTAAAGCATTTTAAGTTGAACAGATGACACTGAAGATGACGCATTAGGCACCGAAACCGTTCCTGTTCGACATAAAATAAAATTATAATAAAATATACTTTATTATCAGCGATATTTTCCGTGATAGCCAGCTCTTTTTCTTTTTGTGGTCACCGACCGGTTTCGGGCGTTCGCCCATCATCAGAAAGTTTTTGTCAAACAGTGTGATAACATAGACTTGCACAGAGCAAATTTAGTTGATATACAGAGTGTTCACACACTATTTGACAAAAAAATATCCTGATGTGGGGCGAACGCCCGAAACCGGTCGATGACCACATAAAGAAGCAGGCTATCATGGAAAATATCTCTGATGTTTTCCAGCTCTGCGGGACCAACCACAACGACCTACCAAAATGTTCACAGTATGAATGAATTTTGTCCGAAATCTCATTTCACGTATCCTAGAGATACAAACGGAAATCAAATTAGAACATTCTGTTTTGTTTTTTTTAATTTGTTAAGATGGCAGTCCCTCCTCTTATAGTAGTAAAAGAAAGTATAAGGTCGCCGGTAATCCTCTTTCGATTATAGATACAGAAGAGTTTCCACTCTATGTGTATAGGTCCTCAATATGTTTACCTAACATTTGTCTTGTCAAGTATCAATTCTGTTTTCTTTCTTTCTCATGATCTGGTTGATTTTTTTTCCAAAACCAAATAATGTTAATTTTATCGCAATACCATAAAGAAGCTATAAACAAGAATTAGTTTTAATCGCCAGAACACCCGGCAACAATATGATAGGGCCCAACCAAAAGTTTTTTGAGCAAAAAAACATGTTACGGGCACTTAACTACGTACAAACTGGTTTGTCTTCCAACCCCAGACTACATAAACAAACAATAGTCATACAAATCATAAAGATATTTTTTTATATATATATTATTTCTGTTTCATTTCACAATATAAACCTACCGGTAGTATAATGAATGAATTATATATCTGTACTTAAATTATATGTACAAAAAAAAAAAAAAGAAAACAAAGTAAAAAGTCGAGAAACCTGATTTAAGTAGTTATGTACGGCGATGGTTGTACGGCGATTGTATAGAAGTAGCGTTGGCTGTCTGTCCTTGGTGATTAATAATGCTATTTCTACTACAGTTGACACCAACAATAGAAAGAATTTAGTCATGCTTTTCATTTTTACCTTTAAACAACTAACAATGAATCTTCTCTCATCATCATACAGAACTACATGCACACACAGATACACACAGAGAGACGTATATATTAACAAATACCTACTATTTTTGTTAGCAATTATACATACATATATATATATTTTATTTATTAACTCACCGTTATTATGTTTTAATGAATAGAAGATCGTGTTGGGTACGATGTTAATTTTAATAACAGGTTTTCATAAAAAAAAATAAAATAAAATAAAAAATTTAAAAAAAAAAATAGTTATAATGTATAATAATGGCCAAAAAAAAAAAAACTATAGTTACAGTGCTTTGAACACCACCCTGTGGAAAGTAATAAATTCTGAGAATCCCCAAAATATATTAACATATAAAATATTTAAGTGATGAAATAATTAGCTTATGGTTAAAAAAATAAACCCATGATATTCCATCCCTAAGAGGCAGATTTTTATGATATACCACCACTTAGACTCGTTATTTGTGGGTTTGTAAAAAATAAAAATAATAAAAAAAAGTGTAAAAGGCTTAGCTTCAAATAAATTTATCCAATTTGAGTAAAGGGGATGGATATTTAGAAAATGGGAAGATGTAAGTAATACTTACGGAAACAAGTGTTACGCGTTTGTTCTGTCCTTAATCTAGATTCTAGATTAGTCTTAAGCAACCATACTGAGCAGAAAACCTCTTTAGTAGAAAAGATAATAGGTACTGTTCCCATCATAATCATGAGAATAACCTACAAAATAGCGGACTCTGAGAGCTTCGGAATTAAATTATTGGATGAGTTACTTAAAGAAAATTAGATCTAGATTATTGTTATTGCACGGAGACCTGAAAGATATATTGTGCCCTCCGGAGCCTTCTCAGTGACTGCCGGCCTCCATGCAGCATTCTCTAGCTGCAGACAACACTGTCCATCACCGGACAGTGAGTGTAGAGGCTCCTAGGAAGAAAAAAATGTAAGAGCATTCGAATCCGGGACCTCCGCGTTGCTAGTCTAGCGCGCTACCACTGAGCTAATCCCTTGGCTTTCGTCAATTAATTAGGGACGGAGACCCTTTTTGTGTACTGTGTTTGTCCTTGTCTGTAAAGTGTAGAGTGTATGCAGTTTATGTGTATTGTGTACTGTTCTGATAAAGTGCATGGAGTACTGAGCTGTCGTAA
Organism: Triatoma infestans; assembly: GCA_011037195.1. Lineage (NCBI taxonomy): Eukaryota > Metazoa > Arthropoda > Insecta > Hemiptera > Reduviidae > Triatoma > Triatoma infestans. The sequence goes on from JAAEAF010014314.1 coordinate 86,719, forward strand.
CCCATGGGGTCGCTACACTTTGCGGGCAAACTTAAAGAAAATAGTCCTTAAAGAATCATAAATGCTAATACAAGGGAATCCATATGATCATGTGAAATGTACTATCCTAGACAGGATAGAAAGGAAAAACATAATTAGATTATGGACATACTTATTCGGAAAGTAAACCTTCTAAAAAAAATTCTACTTTTTTGGAAAGCAACAAAAGAGAAAAATAAGTAGTGATTTGCAGAGTTAACGGATACATACCTTGACTGTGGGATTATCCAGTATATGTGAGAGAAACTGTTAAGAATGAGACTGTATGGCATAAAGAATCTAGTTTGATTTCTTCTTCTGATACGCTAATGGTATTTTTCATTATAAATCAGTTCTTCCACTCAATAATGGCTTGGATATTTTATAATTGATTATTCTTAACAGACCAGCAAACTTTTTTCATACACATCATTCACTACCACCATTAATTCTCACCCTTATTTCATTCTAAAACTAGTTTTTGATATTAAAGACATTTTTAAGAAATACATTTTATGTTTAATGCGTACGGGTCTTTTCGGAAACCCCAGTTATCACTAATTATAAAATTTTGCGATAAAGTACAGCATATTGTACAACATGTAAAATAATATTTCATGAAAGATAATTTAAAAAAAAAAAATCAATCACAGTGATAAAGGATTGAATGAGTCTGTAAATGGGTATATATCGTATATAATGTATGTTAAAAGTGAGCCAATTCTATCTTAAAGATCCATTCAACCTCCTCTCTAAACAAACAACTCTGGCGACACAGATCGACAAATATTTTTCTAAAGCTATTCTTAGCTCGTAGCAAAAATTAGAAACGAAGTTTATTATGAAATATTTTAAAAGATATCTAAATAGAAATCTTATATTTAATATATTTCGTTTATTAATTATAAGTTAGAGTAGATGTTGGATGTGTTAGATAGTGTGTGGCTATTGTAGTGGAAGGACAAAATCGAAAAATAATAGTTTAAAGTTTCTGAATATTTTATAGTATCCAAAATTGTATTTTTGTTAATATTTTATAATTATTTTAGTGCTGTGAATTTACCTTCAGAAAGTGTGTATTTTAGAACCAGGTATATTAAATCTGTCATTGCTATTGAGAAAACAAAGACACTAAATTCCGTTAGGCCAAACCTTTGTAAGAAAATTCCCCCACTAGAGAGAGAGAGCAATTCCAAAGAATACATTCTAACATTAGTTTTAAAAGAATAGAGAGTCTCACATCAACCTTCAAACAGGACACTTCAGGAATTGCTCTCTAAATATCTGTGCCAGTTATAAATTAAATAAGTTTATAAACCAAATAAGTTGTTATTATTTTAACAGAATATATTTATTTATAAAACAGTAGTGTACTCTAAATTCTTATTACTTCTATCTCAAACAAACACACTAGCCCTTTTCGCTAAAACGCTACGCCACAAGCTACCTACCTATACACACATCACCAATTACATTACATTGGTGCCAGCTGTTTGGGATATTTTCAACGAGAATCCACAATTTACAAGTACGTAAAAATTTTAATTTCATAATTAAACAAATTATCTATCAGATAATTTGATTGCTTTTTTTAAATTACTTTCTCAGCGGAAATATCTTCAATATTTCCCATTATTGAATTTTCTAGTGAATTTCATTTTTAAATTTTTGTAATTGTACCACTTGTACCTCAATCCCTTTCGAATTTTGAATTTATGAGTGTACTTAATAGATCCCAAATTATAAAGATATTACGCGATAATAACCTTTCTGTTGGAGGCAATTTACTCCAATTACGTAGACGTCTTGAAAAATATAATCTTTCCCCAAGCAATTCGTTCACTGACAAAATGTATAAGATTAATGGACAAGACATGGGCATCGACGCTGCTGTAGAATATTTACTTGCTCAGCAGCAATTAGCAAATCCTCCAATTAATAATCAACCTAGTCCCTTAAGGAATTTGCAATTAATCAATAGCTTACCTACCTTCGATGGCGAAAATTCAGCCAAAGTGTCAGATTTCCTTGACCAAATTAGCCATTGTGCTAGTCTTTCTGGCTGGGACGACGCTGCTAAATTAGAAATATTAGCACTTAGGCTCTCAGGGTCTGCTAAAATATTTTACGACACCCAGAAGGCCGAACTACAACGCCAGGGTACAAATATAACGTATCCTCTAATTTCAGAGCGACTTCTAGCCCGATTTCGTAAGGAAAAAACACCCTTAGTCCTCTTACAACAGATGACTAATATTCAGTCCTTGCCCACTGAGTCTCCTGAAACATTCGCGGATAGGATTAGACATATCCAATCCGCCATTCATTTAAAAGCTCAAGCTAACCCACTCGAGGCCTTACAAACAATTTAGATAAACTGGCCACTGATGCATTCTTGAAGTCACTTCCTCAACCGCTTCGTAATGAGGTGCGAACGAAGCTTCCTCAAAAATTAGATGAAGCACTTTCCTATGCCAATGCCCTAAAAGAAGTTCAGGCTTCTGAAACAAACCCCACAGTTTTCGCTGTAACTTCGAAAAATTCTAATCGTACACCTCCATCTCCTTGTCGTTACTGTGGACAAATGCATTTCCACAGAGAATGCCCGCATCGTAATAAAAGTCAAAAGCCACAATTAAAACCAACTACCACTTGTAGAGTATTTAATGTAATAAAGAACAGACCTTGTCGCCATTGTTCCGGTCCACATTTTGACGTGGACTGCACCAACAAATTCAGACCAAAACCTCGTACTAACTTTGGCAAAATGCCTAAGAAATTTAATATTCCTCAAAACTTTAATCACAGAGCAAATAGTAATAATCGCTATAATAATAATAATCAATATTATAGTAATAATCATAGTCCTCGAATTAATTCAAACAATTCGCGATTTAACCCTTATTCAGATAGACCCCAGTATAGTCTTAATAATAATAATAACGGTAGCAATAACCTCCAAAATAGGCCCACTTGCCAATTTTGTTCTAAATTTGGACATACGGCTCGAACATGTTTCCAGATACAGCCAAAAAACGGTTAAGCCCACAGCCGCTCTCACGAACGGCTGATGTTATGACCTTGGCTCTCATACCTGCTTTCACCAATTCTGATAATTTGTTAGTAAATTTAAGAATTGGCAAAAAATTTATTCGTGCCCTTGTAGACACTGGAGCTAGTCACAGCCTAGTGGATTCCAGTTTTTGTCGAAATAAGAACCTTCAGCATTCCAACATTATTTTAAAATCTCTGACTAACCAAGTAATACCTAATTATGGCATCACGTCCCTTCGTTTGCATGCGGACAATGTCGAAAATTCCAATTTTTCTGGCGAATTCATAGTTTCGCAATTAAAAGGCAATTTCCAATTAATACTTGGTAGAGATGTCCTTACATTAAATAGGGCAATTATTAATTTGCGCACACGTACACTAACGCTCAATAAATTCAACATTCCATTTTCAAATAGTGCTCAAACGCACCAAATCAATTCGATTCAACAGCTACCCTTACCCAAAACCCTGCAGCTTCGCCACAAAATTATAGTGCCACCTCGCGCACACATAATACAAACACATACACTATATACAAAAATTCCTCTCGACACACAAATTCTGCTTACACAACACAATTCCTTACCTACGGGTCTCTACATGCCCAATTCTATCGTACATATTGCTAACAACACATGCACCATCAACCTTATAAACACTACCTCACACGAAATTGCTATTCAAAAACACTTTCCAATCGCTCATATCGAATACGATTTTGAAACAGACTTACAGACTCGTTCTAGCTACCAAAGTGAAAACATCAGAGCCAGTATCAAGTTTTAAGAATTATTCCAATTAATTTATAAGCATATTGTTGTTAACTTAATATCTCTTAGAGAATATATCTTTTGAAAAACAGTGTGACTACTTTATTATTACTAGTCTTCATTCTCTTTTAAAATTACAAACTTATAAGCCCTTTTCACTAAAACGCTCGTGCTACACACTACCACTACTACAAATACAACTCCACACCATCGGAAGGACAAAATCGAAAAATAATAGTTTAAAGTTTCTGAATATTTTATAGTATCCAAAATTGTATTTTTGTTAATATTTTATAATTATTTTAGTGCTGTGAATTTACCTTCAGAAAGTGTGTATTTTAGAACCAGGTATATTAAATCTGTCATTGCTATTGAGAAAACAAAGACACTAAATTCCGTTAGGCCAAACCTTTGTAAGAAAATTCCCCCACTAGAGAGAGAGAGCAATTCCAAAGAATACATTCTAACATTAGTTTTAAAAGAAAAGAGAGTCTCACATCAACCTTCAAACAGGACACTTCAGGAATTGCTCTCTAAATATCTGTGCCAGTTATAAATTAAATAAGTTTATAAACCAAATAAGTTGTTATTATTTTAACAGAATATATTTATTTATAAAACAGTAGTGTACTCTAAATTCTTATTACTTCTATCTCAAACAAACACACTAGCCCTTTTCGCTAAAACGCTACGCCACAAGCTACCTACCTATACACACATCACCAATTACATTACACTATAAAACTAAATCCATTGTGATCTATTGTGGTTCCGTTCGATATCAGTACATACAATTTAGTCGTGTTGGAAGATATGTATAAATGTGGATGAGTGTCTATATGATAGAGAGCTACAATTGCGCTTTTTGGATTCGCTAAACCCAATTACGTGAACACGTCAGCTATGCCTGTAAGTACTATGATTAGTGGTGTAAAAATTTGAATGTGTCAGTATATAATATATTCTTTCTGTTCTCAGACTGGGAGGTCCCCGCAAAGACGTCATGCTGCTTGAAAAAGAGGCTAGTGCCTCTTATTTCTACGGATTCAGTTAGACTAACTACTGAATTAGTGACAATTTCTCTTGAAATTGCGAATAACCTATTTTCCAAAAGAGAAGTGACATTAGAATTAGCGCGTTGAAGTAGAGATCCAATAATTTCATTTTCATTTCAAAGAAATCCCTGAACTGAAAAAAATATATTTAACAAAATCTTATATATACGGAACATATATAGACACACCACCAAAAAGGTCGCGCCCAGCTTTACTTGATAACTAACAAAATTCGAATTTTCCTTCAATTAATGTCGGAGTTATATCTTCTGTAAATTCCCTTAAGGAAATTAATACAATTATAAAACTAAAAAAATTTCTCTAAACTTGGATCTATTCAGTTGCCCTAACATATGCATCCGTGGCAGGTAGTTAGTAGAATATAATTACATTGTAATCCAGTAGATAGCGCCAATAAAATAGTACAGGCATTTATATACGTGAATTAAGGTATTTCAAGTTTAAAGAAACTTCGTTGTAGTCGATTTTGAGAAAATTCCAAAAAAATCTACTCTGTAAATTTGCATTTTTGGTTGAACCGAGTTCCTTTAAATTTGGAATTTGAACAATGCTTCTAATGTAACTTAATATTATAAAGCACGTAGAACCGTACATTGTATTATACTGATACTTTGGTGAGAAGATTAACGTTACTATTCCTCCCGTCCCACCAAAAAGAAAAGGAAAAATTTGCCCAGTAAAAGTGATAGGCATTCGCTAACATCCGGAAACATTACATCTCATTAACGTTCAGAAACTTTGCATTTGTGATTGATGGATTTTGACCAACACTTTTATTATCACATGCGGGTCCATGGACCTAATAAACAAGAATATCCAATTTGTGTTCCCTGTAATTTATCGTATGTGAGAATTTTTTGATTGCACGTACATACATACAGACAAACACACATTGGAAACAGGACTTATTCGATAAAGACAAATTTTTCATGCTCAATATACCTTAAAAAAATTGTGTTGGCGGGTAAAAACTCAATTTCCAAAAAGCTTGACGTAATCACAATACCTCCTATAAAGTAGCTAGTAAGTAATAGAACCTAATTATTTTAAACAATCATTGGTTTTAATTGACTTTGTTTATAATTATTTACTTAAAATAGAAAGAACCAAAAAGTCAAAGTTTATTATTTTATATATATATATATAAATACTAGGTATTATTATCGTTATTGTTTTCATTATTATTATTAAAATAACATTATAGACCCGAATTAATAATATAACACATTTGGCTTTGTAATAATCAAATTTTATCAGTTTCACTTAACATATGAGCAGTGCATGTCAGTCTGTCTACTAGCTGTACTACAACACTTTACACCATCAAAAACTAGATTCAACAAATAAGGTAAGGGGACGTTATTTCTGTCAACATTATAGAACTATATTATAGAATAATGTCGCTTTAATATTAACCATATTATAAATAAAACGATTATTTCTCTTTTCCTCTTATTGTTTATAATAAAAATGGTAACGGTAAAAAAAACCATTGATCTCATTTCGGGCAGTTACAGAAAATTGAAACTAAATAATGAAGACAAATTATTCTATTCTTCTTAGAATATGTATGTCACACAGTGTATTAATAAAATACGTAGTAAGTACATAAATTAAATATATTAGGTTATTCTCTAGTGTAGTACATTACGTAGGTACGTATAATATCTTAACTATCAATATAAATAGGAGTTTTTCCGTTTATAGTTGACAGAAAATATTAGCTAAATGGTACCTTTTTTTCTTCTTTTTCTTAATGGTCATTGGTGCCTGCAGCCTCTCGTTACAGTGCCTTGGTTCCACGGGGGCCATGAAGACCACCCCGACTGCGGCGTTGGAAGTCCTCCTCATTCTGCCACCATTACACATTCTCGTTCTAGGCGAAGCCAGATTGGGAATACATAGGCTCCTGCAGGGGGCGCCTCCCATCACCTCTAGGCATGATCGTAATAACCAGAGGTTGATTGAGGAAATCAAGGCGGACTACCTTCTGGGGATGCCAACGGATAGGATGGTTCCTAAGTATTTTTTCGAAAGGAACTTCCATATTGTCATACCGAGCAGAGGCGAATGGGGCTGCGACCCACCCCTGTTCGGTAACTCGATCTGGTATACAGATGGATCCAAAACTCCGACTGGGGTCGGAGCTGGGGTCTACGGGGGCAGGCCTAAAGTTAAAATTAAGGCCAGCCTAGGGAAGTACGCCACGGTCTTTCAGGCTGAAGTCGTGGCGTTACAACTCTGCGCTAGGGAGATTATAAGGCAAAGGATAGTGGGTAGAAGAGTGGCCATATACTCCGACAGTCAGGCAGCCCTGAAGGCACTTTCCTCACACCAAATAGTCTCAAGACTGGTGTGGGACTGCCTACTTGCCCTCACCGAGGTGGGTACTCGGAATAAACTGACACTCGCCTGGGTGCCGGGACATGCGGGGTTCCTGGGCAATGAGAGGGCGGATGCCCTAGCGAGGGAGGGCTCGCAGGATACCTTTATAGGCCCCGAACCCTTCTGCGGCTTGTCCAGGAGCCTCATTCAAACTTCTATCAGGGGGTGGATAGAAGATCAGCGTCTGCGTTGGTGGGAGGGAACACCAGGACAGAGGCAGGCAAAGCTCTTCATTAAAAGACATTTGCCTAAATTTACCAAAGACCTACTGAGCCAAACCCGAAGGGATATAAGGTTAATTGTGGGTCTACTAACAGGGGCATTGTAGGCTGAATAGACACATGCACCACCTACAACTTGCGGACAGTGCGGTTTGCCGATTCTGCAAGGAGGAGACCCCGACGCACATCCTTTGTGAGTACGCCGGCCTGGCGAGGATTAGGTTTCTTCAATTGGGGACGGGCAATCCCGAAGCTGAAAGCTTCATGACGAAGCCGCTCTCAGCTTTGCTAGGATTGATTAAGAGGGCAAAGCTGGGGGCTGTTCTGTAACTTAAGGGGATCCACAATAGACCTCAATTTGTAGGTCGCAGTGGAATGAGGCTCACCCCCCCCCGCGCTTCTATTCTATTCTATTCTACAGTGAGCTAAATAACACTTCAAAAAACATATATGCCCAAATTCTATCAAGGTTGTTGACTCTCTATATACGTTGTTTGCTCCAAACATATTATGTGAAAATGAGCTCTTGTCGGAAACACGAATCCTTCATTTGTTATTCTTTTTACCATTTTTTCGTTGGTTCAATCCGTGACGGAGTAACGGAAGGGGTGTACTTTTTTTTTTCTTTTTTTTTTATTAAATTTTTATTAATTTCAACAAATAATAAAAATACGAAATCATTTTTAATGGTTCCAAAAAAATGATTTTCCATTTTTAATTAAATAATTAATAATAAGTATTATCAAATTATTTTCACAAATTAACAGTCATAAATAATAGTGATAATAATGTAAACAATATTGGCTAATTGCGTTAATTACATTCTTTTATTAATATTTATCACCAGTCACCAGTTTTTATTTATTTTTTAAAATCCTGAAATGAATTGCACTTAAATTATTGCACATAATAGTCTTCATGTCTCTAAACTTAATTGTGACTTGTCCAAGGTCCGTAAATCAATAATAATTTATAAAGCGCGTTCTGTTCCTGGCAAGTAAAGAGCGAATTCTTCCTTATGAATGCTGTAAAGGAACGTGAGTTCATTAAACCATTTCTGAAATTTTTCAAATATCACATGGCACTTTAAATAATTCATATTCCAGTGCATACGTCCACATGATGCGTTTATAAAAATACTAGAAAACAAAATTTAATTTCGTAATTGGAGGAATTCGGGACCTTCTCTGAGACATAATGTGTTCTACTTCAAGAATTTCCCGGAAAATCCGGGATAGATGTTCACTGTAGGCAAATTCAATCAAATTTGCAACTTCGTAATCACCGAAATCTACAAATTCATAATCTGATAAATATGTTCTATCAAATTCAGTTATCAGAATTGTTTATTTTCAGATATCTTTTTAAAGGAAAGCTTCACCATTTTTTGTTACATGATAATATTGCTTGAAATAATTATATTACAAACATTTATAATTGAATACAAGGTGTCTGTTAACATTTTTTTTTTTAATTTAAGTACATTCTATGGCTATACCATACCATGAAATATTTGTACTATAAATAGGTAGTCAAAATTTTGAATGTGAAGAATGATTTTCTTTATCCTGGCAGCGCAAACCTAGTTTTTTCCCATGAATAGATGAGCGAGGTCGGAATTGACCCCGATTTCTCAGATTTGTTTTTTAAATAGAACAGGTTCATGAAAATGTTATAAAAAATACAAACAATAGTATTGTGAATTGAATTACATCGTTTTAAATTAATAATTAATCACATAAATAATAAATTCCAGCACAAAGTAAAACATAACAATTAATTTACTTAGAGTGGACAAACAAATAATAAATTGAAGAAAAATATTGTTTCTATTATACATAATTGAAAACTTATGTTCTTTGTTTTGTAATAAATAAATTCAACAACTTTATTTAGGGAAGGCAATATCTAAAGTGGTTACCGTACTGGAATCCCACGCAGAGGACCCGGGTTCGAGTCCAGCTGTGCTACCCCTAAGTGCTTCACTTCCAGATTGGTGTTGGAATGTTCTAAAAGACTGGAAGATCTTTCTTCATTGAAGGATGTGCTTCTGGTCTGGGTTCCAGGTCATATGGGAATCTTTGGGAATGAGGAGGTGGATAGGTTTGCCAAATTAGGTGCCTCTCTCCCTTTCATTGGTCCAGAGCCTGCTGTTGGTGTGTCTTCTGGCACATGTTTGTCGGGCTTTCAGACGTGGATGACCTCACAGCACTCATCCTTATGGATGAGTGCAGTGGGTTGTCGGCAGACTAAAATGCTCATTGGGGGCCCGGACGGAGCTTTGAGTAGCGCGATCCGATGTCTTTCACGGACCTGTCTCAGGCATCTGGTTGGCTTCCTCACTGGGCATTGTGGCTTAAGGAGACATCTCTATACAATGGGGCTCATGCCTGACCCCTTTTGTAGAGTTTGTGAGACGGAGGAGAAAACATCCATGCATCTAATGACGGATTGTTTGGGCTGTGAGGAGATTAGGTTTAGGACCTTCGCCTGTAGAGGATCTTAAGCTATGTCCTTTTAAGATTTTGGTCCGAGGTAAAACTTAGATGGGTAAAACCTGGGCCTGGACTTTTGTTCCAGACCCAGTAGTTGTTATTCTTTAGGAGAAGCTAGATGGGCCCAGGGAGGCTTTTGATAGCGTTGGGTTTTGCCCTCCCCTTCCTTGAATAATAATAATACTAATAATAGGCTTCATAGGAGCCCCTACAGCGCACTGTCCGGTGATGGACAGTGTTGTCTGAAACGAAAGAACACTGTCCGAAGGCTGGCAGTGCACTAGAAGGCTCCAGATGTCAATGGCCATAGATGTAGTGTAGACGTGCCTTAAATTAAAAAAATAAATAAATAAAAAATAAAAAACTTTATTTGTAAATATTGAATGAAACGTATTAATAAAGTAAAATTTATCATTGATCTCAGTTATTTTCATTTTTTTATTCTTAATCTTCGCTCTCGTCATTTTGAAGTTACCGGCACTTTAGAGTCTATATAAAAAACAGAGGAAATCTAGGAGTCTATAAACAGACTATAACAGAGGAAAAAGAGGAGTCTATAAAAAAACTATATATAAAAAAAAAAAACAGAGGAAATTAAATGCTTTCCTAAATTTGAGAGTTAGAAGAAACTTGAAATTGCAAAAGTGGATTTTGGACTGAAGAAGTTTTTCCGATTTTTATGAATTTTTTCTCGAAAATGATTTCAACGATTTTCTTTAATGTTTGTATTCTTACTAAACATATTTACCTTGATCAATTTTATCTGTAAGATTTTCTTGAAAAAATTCCTTTTCTTTCAATACATTTGAAGAAGACAATAAATTGTTTTGAAACTTTGTGGTTATCTAATATTTACCTTGATCAATTTTATCTGTAAGATTTTCTTGAAAAAACTCTATTTCTTTCAATACATTTGAAGAAGACAATAAAATTGTTTTGAAACTTTTGGGTTATTATTTAAAATTTTGTGTTTGCTAAACAGAAATTGGGGGGGGGTATTTATGTAGTACAGGTCGCTGTACTTAGCCTTTTTCCTGTATACTTGTCATTTCAGTTTATTGTGAACATTTCCTCAAACCGCTTAATATAAATGGACTGCAGTATATGTAAAATTTGTTTATTTGCCGATGAGAATGCAGTAATAAATAACGTGATAGATAAGTGAATGATTGGTTAAATAAGAATGATACCCCTGATTTTATGACTAGCATGTCGAATTTATTTTTAGGCGTTTCAGCTAATAATCTATCAATAAATAATATTGTGATTATTATTTCAAAGTAAACATAAATAATAAAATGTGAACTAATCTATTATTTACGTGATTAGAAGGAATCAAAACTTTAAAAGAGAATCCTAAGGTGAAGTGTAATCATTGCCATTATTAATATAAAAATAATATTAATATTTGTATTTAGTGGTTTCGTGCGTGAGATTCATTAAAAACATTGAGTGTGTATATCGAGTTAATATAAAGATAGCCGTTGTATTGTAGAGGGTGTTGTTGTACACATGCTTATAAACAGACACAACACAAATACACAGGCATAAAGTGCATGTATGTGGCGTGTTACATGATCATTCTCTCCATTTTAACCGACTATGTACCTTAATATAGCTAATACAATACATTAAACACTATTAGTAAAGTTACTTCCCTTTCTCTTTTCCATTCTGCTTTATTCCTCATCTTTATGTCCCAACTTGCATGGAAACTTCATCTTTGTTTTTCATTTCTTAAGTATTTCCTATCTAAAATTAAAAATGCGATATATGGTCATCATATTAGGCGTTGTTTCTATTCCAATCATTAATCTTAATGATGGATGAAGATATTCTATTCTCTATTACTTTCATCTTTTTGTTTTTCGATTTTGTCTTTCTAAAAGAACCATTTGTATTTTTATGTGTAGGCCTTGATAAAGACTCATTTGTCGTCACGTTGGCAAAAATATGTCTTTTTATTTCTAAAAAGACCGAATCTCACTATCCTCATCCAACATTTAAGAACGATCTAGAAGAATTTTCCATATTAGCCTTAATCCTATATTCGCTTATTGTCTATAATTAATCGTATTGTACTATTCAACCTTGTGTATTGTTGTTTTTGGTGTTCGTTACGACCGTTGTATTCAATCTTGTGTATTGTGTTGTTACTTTCTCTTACTGACGTAATTTGTCAAAATGTACTAGCTGAGAAATCGTCCTCCGGTATTGTTTGTAAAAAAATTAAAATTTAAATAATCTTCATTAGATTAGGCCCTGTCGCGGTCTAGTGGCTGGCGCACTCGCATTTGGTGCGAGCGCCAAAGGAGAGTTCGAATTGAGAGTTTGAATTGAGAGTTCGATTCCAGTGAAGGCAAAGTCGTTGTTGACACAGCTTCATGAGAAAAAAATGGGAAACTATACTTGGTAGTGCACCTAGATAATGAGGGCCAGAACTGAACGGCGAGGGTCAGCGACGATTCCCAATATAAAACGCCGTCTGGCAAACCTTGGTCGTTCAAAAGTACTAGCGCCATAGTTTTATTTATTTATTTTTTATTTTAAATATTGATTTAAAAATAACTAAAAAAAAAATCTTTGTAAAGTAGAATACGGAGGAAGAATGCTAGAGTTTTGTTTAGGATGATGAAATGTTATTGGGGTGATGTTGCTTAGTTGTGGTAGTAGCTTGTGTAGCACGAGCGGTTTAGTAAAGGGCTTGTGTGTATGTTTGAGATAGAGAGAGAAGTATTATTAAGGAATAATCAAGAGACCACCACTGTTTTTTAAAACAAATATATTAATCTCTAAGTGAATTTAAATACTTAACAATATCACAACTATTATGTTTATAAATCAATTATTTATCTAGATTAAGTGCTAAACTCTATAACTGGCACTGAATTTAAGATAGCGATTCCTGAATCAAGTGTTCTAGTTGGATGTCTAGTTCAGACTGTTCAAATCCTTTCAAATAATGCTGGTATGTCTGGAGGGAGTGTATTGTCTTATTCTAACTGTTTCTGTCCCTTTGTCTCTTCAATAGCATTGATCTAAATTGTAGTACCTGGCGCTTTCCCCTTCACTAAAATACACTGTTTGAAGTAGCTAAACATAAAATTATTCCACTAAACTATTTTCCAAAACTATTATTTTTCCATTTCTTTCTTTCACTACAATGACCAGAGGCCACGAACTATCCCTAGAGGCAATTGCATAAAATCGGCGCTGTAGCAACTCCAATGTGTTTCTTGCTACTTTTTGGTGCGTACGAGGAAATAATGTCATCGTGTCAAATTTTTGAATTGAGTTTTAAACGGAAATACATGTTTTAGGTCCCCACTGAGTACGAAACAAATTTTTTTTAGCTAACGGTCTGTATGTATGTATGTCTGTGCCTGTGTGAAACAAAAGATCTTAATAAAAAAAATTAAAACGCAGGAAGCTGTACCTTATACTATTTATATACATAAATATCTAAAACTCTTTTATTGCAACATTTTTACCGGAAAATACATTTTTTTGGCGGGTTCTGGCGGAAAAGTTGCTTTAAGCTTTCCTCTAACATACCCCTACAGTATACTGTATGGTTTGCCACCAAATATTAGTTACATCAAAAGCATTGCTAGATTTCCAATTTTGAAAAAAATTCGTTGTACGAAAATTGTGATTTTACTGAATAAGTTTGTGAGTTTTATGGAATTTTCTTAAAAAGGATTTTAAAATTGAAATACTATTGCACAAATATAATCACTATCACTTTTATTTGTAGCATTTTTCTGAATGTGTTTGTTTAATATTATTGGCGCTCTCTTCAATATAATCATTCTCTATCTGACTGGGTTAGCACTTCCTCTCACTACCTGTATGTTTTTGTTAGGACAAATGAGTAGTTTGAAATTAAAAGAAAATTTTTGTCGTGTGCGTGTTTCACACTCAGATTCAGATACATTGCAGAACATAAGTATCTCGGCAAACGACGTTGTCTATCTGTCTGCTGCAGATCAAATGGCAAAAACAAAATTCTAGTAAAGTGTGAACCCTAAGTTGAATTGTAATATTGTATTGACTTGATATTGACATATTTATTATTGAGAACGTACACATACATATCTGTATATCATTATTGTGGATGAATATCATTATAATATTGTAAAGAAGTAATTGTAAAACTATGTTCATAGTATGGCAAGTCAGCTAGTTCTAATAAAACTCACCTCTAAGATTGAGTGGAAGGGAGGAAGGTGTAATTAAATAATAAGAATATACAGTGGTTTATTGTTTATTTCAACATTACTACACTGGAGATATTATTCCTTTTCGTAATACTGTAAGTAACTAATTTTCATATACTTGCAGTATTATTATTATTATTACCTATCACGGGTGGGCTATACCACGGCACTGCAGCCAACAGAGGCTTATTGTGCCATCCCCGGTAACCTTTAGTAGTTGAACACTCCCTCCTTAAGGAGTTTGAGGACTTTCACCATCAGATCTTTTTGAGCTACTATCTCCTTAGGTCGCAACGTACCAAAGCTCTCGTACCTCAATTTAATTATTGCTACGCAATCAAATAGCAGGTCAGGGGCCGTTTCCCCCTCCTCCTGACATAGTCTGCACAAGATTTCCACGCTTATGTGCCCTACCTTGTGCAGATGCTTCCTGAACCTGTCATGACTCGTAAATAGTCCCGTCACCAGAGAAATCTGGCTCCTACTGAGACTAAGGGTCATTTGGTTTCTTCGTTTACACAGCTAGCATCATCCTTTTCTTGTGTATGGCACTGGGCTCTCTCTCCAGAGCTCTTCATGCTTACTGCGATCCCGCTCCTTAATCGCCGCACGAATTGCTCCGCCAGTGATCCTTTACTCTAGTATCCAATTCGGACAATTCATAATTAACCCAAAATTCCCATCCTTATCTATTTTAAACGCAATCCGATATAAGAAATGCTACAACATCTTATAATGTACACTTTAATCCACTAGTCCGTCACCTCTCTTACCGAAGTCTCCCCGGCATTCCTCTTAGATGTTCCAAGGGGCAATGGCCCCTGACTTGCTCGAAAATGGATCTAGTCAGGGGATCATAATTGGCTGTCGTTTATTCTGTGGCATTCTACCATTGAGTAATTTCTCCACTCGTTGATTATGTTTCTCTTACCAAATCCTTGCCGTTGTAATCAATAAATGAAAAAGTAAACTCTTTAATAAAAATTCTTTAACGCAATTAATTGTTTAAAAAAAAAACTTTAAATGTAAATATGTTAAACATGAGCAATAAAAATAAACATTTTTGATTTCTTAAATACTAGTAACTCTTAAAAGTTAGGGTCTTAAAGAATAAAAGTGGAGCCTTATTTATTTTTTCATTTTATAGTTTCTACTATTATCTATGGAAATGGTAAGGATTCAATTTTAGAGTCTTTGTTTTTCTTCATGAAAAATCTGGTAAAATTCGTCATTTAATAAACTTAAAGTGTAAATAATTAGCATCCTTTAATTATGGAGTATTTTTCAATTAAATGTCTGGATGTCTGAAATATTTAATTCTTTAAAAAACTTTTTCAATCACCACATTTAAAGTAAAATAAACTAATACAACACACATACAAAATATACATTATTTTTTTTTTATAAGGAGAATGATATCAAACGCATTGATTTAGTGTTGGCCGTATAAGCGCTATACATAGTCCACCCACGCTGAACAATTTGTTGGCCATTTCTTGAGTCACTAGTCGTAAATTGATGGCGAGACTGTACAAGTTGCCCTCCGCCGTAGATATAACCGAGATCATCTAAAGTCAATACTGTACGATCACCTTTTAATGCAAATATACAATTTTATATCACATTCTAAAGTCCGAGTGCCCAATCTTTATTGCTAGAATAAATGTGGTAGGTCGCCCAGGTTTATTTATTTATTTTGTTTTTATTATGATTCTTACATTTTTTTATTTATTTTTTTATTGTTTTACTTGTATTTATTCTTTAAAAATGAAGAATAACAATCCCACATTCAGATATGTCACATTTTTCTTATTATCACATCTTCAGCAAAATAAAGGATTCACATTTATTTTACATAAATTATGTTAGTGATATCGTCGTATTCCAGCTTTTTTTATTATTGGAAAATAATCATTATTAAACGTCTCTTAAAACACCTAAGCGAATTGAATGATCCTGGATTCACAGAAATTATCATTTCATCTAAAAAGCCTCTCTCACTCTTTATTTCTATCACTCTATCACTCTTCCAGTTTCCCTTTTTTACTTTCTCCTACAAGTAAGGGTAGTTTGACACGATTTAACCGGGTCAAATATTTGAAATATTGAAAATATGTCATAAATTTGCTTAAACGACATCAGAATTTTGGTGAATAGTTCAGTTATAAAACAGAGTTGGCAGCTTGATTCTTCGAAATGTTAAAGTAACTTGTTGGTATTGGCTCTCGTTTATTTTTATTAGTTCTCTAAATTGAGTGATTGTTTTGCATGTTTCTTTGGGAGCTTAATGGTTAATGGAGCGTGAAGGATTACAGAAGAAAGAGTTTAGTTACTGTAAATATGTGCATAAATTAGTTACTTACAGACTTCCAGCACTTTTCTACTTATAACCGAGATCTGTTGTCTAGAAGCCTTTTGAGCTGCCTGTAATGTGCAGACAGTAATGAAATGC
This sequence comes from Triatoma infestans, assembly GCA_011037195.1. Classification (NCBI taxonomy): domain Eukaryota; kingdom Metazoa; phylum Arthropoda; class Insecta; order Hemiptera; family Reduviidae; genus Triatoma; species Triatoma infestans. The sequence goes on from JAAEAF010014314.1 coordinate 103,410, forward strand.
TTAAATAGTATGTGGACGCATAGCATGTTAGTCTTTTATCGATGAACAGCCTAAGATAGTGAAAACACATCAGAATTTTGGAGAAATAGTTAATTATAAAACGAGGAGGTATCCTCATTCTTCGAAACGTGAAAGTAATATGCCAATATTAACTGTCGTTTATTTTTATTAGTTCTTCTCTAAATTTGAGTGGTGTTTTCTTATGACCGATATATGTGTGGTTAGTACACTAAGTTTAAAGAAACTCATTGTTATTCTGTAAAAGCAAAATGCAGAAAACTGAAAATACTGTTCAGTAAAATCGCACGTTGGGATAACCGTTTTTCTTCAAACACGAATTTTAGTAGCATAATTATATCATATTAATATTATATAGACGATAGCATAGTATAATATACGGTCATGGCACTTTAGAGTAAAGTCTAACTTGATTCCTCCTTCAGAAACCCCCTAAAATGAATTTGTCTGGAAAAATGATTCAAATAAAATTGTAAATCGCATAAAATGATTCAAATGCAAATGTGAGAAAATCGTAAAAAACCAAACGAACTATTCTGTAAAATTGTATTATTTTCGGTTGAGTGATTTTGACTAAAAACCGTAATTTCCAGAGCCTTGGTAGAACTTAAATGAAATATCAAGTTTGAACAATCTGCGCTTTCGCTGCCGACATACACACAACACTTAGACCAATTTTTAAAAACTATTTTTTCAGGCTTCAGGGGACTTCAAAAGTGTGCCTTCATCAAGATTACAATAGTTTCTCTTACCTGCAGTCAGAGAAAGTAAAAATTTTGAACGAATACTTTATAAAAGCAATCAAAGTAATTATTTAAGAAAAAACAAATTAATATGATTCTGTATAATTTGAAATTTAATGTTAAGTTGAACCTACAGTATGTTAGTTAAAAGAAAAGTGGTAAAAGTAGGTCTCTGACACGGACACATACGTTTAACGAAGTAGACACATTTACAGTACACACACCCACACGCTTACAAGGGTTAATGAAAACTCTACGGAAGATATTGAGCGGCTAGAGTCTTAATGAGTCGCCCTGCTTACATCCAACTGTACAACAACCACCATTCTTCCTCCTACTATTATATATATAATACTAACACACATACACACACACACACACACACACACACACACACACCTACACTAACATACATGGTGTCCATGTGCAGACACTTGCTACTCTCCAGTTAATTACAGAAGACCTGTGCAAGAAAACTTGTTACACAAATTGAACATGCCACCCTTGTTTCTATTCTTCTTCACTTCTTACTTATTCGTCACCTTCAAATACACTTTACAACTTTTATTTCTTACAATTAAATTACAACAACAACAACAGCAACAATACAACGCTAAACAATTAAGAATTAATTTATTTTTTTATAATTAAGAATTAATATCCTTCTAATATTATTTTTAATTAAATTAAATAAATTTTTGTGATAATCTAATTAAAAAAAAAAATCTACGGTGAAATACTCACACAACTTTCCTTTATGTCAGTTTCATACATTTATATAGGTAGGATACTTTCTTCAATGCCTGGAACCCAAAATTTAGTGGCCTTCAATAAATATAACGTTTGTTTGCGCATATAACAGGCGGTATATTGAATGTTGAATGTTATATAATATTGAAATATTGAATGTTATTACAATGTAACCCAAAAGACAGTTGACCTACATTAAGCCAAGGAAGTGCGGATTTTCTCGGATAGCCAGGCCGCACTAAGGGCTTTGAGTAAGCCTTGGTGGAGTTCGAAATTAGTGGGAGAATGTCGGAGGAAGCTCAATGCTTTAGCTCGGAGGGGTACGGTGCGCCTCTATTGGATACCCGGACACGCGGGAATAGAGGGGAATGAGAGGGCAGACCAGTTGGCTAGGGAGGGATCATCTCAACCATTTTGCGGTCCTGAACCAGCCCTGGCTGTCACAAAGACGTTTCGTGACAAACAGATTAGACTTTGGGAGACGAAAGTTTTGGAGAAACGCTGGGGGGACACGCAGGGGTGCCTCCAAGCCAAAAGATTTATAAAGACAAGTAGGCAGGGAACTTCGGAGTATCTCCTGTCCCTTAGTAGGACGGGTCTGAGGACCCTGATAGGGATAGTGACTGGACACACTTGGGTGTCCAGCCACTTGTTTAATATAGGGAGGACGTCTAGTCCCATTTGTCAGAACTGTGACGACGGAGTCAGGGAAACGGTGTACCACTACCTTTGTCAGTGTCCCCGTTTCGCTGGAACTAGGTTTCGTGTTTTTGGGAGGGCATCACTCTCGCAGGATTGTCTGCGCGAGCTGGAGTTTCGGGATATCTTGGGATACTGTAGATTAACCGGTAAGCTACCGGGGGAGATTTATTAAGGGGATAGGGGGGTATCGGGGGGATAAAGGCCACATAGGCTTAGGTCCCGCGCCATTAGGCATCCGAACTATAATATAATACATTAAGCCACATAAAAAAACTTGAAATACAACGTCACTGTTATAATCCCAGAAACCCCTTGAAATACATAAAAGTGGGATACTTATAGGATTGTCATTATAAATCCAACTCTAAAGAAAATTGATGAGCGTTTTCAAGAATAGTCCAATAATATATCCGAAAACTTTGCTGTCCAATTGCAATTTTTGAAAAAAGCTTTTTCAAGAATAGTCCATTAATACATCCGAAAACTTTGCTGTCCAATTGCAATTCTGCTTTAACAGACCTTGTTTAAATTTGATATTCCATCATAAATGTCCAGAGCACCTTAATCGATTTGCTAGAACAATAATTCATTGTACTGAAATGACACTTTAGGATCTGAAATTCATCAATATAAAAGTGATATGCGTGAGTAGTTCATATACATAGTTTAAAGAAAATCGCTGACACCATTTTCGTGAAAATCGTTAAAAAAAAAACGGAAGAAAAACCATTCATTAAAGTCGCATATTTTTGGTGGATGGATTTGGTGTCAGATTGCTGGCAAACGGAATTACAGCTTTAGATCCTTGCGATTTTTCATTTTTGAGATATTTCGTTTACACACGCATATCACTATTTGACAAATATGGCTATTCATTTATATTATATCATATAATTATATATAATATAAGAAGTATTCATTTATAATACATATTTTAATTAATGACGGATTTTGAATGAACACCAAAAATTTTGTAATTAAGTGGTACTTTTGGAGAAGCTGTAGAAATTTGTAATAATAAATTTTGACATATTTTCTTTAATGAAGGTTTTTTAGGGAATAAATATCTGGTATAATAACGCCCACGACTTTACTAACTTATAGACTAATTTACGAATTTTATAAAAGTTAGAATTTTGGCAAATATTTAACTGCTCTTGCATCTTCATAGGAGGCAGTGCATTATTATTATTATTATTATTATTATTAAAAATGGGTACCTGAAGGCTTCAACCCACCAAAAAAATTCGCTAGAAAGAAGCCTCTCCCAGAAATCTAAAGGTCCGAATACAATATCTTAAGACATCTTTAATCTCCAACCCTCCGCAACATTCTCTCGACAGTGTTGCACTACCAAATTTGTGGAACTTCGTAACTGTGCAATGACTGACCTAGAAGGTGTACACCTTTCCCTGACACCCTCGTCAAAATTCTGGTATAAACCACTAGATGTCCGAACTATTTTGTGTAAATGATATCCAAAAGTGCCCAGTCAATATACCTACCACAACTCTCAACTTTATCCTACTCAGGGAGAGAAGATACTTCTAGTGCCCCAGTCGTACACATAAATCTTTTAGCCTGCAAACAACCTTCAATGTATCTTCAGTTCTCTATTCCTTAATTATTTAGTGAAACTTGATTATCACAAAGTACCACAACATTTTGGTTGTGCTACTCTTCCACTCTGCTACTCTTCCACCATACAGCAGCATTCAATGATTATTGCCTTGAAAACGGTGGTCATACCCCATAAATCCAAGATCATGCGTTGTTCAGCCCATGCTCTGAAGCCCCTGCTTCATATAGATCAGTTCCTTTCTGCCTAGAACCATCACAGAAACAGCAAATAATGCTATTACACCTTTTCTCCATCAGCTTTTTTTGGGTATCCTCTCCCACGCTGAACAGGTGCTGATCTTACATTCTCTCTTGAATCCCTCACTTTTTACTCCTTTCATCAATTTTGGAGAGAAGTAATTGGTTCGATTGTCTTTACTTCGCCTCAATCTTAGTATGACCTTCCCTAAAAGTTTTTATCCACTCTCTTTTAGCATCTCATCCTAAGATAGCCTTTTATTGCCTCCCATGTAACCGAATGTTTAGAAGTTCCAATGCAAATAATACTCCAACGCCGATGTCGGTGTTGCCCAGGCAGTGATTACATTATACAGGAGTAACAATTTTAAACAGCTTAGTAAGTGCCACATAAAACAAAATTTTTTGCTTCTTTTTTTTTCCAAGAAGTATTATGTTAACAAACGTGGAAGTTGGCATACTAAGTGTTACGAAACTCTTTGAAGTCATATACCCGACAAAATTAAAACAAACTAAAAAATTGTAAAATCTTACTTCTGGTTAACCGATTTCTTCAAGCATGACAGTTTTTCGAAACGTGTTGAATTCGATTTTTGGGTCTTAAACGTGGATTTTACAAAAATGGCAACTACATATAGCTAACTGTAACTATAAAAGAATAAACTATATTTGTCATCAGAGACATTTTCCGTGATAGCCTACTTCTTTTTGTGGTCATCGACCGGGTTAGGCCGTTCGGCCATCATCAGGATGTTTTTGTTAAAAGGTGTAATAACATAGACTTGCACAGAGCAAATACAGTTGATACATTGGATTTTAAATGTCTTTCAAGACTTTTAAAGTCAAAGAAAGACTTTTAAAATCCAATATATCAACTGAATTTGCTCTGTGCAAGTCTATGTTATTACACTGTTTAACAAAAACATCCTGATGATGGCCGAACGTCCGAAACTGGTCGATGACCACAAAAAAAAAGCAGGCTATCACGGAAAATGTCTCTGATGCTTTCCAGCTCTGCAGAACCAATCACCACAACAATAAACTATATTTATTTGACATCTCCGTTCACGAGACCCAAATGAAAAACTCGCCTTAAAAAAGTGGCATTTACATTATTACTTTTATAGCAAATTCTGCAAAATTCCATTTAGTATCAGTGGTTCGATATTTGTGCCGGACAGACTGACAGACAGATAGACAATAATTTTTGTACGGTAAACCTAATCTAGCCATAATGTACGACACAAAATAAAAGAAAACTCTGTTAAGCAGACAAAAATTAACAATGTATTTATAAAAATTATCTTTAGATGAAATTCGCCTTTCGATTCCATCATTAAAGCAGAAGACTAATTGAAATGTTTAAAAAATTAGGTACATAAATTTATGTCTGAAATCTAGTTTTTATAAACTTGATGCGCAAGTGGAATTGTTATATAAAATAATTATAATCTTATGTATACATGGTAAAAATATGGTCCTTGAATAAGAAAATTATTATTCACTTAAAATAAAAAATAATAGCTAACATCTATTTAAATATAAATGACATACAATTATTTTTTATACCATAAATGTATATTATTAAAAATAATAAATTGCTTTTTTTAAAGAATACCTCACTAGAAATTAAATGAAATAATGCCATTTTTTTTTTGTACAGCCTAATAATTGCGTAATATTTTTATTGTGACATCATTGGGTTACAAACTTAAATAGTGTTTGGACGTCAATGAGATTAGCCATTGTGAAAAACAGTACGACGTGCCCACGGGTTCATGCTCCATTTAATATATAAATAACCTTTAATAATTGAGTGCTATTTACATTCAAACATACATTTATAAATATTTATATTATTTGACTTTATACAGTAAAGGTATAAAATTAAACATTTATTAGCAAAACAATTTAAAATCTCTGTTTGTATTATAAATTTGTCAATTCTAATGATTTTACATGTGCATATAATCAAGAAGAAAATTTCCTTTTAATCATTTCCCGATGGTTGAAAAGTCGGATAAGTTTATTTTGTAAAAATGTGAAGTTTTAAATTATTGAGTAATATATACAGCTTAAGATTATCATAAAGATAAAGATATGTTAAAATTAATATGTTCCAACTTCATTTATTATTAAGAATTAAAATATAACAGTTCGCATGAAACTCAACATTATCTTAGACATCCAATATACCGATCTGCTTCAACCGATTGTTGTCCCAGCTCAGAACTTGATAAGAATACCACATTAAAATTACACATAATTCCTATTCTTTACAGCGTAAGACCCTCTGCAAAACTGTATTGTCTGCAATTACAACACGTTCGAAGACCTTCATCATATTCCTTTCTACACATACAGGTTAAATTTCTTTTCAAATATTTATTATAACACTCCTGATAGGTATAAGTAATCCTCTGCCCCCAATTTCAGGAAAAGAAATACAAAATGTATTCTACTATCATAATTAACTTTTTAAAATTGTGTACTTTTAGCTTGAATGAATAAATTGTTCCCTCTAATTTCTTTTCATTTCTCATCAAAGCATTTTAGTAATAAGTTCATTTATTTCGTTATTCTTCTAATTATATACTTGATTGATTCTTTTTTTTAGTGAAAATTATGTTAAATTATTATTAACATTCTTTATTTTATTTATTTTTTGTATTTTTTTTTAAGAACATATAATATTATATATTGGATTTAATTCTTATAAAGAAGCTTGTTTTCTTTTTCATTTTTAATTTATAATAGCATAACAATCATTGCAAATTTAACTTAATTTTAATTCTTATATTTTCTTCAGTTCTTAAATAGAGATTTAGGTCAGTAATAGCAACGCGGAGGTCCAGGATTTCTAGACCAGCTGCCCTTAGATTTTTTCTTCCTAGGGATTTCTACAGCTCACTGTCCGGTGATGGACAGTGTTGCCTGTATCGAGACAACACTTTCCGGTGGCCGGCAGTGCTCTGAGAAAGCTCCGGGCACAATGACCTTAGATGTTGACGTGCTTTAAATTAAAAAAAAAAAAAAGTCTTATATAGTTTTATGTTTTTTATTTAGGTTTGTTCTAATTTTGACACTTTATCCTATAATTTACTTCAATTTTTGACCATTGTTTGTAAAGTTATTTTATAAAACCAAACCTCATTTTTAAAGGGGAGAAACTCTATAAACAAATAAAATAAATAAAATAATTAAAGGGAAAATTCATTTAATAACCTGATACTTCGATTGATTGATGATATTGTCGTAAATCTTGCTTTCACGCCTCCTAGTAGTACTGCAAATGGGTTGTCCTGACCATAGACTGTCAGACAGACATACATAAATACACATAATTTTTTTTTTAAAAATTCGGAATCAACGGACCTTATATTATGTCCAATGAAAACTCGATATTGAAAATTTCAAACGACTGCAATACTTCATTTAAACGGCATTTATGGAAAGTCAAAATGTAATCAGATCAACAACCAGTGTAGAAACTGCTTTCTTTCAATTTAGTTCCTTAAATTGTGTGTTTCAAAAGAATTTATAATCTCTTATTTGAAGTGTAATAAAACCAATATCCCAGTAAATTCGTCTCACAAAAGCTGGATTTGGTAGTTTCATTCGCAACCGCAACAGGGCTCCACCACCGCGCTACTAAGCACTTCAACTACGCATGACATCATTCTCTGTCACATTCACTGCAATGTTTTGACGAATGAGCTTCAACCCCGACATCCAAATTTTAACCTAGAAGCTGTCTCTAACGATGAGAGAATATTAAAATAAGCTGACTATCTGAGGGGCTTACAGTTAGTTTTTCAAGTTTACCTTGAAAAGAACGGAATAGTCACCAAACAATCTTAGTAGAAGCCAGTTACCACTCAACTTTCAAATGTTTGGTCAATCTACAATTCAACTCTGAAGAGTGCGGTACTATATCAAGAACCACATCTACCTCGAAGATTCACCTTACTAGCGACCTCACTTAAACAAATAAGAGTACTAACTATGCACAGCGCAACACAAAGTGCCTCACAACATCACCGCTTAACTATTCTACATTCATCATGCTATCCACTCTTCGCTCGGCTCTAGAACTCTCTACTCGTACTAGACACTTCCTCACTTTACTCAGTAGAATCGTAAATATTTATGAGAGTTTGCCAGTTCGAGTGTTCATTCATTTTCACCATCATGATAACAAGCTAGTGCCACGTGGACTGCACGCATGCTTTCAAATTCAAGCCAACTAGGTTTGACAAAGAAAAAAAACAATTGAATGGCGTTAATTACGACAGCAGTCTAAGCGCTCCGCCCTTCTACCAAAAGTATAAACAATAGCAATTACGCCACAATATTTAAATAGTGGTAGGTTAAGGCTTTTCATGATCATTTATTTACTTCCAACTATACAAGTTTTTATGCGCTTACAGCCATTGTAATTTTTTGTAAGAAACGTTACACATACACTTAATATAATAACATATTTGATATGTACTAGTACAGAAACAATAGAATTTGCAACAGTTAATATCTATATATTTAAAGTAAGCGTTATATTATTTTAAAAATAATAATAAAAGAGAGTGAGAGAAAAGAAAGAAAACTTTGTTTATTGTGTTGGTAGTGACCAGCTGTTGACCGGAAACTGTGGGCACTACAATTACCAACCTGACACAATTATAACAGCCATTGGAACCTACCCACGGACAATAGAGAGCTGCTTTCTTGTGAGTATATAATTGGCCCCCTTGGTTATGCTATATATACTGGTTATATGCGCACATTATTATATATAAAATATAAATTGTCAGAAGTAGTATTTAAGACTAATGACAGATCTCTCTCATTCTCCCACTTTTTTCCCTCTTTAATTCATTATTACTTACAGTGCTTCCTTCCTTCACTGAACCATGCACCTTAAACATACAATATATTATGTTAACCGTTAATAAATGATATTTCGCCAGACATCACAATATATGTAAAAATATAATTTAGAAGTTTTAAGAATATTTATTTATGAATATATGGATAGGTTCGCAACATCTGGTATTTTATCCGTCGTTGCAGGCATATTCATTTTGTTCCTGACGCGTTTCGGATTTTCATCCATCGTCAGAGCAAATTCACCAACTTCGTGCAGAGAGTTCACTTCAACATAATGTGTCTGTTACACTGCGGTGAATTTGCTCTGACAATGGATGAAAATCCGAAACCGATCAGGGTAAAAATGTATATGCATGTAACGACGGATAGAATACCAAACATTTATTAATATTTATCATTTCTTAATATGCGTACACCAAAAAATATAGTGTCTAGAGCATTTCATACAGTGTAAAGTGGCAGGAGTTATAACATAGTAATAGTCGGCACTATTACTATAATACTATATTATATTACTATAATACCAAATTTCTATTACTATAAGTGGCACTATTACTATAATATAGTAATAGTAATATAGTATAATATAGTCGGCAATGTAATTTATTAATATTGTGTTATAGGTTATTATATGAACAATAAAATATGAAGTAGAGTCGATGGAGCCACTGAAGGAAGCATAAATCCGTGCCGAAACTATGATAGACTCAAGATTCTTTAATGGATTCTAAAACACAGTAGTAAGAATTTACTATAGCAAATAACATAACCACGCAAATTTAGCCTTTTTTTAAAGTGATATGTCTTATCCTTCACCTACGTAACTAATGCGATCGTTATTCAATCTGCAATTTACCAGTTCATGATATCACCGATGGTACTGAAATTCGAGAGTGAAACACCTTTTACGTGAGTATTTATTCCAAAGCTAGACTCTTACATAGAACATATTTACATCCATATGTTCAATTTCTTATCATAATTGTGATATTGAAAATGAACCCAAGCTCTATTCTTCTTCTCATGTTTTGTCGACTACCTTCATATAATAAAATCACACAAAAAATGAAAGATGAGATGTAAATTTCACCTTACTAACATCGATATCACCAATATACCATCGATGCCCAACATTAATTATGCCGTAATATTTCTGAGCTGTATTATGATTTCTTATGACCATTTACAAATTCTAATATAAAATTGAATGAACAACGTCAACATTGAATGTCATTGTAAACCTCTGATAGTGGATATTATCAGTGATAAAGTTGTGTTATATGTTACAAAAACTTAAGTTTGTATTCCTAAAATCAGTGTTACAATCTTGAATATAATGATAATCTACAATATTTGTTCATGGAATTCAAACAAGCATATGGATAGCATCAATCAATCGCCAACTAACGCGAGTGGACATTACAATGTTAGGGATTTCAAGTAAAATGGTCCGATTGATGAATTTAATCTGGAGAAAGATATGTTGTCAGGTGAAAGAGCAAATTTCGCAGTCAGAAAGCTTTCCTATTAAATGAGGATTTGAAACAAGGCCGTCCGCCAACCCCCTGATATTTAACATATGCCTGGAAATGACCATCACTGTCATAAAAACAAATATGGGGAAACTATATTTAACAGGATGACCCAACACTTAGCATACGATGTGCTTATTATTGCAAGTACAAGAGCAACATTAGGAAGAGCTTTTGAAAAATTTGAACAAGCGGCAAAAAAGGCGAGGATTGGAGATAAACCAAGGGAAACTAAGCTTATGCGTACCTCAAGGCTCCAGAGTCACCGAGAAGAGCAGGTTCCAATTAATCTAAATTATACTTTCTCCACATGCCATAATTTCAAATTTCTAGGCTCCTTACTGACAGCAAATAGTGACATCACCGTTGGAATAAAAGAGAGCGTAACTTGCAGTAAACACATTTTTATATGGTTACAAAAAACATTGCGGGTAAGAATTTGTCAGGGCCGGGAAAATTATTATTTACAAAACAATAATAAGGTCAGTAGTAGTGACGTATGGAAGCGAAACTTAGACAATGGCGCAAGAATGCGACAACATGCTAAGAAGCTGGGAGAAAAAGGTGTTGTGGAATATATCAGTTCCTTTGTATATTAACCGTGAACCGTTAACCTTGTAGAGAAAACGAAAGGACGATGTCCTCGAGGCACTATACGGAGAACTTGATAGAGTCTGTATTATAAAAAGGTAGGCTGAGATGGCTTGGAATGATGAACGGATGCCCCATCACCGAGAGCCAAGAAAAGTTTTATATGGACTCCCAGAGGGTGCTAGATATAGAAGTCGCTCCAAATAAGATGGTTGGTTGATATATAAGCTAGGTATCAGAAGATGGCGCCTAAAGATCGAAAATAGAAAAGTGTGACACTCTCTCTTGAATGAGTCGAAATCTTTGCTATAGGGCCGTCCACCAAAATTATAATAATACAGCAATAGTGGAATGTAAAAATGTTGAAGAATTCCTTTTCTTGGTGGTGGACGTGTTTGATAGAAAATTATAATTTTGAAAAATTGTCTTTTTATGATATTTCCGGCTTCCGCAGCTACTCTAATGCGAAACACTGAGATCTTCGAATTGAGACTGTGTCTGTAGTTTTGTATAAACTGAAGTTTCACCGATAGTGCAATAAGCAATATCTTGCATAAATTCGGACATACTGTTACTGGGCAAAACCCAAGCCAACCGATACTTCAATGAGCGACGACAATTCACACCATTATCTTACAGAGAAGAAAAATTGGATCATTAAATGGGACTCTAAGAAAATAGCAGAGCACAGGAAGTGACGTATAGAATAGAGTTATCTTCTTCAAGCTTAAAACAAAACTTCTACAAGGAAAGGAATCTATAAACTAAATTTTCTCGGTGCAAGATTATGTTATGACACTGTTTTGACGGAACATCCTGTTGGTGGGCTAACGCCCTAAACCGGTCGATGACCACGAAAAAAAAGCAGGATTTCACGGAAAATATCTATGAAAGGTTTATCACACTATTCTATTTAATAAGGCCAATCCCGTTTAGAGAAACCAGAAGACATAGCAGAAGATGAAAGAAAATTAGCTCTTCTCTCCCATTTGTGCAAGTAGTGTGAATGGAAATCTGAAAAATCCTGGCAAAGCACAATATTCGAACTATACAGAGATCGGACAGAAAAATGCTTCCATTCCTTCCATATTTAAAAGAGAAATTTCCATTATAAAAAACCTGAATTTATAGTTTATTCATTTAAAAACACATAAAACAGACCAATAGATTAGTCAGGCAACATATACACCACAATTGTCTTCTTTTACTCTGTAACAGTAAGTATTACGATGCATCAAAATTTCTAAAATGAATTTTCATCAGAAAATGTGTTTTCTAGGAATATGAAAAATATTATAAAAACATTATTAAAAATTATTTCAATATAATTAAAAAATATTTCTTTGAAAGGTGTGCGTGTGCATGTGGTTTGTGCGTGTAAACCTAATACATCAAATACAATAAATCGCAGGAAACTCAAACCTAATATTCGGTGTAAATAAGATTTGGGTCAAAATCCCACTAGAAATGTGATTAACTGAATACTTGTTTCCGTTTTTTGGCGATTTTCTCAAAAATAGCTCTGACGATTTTCTTTTAACCATATATACTATGTTATCAAATAAATGCCCAACAATTTTACTTGAAGCATCATTTGAGGGATAATTTTTTATTATTATTATTTTTGAAAAGTTCTAAGGGAGCAGGCAGCGTGCTCCAAAAGTGTATACGTATCTCTCTAAATCTAATATTCTAAGTTCTCAATTTAAGGTTCTATCATTTTTATAATTAGATAATATATATCACCTATATCACATTAATTACTGCTAGAATTCCAAATTTGATGAATATTGATACCGAACATGCCATTACTGATTACGTTTATTAATTATTTTTTTTTAATTATAAACGTCATCACTTTTTAATGAGATGTTTATACGGCAATAGCCAGAGGAGTTATTTTACAAAAAAGGAATACTTTGTTGCTTTACGTTTCGGGTATCATTGGTGCCCTTCTTCAGGAATTCTTTAGGGTAGGAGAAATATATATTTGTTGAGAACGTTGAGATAGAAATGAATTGAAATTTCTATCAATTTCAATAAAAAAAGAGTTATTTTTTCTTTAAAAGCTCTTTGAGCCATCGCCACATAAACATCAACATTATAATTTTAAGGCCTGACGTTTTGAAAATCATCATTTTTTTTAGAAATGTATCTGGGGGAGGACATGACGAGCAAGCACCTAGTGAGATGTACTGCCCTGCAATTTGCTCGCCATGATTTGGGCATTAACGCGCAGCCAGATATAACCCAAATGGCTGCTCTCTATTGGACTGCTTGCCAACAAATGGTTCAATGCCAATAAAAATCGGCGTTGGGGGGGGAAAAAAACTTTTTTAGAAGATTTTGAGGAATCTTTTAAAATCATATTTTATGTAAGTCTGTTCGATATCATTGTCGCTTTCTTTTTGAACTGCAATGTAATCACTTCAACTCTTACCTGCCTTTATGTAGATACATTTACCTCCACCACGCCTGAATTTATCCTTAAGTCGTCAAAGAGAAAAGAAAAGAAACCGATTTTAAAGAAAATGTGTCAATTTTTATAATTATTATATTTACTGCAGTTAGAGAAACTAGTGCGCATTTTTATTTATTTATTTATTTTGTAGCTAATTGAATGAATTTAGATAGTTATTAATATTTTGCGTTTAAAATATTTAATTGTACATAAAAAGTAGAGAAATAATCAAAGTTATCAGATAGTATAAAACATTAAATAAGTTTATGTTCATAATAAGACAAGGTCCAACAGAAGACCTTGGGTCCCTGAATGCGTACATTTAACCCCTAACAGACCGGTAGCAATTCTAAGGTCGACCTCCCCTAAGCTGTGACATATTTTTTTATGAGTCCCCTTTCTTGTTACTTTTACAAACTTCATTTTTTTTTTATTCCCCTCTTTATACCTGTCTTCGTTTTTTATTTTATTTTTTCCATAAATCCCTTTTGTCGAACCTGAAGGGATTGTTATATTGAAATCCAAGGGTGTTTCTCCTCTAAACGAAGAAAATTAATAATAAAAATCTAGTTGTTTTACTATTAAAATTCCATCTAGTGTATTAATTTTTTATTTTTAAAATATTTGTACACTAAACTTATAATTCATATTACATTTCTAACAGTAACTCCATGAAATTCTGGAAGCTCTTCATGAAATATCTTTGTTACAAAGCAAATTCTTTCGATTATTTCCTACATGTCTTAATTATTTTTCCGACTTAAAAAATAGTGATTGCATTAGGAAAGAATAAAATTCTTAAATGAGAGGGGAATTTACAGTACAGTGCTGCTCTCTACAAACTCCTAAAAAAGCAAACATTACTTTTATGGACATTAAATGTATATAAAAGGTTAGTCTTTTAAAACGTAATATTAAACAATAGAGTTATTGATAATTACAATATAAAAATAATAACAAATTTAATAATAACTTATTCAATAATTTAAAAAATGATTACTGGGCAAAGCACTTTTAAGTAGCATTGTGTACTTAAGTACCACTGAATTTGCAATATAAAAGTCTATATCACAGTGTTTTGATGATGAACGAACGCCCGAAACCGGTCGATGGCCACTAAAAGAAGCAGGCTATCTCGGAAAATATCTCTTTTGTTTACCAGATCTGTGGCTCAACCACAACAAGGTGGAAGTTATAATTGGCACTTAAGTTAAATCATTTTTAGTTGACCATGTTATAATGTAAATTAATGGCTGAAAATGACACTTTAATGTAGAAACAGTCCTTGTTAGACACAAAATAATAAATCTGAGTTTACATTTACGAGTGAATCACAATTAATTATTAAATGGTTTAATGTCTTCCTCAAATTGTTCAGTAATTTAATAGAATTACAGTAAAATCATTTTAAATTGATATTGCTGAGATTTATATATAAATCGGAACTGTCTATGACTTCGGTTGACAATGTAGACTAGTTATTGGCCAGAATTGCAGCCAAATTCTCGAATCTCGAATTATTGCAGATGTGATATATTTGGAGGATATTTGATTTATGCAAAAACTGGCAAGTAAATTATGAAATAACATTAATTCTGGAAAAAATTCAATTGAATTTTAATTGGAATCTACATAATTTCTGTGAATAATCATTTCATTCATATTATTTTTTATTTTTTTTAGAATTTTAATGATTAATTTAATATTCCAAAGCTAAAAAGCAAAAGAATCCATTATATTAATAATCTCTATTTTCTTGTACTTCCTAGAAGCCTCTACAGCACACTGCTCCTCTGCGGCGAAGTGTCTATAGTGAGAGAACATTGCTCGAAGACCAACAGTGCATTCAGAAAGATGCGGGACGCACATTAGATCTTTCAGGTCACTGTACACTATCTCTAACACTAAATCTAATCTAACCTAATAAATCTCATGCAAGAAATGGAACTAAGCATAACAACTTATCAAAAGAAATACATTATTTAATAAACATCTCTATTCTTATTTTTTTGTTTTATCTAGCGTCGCTTTAACTGCAGCGGTTATTAGCGACGACTTTGCGTAAATTACGAAATAATATGTAATATTATAGTAAAAATATTACATATATATATATACATATATATCACATGGACTCTTTTATTATAATGGTTAAATATTTGGGTAGATATTGGATTCTTGAAGGAAGCTGATGATTGCAGAGGGTGTGGTAATAAGATCTTCATGCCCATTGAGTTGTGCTTTTTCCTGGGTACTGAATACTCTGGGCATTCACTAATCGTGTTTTACTGTCTTAAGTTGGTCAGAGTCTGTAAATGTAGATTGGTCCAGTCCCAGTAAGACATAAGTGTATGTCAGTCGTGTATGTCCTATCCTCAGTTTTGTCAGTACTGTCGAGTACCGTCATGACAGCCGTCAGTGCCATGAGTGTTGCTATTTGGGTCAGCGCAGGTTTGTTAATAGGTTTGATTTGTCCTAGATTGTTGTTTGTTGCCATATCCCAGTTATTGTTACATATCCAGTCTGATATTGTTCGCTATGATTGTGAAGTATATCAGTGTGTAAGTTGAAGTCAAACAGGGGAGCTTCGACGTTGTTAATGCTTGCTTTGGCTAGTTGGTCCGCCATCACGTTTCCGTTTGTTTAACAAACATTAAAGGTTTTTTAAAATATATTTATTGGATAGGTTTATTCTAATTGTTTACATGAACTATTGTTGAAGCATTTGATTTGATATAATGTCAAAAAATGGCAATAGGCATACGTCTTTCTGTCTGTCTGTATTACATTTCTCCATCCAGTGGCACTTTTATCACAGTAATAAAAATAAATAAAAAATCACTCATTTTTTTGACTAATGACTAAATAATTAATTTAAGAATTGATGACTAATCTAATGACTAATTATACTAATGACTAAAAATAAAATTTTATCCATTCAAAGGTTAATGAATGTTATCACTCATGGCGCTTAACAAATTAGAAATCATAAAATTTACTTCTTCGCCATAGATGAGTAATTGCTACCTTAACAGGTCAAAAATTTATTCTGTCCTATAAATTTAATTATGCACTGATTTTATGAGAAAACTAATAAAATCAGAGACATTTTCCGTGGTAGCCTGCTTCATTTTGTGGTCATCGACCGGTATCGGGCGTTCGCCCATCTTCAGGATGCGTTTTTCAGATAGTGTGACAGTTAAAAAACCAGTCAGTGTGTAAACTAAGTTTGCTCTGTGCAAGTCTGTGTTGTCACACTGTCTGAAAAACGCATCCTGAAGATGGGCGAACGCCCGAAACCGGTCGATGACCACAAAATGAAGCAGGCTACCACGGAAAATGTCTCTGATGCTTTCCAGCTCTGCGGAACCAACCACCACAACAACTAATATAATCGACTCTATTTCTAATAAGAATGCTTTCTCTACATATTTATTAAACATTATTAATTTAAAGAAGAAGAAAATATGACTTAAATAATCAATATAATAAGTTCAATTTGTATAGTTAACTGATTTAGTAATTAAAGAAGGGGAACAATTTCAGGCGATAGATTGATCACTTGGGAGGGTAATTAGCCCGCGCTTTATTAGCCACTAACACGTGGTTTACGGCCTTGTACTAAAACTTATATTTTACACACTTTTATTATCAGTTCTTAATCAAACAATATCATTAAAATCTATACTAACACAGATAATAAAGTATTTGTTATTATATAATATATAATACAAAAAAAATTACATCAGTATTGTAATCAGGATAATTTTCTAAACAAAAATATATAGAGAATAAGATTTCTAATGTACGCTTTTATCTACACTTATTTATTTTTCTTTTGATTCAAACTATGTGTGATATTATGGGTTCCAAAAGGCGTCGTCCGGACGATGTCCACCAGACCTTGGACAGTTACTCCCACGTGCCATAGAGAAACACAGTCGAGTAAGTGTCTCCAATGTGTCCCCTAAGAAAACCGGTTTGACAACCGAGGAATCCGGATTAATATATATATATACTTAAACACACACAAATACATATAAATACTTAAAGTTACTCCTAATTATAAAACGCATAAGATCCCCCATCACACGATCTCAAGACTTGTTCAAATTTGTTTCATCTTGTTCAATTTAAATTGGAACTCCTTTTTTTTTTGTGTGTTTCATTTATTTTTTGTTGCTTTTGTGGTAACAAATTAACATTTTATTTGTTTTTACCTTAACTGAAGTTATTTTTCAAATAAGCACACGCTTTCACATTACAACATTTACAACATGTATGCATAAGTTATAAAATAAATACATTGAACTTAAGGCTTTATAAATGTAGTATATATTTAATTATTCAACTGAGAAAAATATTCTGACTCTCTTAGAAAAATGATAATTAATATAACAGAAATATTATTGTAACTTTTTTATAGCTATGTTTTAATTAACTTGTTAAACGTACCAATTATGTTTATCTATGAATTAAAGACAGAATCTTATATGAATCTTTTCTTATATGAATTAAAGACAAAATTTACAATTTTAATGTAATCATTAAAAAAAAAAAGAAAATGAAAAACCCTCAATAATAGATCTCTCACAATCAACTTTCTGAAATGAAACAAAATGACTACAAAACCAGCGTCTCTTCTCTTGCCCATATACTCATAAATTCCCGAACTGGAAATCCTTTAATGATGACACAAACAAAATTTCTAATTTTTTTCGCTGAAAATTTTGCTTTCTTTATTGATCAATTAATTTTTACCAAATTCCTTGAATGAATAATTGTTAATAGAATTTTCTACAGAAATAATAAATACCTGCAATGATTTTACAATACTTTATTGATTTGTTTATACTTTCCCCTACTATAAATGTCATTGTAGTTGTTTTTGCAGTTTTATTATTTTTTTCAACTAAACTAGTTGTAATTGAAACTCGTAACTAAAGCTAGTAGTTAAGAAAAAGTAGGACCAAATTTATATAGTTATAATTGTTAATTAGTTATAAAATTAACTATTGTAACTACTTGAAACTTCCTTTTTTTTTATACTAATTATTCTGGTTTACATATTTATTTCCTGGTTAATTTTTAATTTCTAACTTTCAAAAGTGATCTGATTCATATTTGGCAAAAATTTCACGAGTTCAATGTCATCACTTCAAATGTTACAACCTAAAGAAACGGTAGTAGATAAGGTAGGGGATTATTGCACTGCGATCTGAAAGATCTATTGTGCCCCCCAGAGCGTTCTCCAATGCACGGCCTTTAAGCAGCGTTCTCTAGCCACAGACAACACTGCCCATCACCGGACAGTGAGTTGTAGAGACTCCTAGGAAGAAAAAATCTAAGGGCACACTGCTGGATCCAAATCCGGGTCCTCCGCGTTGCCAGTCCACCGCGCTACCACTAATCCCTTCCTTCACCGTTGGCTTTCCGCCAGTTAACTACGGACGAAAACCCCCAGTTTGTGTACTGTGTTTGTCCTTGTCTGTAAAGTGTCTGTAGTTTACGTATATTGTGTACTGTTCTGATGAAGTGCATGGATTGTGGTAACCTGTGAGGTCGCTACTCCCCAAGGAACTGCATTGCGGGCAAAGAAGGTAACTACTATTACTAGTTTTTATTTTTTATTTATTTTTATTTAAGGCGCATCAACATCTATGGTCATTGCGCCCGGAACCTTCGCAGTGCACTGCCGGCCTCCGGACAGTGTACTGCCCCATCACCGGACAGTGAGCTGTAGGGTCTCATAGGTAGGAAAAATCTAAGACCAGCTGGACTAGAACCCGGGTCCTCCGTGTGAGAGTCCAGTACGCTAACCACTGAACTAATCCCTTTCCTACAATTACTAGTTGGAATGTAAAATTCTACATCTAGTCTATAGGTACAACTGCATTAATTCTAAAACAAAATTGCAAAAACAACTACCAACTACGTTTTGTAATTGTTAGTTACGACTATTTAACTAGTAATTATCAATTAAAAAATATATTTAACTACTTTTATGGTTAACTTCTGCCCAACTCTGGTATGAAGAAGTTCAGCGGCCGTCAAATTTTCGATATCGAGTTTTTAACGATTTTCGTATCTCCTGAGTCTTACAAAGCGGTTTCTAGGAAATAGTCTGTGGTGTGTGTGTTTGTCTGTCTGTTTTTGATCAGAATAATCACAAAAGCTTCAAATGTTTGTATTTATTTAAGGAACGTCAACATCTATGGTCATTGGCGCCCGGAGCTTTCTTAGTGCACTGCCGGCCTCCGGACAGTGTTCTCTCGTTAGAGACAACACTGTCCATCACCGGACAGTGAGCTGTAGAGGCTCCTAGGAAGAAACAATCTAAGGGGAGCTCAGCTGGACTCGAACCCGTGTCCTTTGCATGGGAGTCCAGTACACTAACCACTTATTCTTCCCACTAACCCCTATTCCCTTCCCTAAACTTCAAATTCGAATACTTCTTTTAAGTTCTACAAAGGAGATCCGACAATAAAGTTTTACCATTTCTCAAAAATGGTTATAGTAGTTTTATTTAAACTAAGAAATACACATATTATGTGCTAGAACTTTTATTTGAACAATTTTTCAGTAAAATTCATTTAAGGCTGTTTGGGGGGGGGGGATATGATTTCCTTATAGTGTTCATTCAGTTTATTATACGAATCAATTATCTATATAACATTAAATAAAATCAAATGCGTTGCTAAAATTTCTAGCTTGAATAGAATCTACATTTGGGGGAGTGTGACCTTACTGAACAGTCTTTTTCTATTTTCTTGATTTTCTCCTTAGAGAATATAATGGGGTTGTTGAGGAGAGAAATTAGGTTTGATTATATGAACGAAATATGAAGACACTAATATAATGTAGCCAAGTTTACACTAACTGCACTGGACTTTATAATGAAAATGATAGAATGAATGGTGTGAGTAAAGATATGACACGATGCGATGTACAGTTGTATGGTTGTATCTGATAGATCCTTTAGATAGATTCCCACTGGCTTATATACACAGGTTCTCCCACTCTAGCCTGCCTAAGTCAGAGAGTAGTCTCTGCTAACCAGAGAGGGCCTCTCTTCTCTCTGTTGTATCTTTGCGGTACTATTACAAGAACTCCAACGGACTTCATTAAACTTGCGTTATTAACTACACCGACAGAAATCGTTCACTTTTGTTTAAACAATTTTTCCGTAAAAAGTTATGTCAGGAAATTTTTGCAAGAGGGGGAGAAGTTATGCTTTCCTCTAAACAGCCATTTTAGTTCACTAAACGATTCTATCATCGTTTGAATATTATGTGGTTCTATCTATCTATTTTTGGTTTTGACCGGTTTTGGATTTTCATCCATCGACAGAGTAAGGTTTGCTATTAAATCTAAGGTTTACACTGACGATGGATTGAAAATCCGTAACCGGTCAGAAACAAAACAATGAAGCATGTTATGACGGATAAAATCATAGATTCTAGCATTTATTAACATTAATCAGAATTAAATGTGTTACCGTTTAGAAAAAAAAATAAAAAAATCGGCTTACTAGTTTGTTTTATTCAGTTTTCTTTGTTTCCCTTTATAAAGATCTCATCAGTTTTCATTACTTGGAATAGTAGCTGTATGTATAGCTATATTAAAAGAGAATATCGCTTTGTTTTTAACTTTTCTTCAGGAAATTTATTTCAGCGTGGTTTTAGAGGCACTGGAAGGTCACGTTTCCCTCAGAAAAGTCATTTTATTAAGTTTAGATTCGCCCAGTGATACATAACATTGAAAAGACTAAACATTTAGCACAAATGTTTGAAGAAAATCTACTAATTATACCTATACAAATTGCATTGGGAAAAAGTCCTAAGAGTGTTACATATCAGATTTTTATAGTATCATTTATTAACTCTGTCCACATCAAACTTGAAAATATTTATATAATATGGTAGTATTCAAATTAAAAAAAAAAGAAGGAATATTTTGTTAAATAATTTGTATAATTTCGTCAAATTAGTAATAAAAAGTTGCCCAATGTTCCTTGCAGGATCATGGTGCTTCAATAATACCTTGTGGGTGAGCTTGTACTAATAGATGATAGCTCCACCAGACTCCTTACACTACCGGCTTTTGGACCCCTTCTACTGCCAACCTTTACAGGTATTAGCTGTGAGTATATTAATGGTTGAGGATTAGTCAGGAGTCGGTTCTCCCTTTCTTTTTGCCCTTACACATAGACACACACAGACATTATCCTACAACCAGATCTCACTTCCTGTTCATCCTCTGTCCCCATTCTAGTTTCTCACTACAAGAATCTGATGTTGGCTACTAGTAGTGTGTGCTGTCTAATTCAACCCAAGTGTGGGTGCCTTGCAAGTTGTAAACAATTGAATCTCCTATCGGTCGTGCACAAGTTGAAAGCGGTGAACTAATGTCCTTTACTAACCGAGTACCGGTACGGTTAGTAATCTACCCAGCACAGAAGTGATTTGTCCACTAATAGGAGACAAGCCACAGATGGTGTGAATTTGTTACTTGGACAAAAATCCTTTAAGAGAATCCTATAAAGTGTTCTATAGTTGCCTTTTTTCATTAAACTAGCTTATTATTCTTACTAGTTTAATTTAATCTTACCATTACCTTTTTTTTTTTTTTTGATAAAGTTACCTAATTTGTAGAATATACAGCTTTATAAAATCTTTACAAAATAAATAATGGAATGTTCTTGACAAAATTTAATTGTATGACGTTAACAAAATAATGTTTCCTTTAAATTGGTAAGTTTTAAATACAATAAAAATTTCTGCACAACTACAAAAATAAATTTTTGGAAGGGAATAGCTAAGTGTTTAGTTGCTGGACTCCCATGCAGAGATCCCGGATTCGAGTCCAGCTGTGCTGCCCTTAGATTTTTCTTCGTAGGAGCCTCTACAGTTCACTGTCCGGTGATGGGCTGTGTTGTCTGTAACGAGAGAACACTGCCCGGAGGCCGGCAGTGCACTGTGAAGGCTCGGGCGCCAATAACCATATATGTTGACGCGCTTTAAATAATAATAAAAAAAAAAAAAGCATAGAAATTGTGGACATCACCGAAAGACAGATAATATCAATGTTTTCACAAATTATCAATTTAAACCAATTCCTTGAGAAAGGTTGAGGAGAAAATTTGACAAAAACTTTGTTATTTAAATGTCTTGCCAACATTATTAACATAAAATAAATATCAAAAAGCACTAAAAACGTGTTTTTAGAAAAATTACTTTCTTTTAAAATAAACATTTCTTGGTTTTTCAGTAATCATGGCAACCATAGACCCTTGATTTGTCACATTTTAATGTTCAAATTTTATAAAAAGCTTCTTCCAAACAAATCGTTCAACAAATTAAGAACCATTTCCGAAAAAACTGTTTTCTTGGTGGGGTTGTTTTATTGTTACCTGCCAATTTGGTTAAAATTTTAACTATCGCTATAAGTTTTATTTGTGTGACGGAGAGCGCGGCCATAATGAATTTCTCAATTAACAGCATTCAATTAAGTTTAATTAATTATCCTTAAATCCTTGTCACCCCCACCAGCTATTTCAAGACAAGCCTATCTTCTACTTTTGTAAATAATATAAAGTTAAAGAACATTGATCTACAAATTGGATTTTAATTGCATTAAGAGAAAAAAGGATGAGTGTTTCAGTGTAGAATAGGAATAGATAGATCATGCTTTATTTACAAAAAATTTACAAAAAATCCAGGAGTGTCAGCTTTAGCAGTTATAACCTCCTAAAAGTAAATATATACATTGTTTAAAGCCAAATTATATATAAATTTTAAAAAACTCAAGTTATGTGCGGCCAATTCTTTATAGAAGAGCGCTCCTCACTCTCCTGTGACTGAGCACAATCCCCAAGTCATAAACCCGTTTCACTCTGCAATGTTGATTGTGCTTAAATTGCAGTTTAAAAAATTTCTCTATGGTGACTCTGATATATTCTTGAATATAGCCGATGTTCGTAGAAACATGGAGGTGTAAGATTCGGGTATACCTGGGTGAGGAAGTTACTAATCTCAGGAACTTATTTTGCATCACCTGCAGCTAGGCGACGCTGGATCGACATGTCAGGCTCCAGGATGGACAGGCATATAATAATATTAGTCTAACCATTGTCTTGTAAAGCAAAAGCTTATTCCATTGGGAGTGCCTAGGCTCCCTACAAAACAAGGCAAATAACGCTCGTGGCCGCCTGTCCCCTATTGTTTCTGTCCCTTATGTAGTTAGCAAAGTTGAGCCTCCGGTCGAGAACCACGCCTAGATACTCGACAGTGGCAGACCAAGTTATTGGCTCACCCCAATATGAGTGTTTCACTACCGAATTATTTATATTTGAATTTAGTGTGTTAATTAAAAAATTAAAAAGGTGTAATGATGACTATTTTATCAGATAGGCTTGAAACACTTCCAACTACCAATCAAAATCAATCACTGTGGAGAAAGACATTTCTAACCCTTTTAAAGGTTTAAAATAATAAAAAAATCACCTTAACAGATCAAGTAAAAAAAAAAAATAATAATAATAATCAAATCATCAAATTGGCGCCACAATAGGTGAATGTTAGGGCTCGGGTACCACTATGCTGTGGTATATTGCTAGAACATTTTGTAGTAAAGTCGTTAACCAGCTGCAACAACAGTCAACCACGACACCAGTTAAAGTAGAAGAACTTTGAACCCTTTTTAAAAAAAAACCATCAACCTTATTTTACGTTTATTTATAATCATCAAACCTATTAAGTAAAATAAAAAGCCAACTCATGTATTATTGAAACAATGTCACTCAACATTCCAGCTTGCAGCGCACACATCTAATCGTGGCGCCGATAATACATAAACCTCCACAACTGTTGCACTGAACTTATATATATATATATCACAATGTTTTATATAATTAAATATTACAAAATGCAGTCATGCAAAATCTTGAATATTAAAAAAAAAAAAAAATTAAATGAAATA
The DNA here is from genome assembly GCA_011037195.1 of Triatoma infestans. Classification (NCBI taxonomy): domain Eukaryota; kingdom Metazoa; phylum Arthropoda; class Insecta; order Hemiptera; family Reduviidae; genus Triatoma; species Triatoma infestans. The sequence continues at coordinate 127,892 of JAAEAF010014314.1, forward strand.
ATCAATTCTAGGAAACATTTTTATAAATTAATTAATCATAATAACTTTCACAAAAATAGAAATGAAGTCTTAAACAACAACAGCAACTAACTTTTACCATTTTTGAATAAAGGAAGTTAACAGTAAAATCCTATAGTTAGTTATATTATACGAACATATAACGCAATAAGTTTGCAAAATATTATTGTAGATAAGAGTTGAACAAAATTCAATTTGCATATATTTAAAATGTACTTAAGTAAAAACAGATGTATGGCCATTCTATATGTCGAATATGTAATTTACTACTAAACTTTAGAGAAGGCGCTATAGGCTGACATGTTGAGCACTGAAAATCGTTAGCATTCGAATCACCTGTTTATTAGTATATTATATTACTGTTATAGATAAAAATATCTTCTTATTAAAAGAGGATGAATAAAATTTTGGTGAATAAATTCAGATTTATACGGGTTTAAGACAAAAAAATTAAAAAAGTAGCTTTGCTGACAAGAATAATTGGTTTTTTTTTTGGATGATTATTTTGACGGCCAGCATTATAAAGATATCTGGGATTTAATTTAATACACTAAAAATATAAAATTTAATTTGTGTATTAATCAGATAGATATATATTTATTATGGGAGATTAATAAAGTTTCTGCCAAATAGTAATTGGTGAGAATACAAATCACATTTAATAAATCTATATTCAAGGAGCAGAATTATTAATTTCTCTAATTTCTCAATTAACAGCATTCAATTAAGTTTTTTTAATTAATAACCCATATGATTTTTTTGTTCAATTCAAGGCGCGTTAACATCTATGGACATTGGCGCCCGGAGCCATCTCTTTGCACTGCTGGCCTTGTCTTTGCACTGCCGAACAGTGTTCTCTCGCTATAGACAACACAGTCTATCACCGAACAGTGAGCTGAAAAGACTCTTAGGAAGGAAAAATAATGCTAAGGGCAGCACTGGGATCGAATGAATTTAATAAATTAGCAACTTGGTTGAATGTAAAAAAAAAAAATAAAAAAATAAAAAAAAAAAAACTAATAACACCAGCAGTGTAGAATTCGTGATGACACATATATGAATGTATTTTCGTCATTACTTTCTTAATTATTAATGAAATGGCACGATTATTACTAATCCGAATTAGTAATTTTACTAATTTTTCAATGGAATTATCTTTTAATAATTACTCTCGAATAAGAATCGAATAATTTTGCTTTTGTTAAATGAATGTCATCCATCCATATATCAATATATTCAACAGCCAGGTGGCATGTAATGTTGGAGCCAACTGGAAGATTGGTGACGAAGGCCAGATTAATTAACAGCCTATAGCGCAACTAAATTAAAAATTATGTTAATTTAATTTAAATTTACTGGGATAATTGTTTCAATATCATTTAAAAAAATAAGAAATGAATGGGAATCACTGAAAACAAAAGATGTAATACTTTAAAAATTTCTTATAATTAAATTGTATTACAATTACTTTTTTATAAACTATGAATTCCACATCATCAATTATAGTTTATTCTTTTTCTCTAATGGTTTGTGGTATTCATCACACAAAATTCGTTTTTAATTTTTTTCGTTTTTTGTGAAGTTGATTAATGGAAATTAAGAATAATAACTAAGCGCAAAACAAAGGATGCCACTAAAATATCAGTAAAAACTAACTTAACGCAGTCTTATTGAATAGAATAGCATTTGACGACTAGTTAAAAATGTTGACAGTTAATATAACAACTAGATATAAACATTTTTCAAAACATCTGAATAAGGATAAAAAATGCGAGGGAAGAAAATAAAAACACTAAGTACCATATCAAGAAGTAAGTGAGTCAAATAGAAGAACTGCAAACAATTTTCAGTACAAGTTGAAAGGTGTTTAGTTTTGATCTATTGTCATCACACCCTCTACTTATTAACCCTTGTAATTCACGATACATTGATCTCATTTTATGCATTATGATAATGAAGTTGCCAATGGTTACTTGTTAGTTATGTTTTTTTTATATAATAATACGCTTTTGCATGTCGTAATCTGTCCCTAACAACTCTTTATAATAAGAGGTAATTGAAAAAATCGTAACGTATATTTCGCAACAAATATTAACATGACAACAAAAATAAAGATGACCCTTCTGTTTGTAATCTTCCTTTTTTTCTCCTTGTTACAATATTAAACTTAATAAGACAATAATATCAGGTTTAAAACCAGTTTCATGTAGTGTATTGTATCTCTTCTAGTCTTATTAAGAATATTATTCAATTATTTAAACAATAATATAAAATCTGATGTGAAATAATCACACGATTTTCTATTACTTCAATTAATTTAGCTTTTAATTTATTACATATTTGTAGTGGTAATTATCTGGTTACAAAAAATTTCACATATAACTGAAAATGTAAATACATTATGTGTGCCCAAATTTAATATGGAAGTCCTATTTTTATTAAACCGATCTGGTGGCTTGGTTTAGGAAGAGCAAAGAAGTATCGGTCAGGAGAACTCTTGACAAGGTACAGCGGCTCGCATGCTTATGCATGACGGGGGCTATGAGGACTTGCCCCACCGCCGGGATTGAGTGTCACCTTTGCACCTAGTGGTGGAAAGGGCGCGAAGGGGTCTTCTGAGTATCTCTAGGGGTGGTGCAGGAGAGGGGAAAGGGCTGGGGGTTAGAGAGTTGGTATTCTCACCTTTGGGCTCCCCCATCTGGCACTTCCCTAGGGATGGTATGGGTAAGAGGTACAGCTTCACTAAAAATTTTTCGTGGAAGCTAGGGTCCAAGAGTGGGTGGAGCGAGGGATCCGCTCTGTTGGGCATCAAGGAACATGCCATAAATACTGATGGGGAACTGGGGACGGGGGTGGTTGGTCCAAGGATCAAGCACTCGGAACCCATGGGTAAATTTCCCAGTATCTTCCAGGCGGAGATATACGCTATCGGAAGATGTGTTCAATTTAACCTCGATAGGGGATACAGGAATCAGGAGATTGTAATCCTTTCTGATAGTCAAGCAGCCATTGGAGCTCTGGGTGCACCAGTCATTAACTCTAAAATGGTTTGGGAATGCCTAGATAAACTTAACGATCTGGGCAGCAGGAACAAAGTTGCACTTTGGTGGGTCCGGGGCATGTTGGCATTGAAGGGAATGAGATGGCCGACGCCCTGGCCAAGATAGGCGCTACGACCCCACTTCTGGGGCCGGAACCTTTTTGTGGTATTAGCGACCAGTTTCTGTTAGAGGAACTTAGGAAGGAGGAGGAGACGAAGAGATCTCAACTCTGGTACTCCCTCCCCAGATTGCGGCAGGCCAAGATCTGCTTGGGAAATTATAACCAACGGAGGTCGGAGGCCTGCATTGGATTGAGTAAGAACAAGCTCCGCGTAATTACTGGTTTCCTCACGGGGCATTGCCGACTTAGAGGACACCTGGCGAAGCTGGGCTTGGAAAGTGACAGCTCATGCAGATTCTGTGGGGAGTTGGAGGAAACTCCAATACATCTCCTAACAGACTGCGAGGCTGCCACTCAGAGAAGGTTCAGGAACCTGGGCAGCTACCAGGTGGAGGAGGGGGATATACCCTCTCTAGAGCCCGTCAGGGTATTAGGATTCCTCAGGGATCTTAACCTGATGGAGATATTGTAGAACGGATGCTCAACTGGGCATCCGTTCGGGTGCTATGGGCATGCCTGTGGCACCCAGTGGCATAGCTCAATAGACCTGGGTTGGCCCCCCGCAAAAAAAAAAACAAAAAAACAAATTAAACCGATCTTTTTTAAACACGGAATTTAATAAATTCTTACTAATACAATATAGACGATAGAAGATAGTGAAGTAGCACTTCAGAACGCCCCTATGTCACCCCCACTTCCCTGAAACTCTCCTTAAATATTATTTTGGAAAAATGTTTTAATTAAATGTTGTAGAACGGTTAATATGATTTCGGTTGATAGTACTAAGTTTAAAGAAAAATCATTGGAGCTGTTTTTGAAATAATCGCAAATAACTGAAAAATTGATTCTGAAAGTGTTACACATTTGGTCAACCAATTTTGACCAAAACTACATAATGACATCCTTTGTTGGCACCTGAACGAAATACCAATTTTTTTCAGCTTTCTGCAATTTTCCATTTTTGAGTTATGGTGACCAAACGTACAGACAGAGAGAGAGAGAGTGAGAGAGATTGATAGAGGGAAAAAGAGAGACCAATTTCTAAAAATATTCTTTCGGACTCAAGGGACCTCAACACTTGTATATCCGGTGAAAACATGTAATTGAAAATTTGACCAGATCAGAATACTTCCTCTTATCACGAGGAAGAGAAAATGCAACAAAATTACAGTTTATAAAAAAATCTGGTGTGAAACACTCACACAACTTTCTCTTACTCCTGTTTTCAAAATTATAATTGACAAATGATATAGTTTGTTTACCCAAATATAACGAAATTCGTCGAAAACTGACAAAAACTTTTCAGTAAATGCCCACTTCCGGCTTAGTAATTTTCTTAAAACTTGGAATTTTGGCCATCTATTTATTTCTAATTAATTTTGTTTGGATGATAGAATTATATAATCAACTATGATAGCACTTTAGAGGAAGCTGTAACCCCAACCCACCCCTAAAAGTATCCTTACATGAATTTTCCCAGAGAAATGTTTTCAACAAAAGATAATATGTTTAGTTTATATAAGAAGTTTCAAGAAAATCGCCGGAGCCATTTTTGAGAAAATCGGGAAAAAGTGAAAAAATCATTTAGTAAAGTGTTAAAACAAATGCACTTCCGGTGATCCGATTTTTTTCAAACGCGGAATTTCAACAACATATTTAATTTTAAAATATTATTTAGTTGACAGAATTGTCTAATAAATTGAAATAGCAGTTAAGATGAAAACCTAACTCCACCCCTCCCCCAGAAGGGACCTTAAACGAATTTTCCCGGAGAAATGTTTCAAATAAAAGTTGTAGCTCTTTGTATGTGCATTGAGATACCAAGCTTAAAGAAAATCGTTGGAGCCATTTTTGAGAAAATCGCAAAAAAGTAAAAAAAAAACTAGTAAAGTGGTACTTCCGGTTGAGGAATTTTGACAGATGACGCATCGTCAGATCCCATGGTGATACCTAAACGTAATATCAAGTTTCAACTTTCTACGATTTTTCGTTTTTGAGCTATTGTGCACATCACACACACACCACACACACCTACACACATATATAGATATACAATTATTATAATACAAACCATTTGCTAAAAACCACTTTTTTGGACTCAGGAGACCTCAAAACGGATATTTCCAGTGAAAACTTGATATTGAAAATTTGACACGATTACAATACTTCCTCTTACTAGGAATAAGAGAAAGTAAAAAGAAATTGGATGAAAATTTATAAAAATTTAATTTGCAAGTTTTTCTTGTTATTGTCCACATAAATTGTTTAAAATGAGGTAGTGATTGTTTTCCCAAATCATTTTTGTGATAATATTTTGCAAAATTACATTATGCGTGGAAAGTAATTTTAATTAGAGGGGATTGTAGTAGCTATTTCTTTGCACGGTGGGTATCTCAGATGGTAGCGACACTGTCTTAACATCCCCTATCCATGGAGGGCCTGTAGATTAGGATCACCAACACATTCATTCTACCATCATATTCCTCTACCTTTTTCATATGCTACAAACACTGAAATATTAGATTTCTTAGTCATAGTGAATTCTCTTTCTCAATTCTGTAAGTGTATTCTATCGTTCACACCTTAATATGTAGCAAGATCTTTGACTCGTTTTCTATCGAGTTATGGTTTTTTACTTTTTTTCTTTCTTTAAATCAATAAACACTTTATCCTTTTCATTTTATTTTTATCCAGCGCAGTAAGTGGAACTACTTCATTACCTTCTCCATTGAAAGGTAACCGCATTTTTCTCCTCAGAACCTTAAATTGTGCAGTCTTTTCTGTTTTGATTTTTTTACAACCATAAAAAACAATAAAAAATATTTATTGTTCAATAAAATTTCTTGGGCGCTTATTTTTTTGCCTCATTTCTCTACTATTGATCATTTCTATCTACATTAATAAAATTAACAGAGCTATGGAAGATTCAATGATAAAGTCGAGAAGGGCTATAATTCTAAATTTAAGTTGCAATATTTATCGAAAAGAAAAATAAAAAAAAAAAACAATCAGTGAATGGTACTTTGAGCTCAATGATTTTGACCTCAAAATCATCATTTTGGTTCTTTTGTGAACACAAAAGTGAATATTAAATATGAAATTACGGCGTTTCTGGTTTTGAGTTTAGATATTTATATGAACAGAAATATATGATACATACATTCACTCAGTCCATACCAGCTGAATCATAGGGAGTGGGAAGATCTGTAAGCCTGTGATTTTTTTTTTTTGTATTTAAAAGGATGGAACATGTCTCTTCCAGTGAGAATTTAATATTTTCGTAATCGGATGTGGCCCCAATGATCTCAATTTTAAGAACTAACAACAGCAAATTGAATAAATTTCAATTATTTTTAAGCATAAAACGTTAATAATATAACTAATTAGAAAATTATACGACTAAACTGAGCTTCTAAGTTGAAATAGTCTGAGGGTGAGATAATGTAATGATTAGTTCTACATCATGTGAAACAGAAGTAAATTTCACGTCTTATCTAAAGATTGACGTTTGAGAATATAAAGTTTTCTTTTGAGGAAAAAAAAACAAAATAATAATTAAATTAAGAAAACACTAAAAAACCAAATAAGATACTCCACTCTCTAAGTAAATAAGATAGAAATCTCTTACTTAAATTAATATCTTATAAAAGACTGGTTGTTTGTATGTGGCTATTGCTTTATCTACAGTAAATCTCTAATTAGAAAAGAAAAATAATATAAATAAAAATAAAAATAAAAAAAAGTGGAATAAAGAAGATTAGTAAATCAGATGGTTAGTATTCTGGAGCACGGATGGATGCTTTAGCCAATTACAGAGGTCGAGAATATCTGTAAGGCTGTGTTAGGAACACGTCTTTCATTAGCATTAGAATGGGATCCACAGTACTAAGACAACCGACTACGTAATTCTACTATATAGATTTGATTATCTGTTATAAATATAAGTAATGTTAAATGCATGTATTATACCTATTAAAGTAATTTATTATTATTTATACCAATGTGACAATATAAGTTATAAACACAACTCTTATGTAATCCTATTCATAAGTTTCGTTATGACATCATTTTATAAAATATTTATAAAAAAAAAAGAAAAGAAGCAAAGTTCATTAATTCATGTTCTAAATTAGTAATACTAAACTTGATAGTCAATAATATTAAGTTAACGATACCATCGATTTCTATCAACCCATAGCATTGATATTCATAAAATCAATAAAAATAAAATAAAATAAAATTAACGATCTGAAATCATTGTAATTATTGAAGAGTTGATATTAATAAGTCCACAGCCACTTTACAATACACCATTTATTGGTTGCTCACAAAAAATCAATTATTAAGAATAAAATTTGTTGAAATAAAACAAAAGATTTTTATAAATTTAACAGTCCTTTAAGTGTATGAAAAAATTATTGTTGCCGGATTACGAGTAAATACATCATGCATGAAATTTATTGATCCACTCCTAACCTGGCAACAGGTATGGTATTTCGTTCTTCCGGACTATTCTACACCTATCAGGAATACATTCTTCCACGATCGATTTGTTCATACTAATATCTGCATTTTGTTGTGATGGATAGTGTTTAAACTTTAGGACCGTAAAGTATTTGTAAATAAAAGAAAAATAAACTCTTCGGGTAAAGACGTGAAGTACCTTCCTGTGGACAAATTTAAGAGAGCGAAATTTACTCAGTTCCAGAATAACCAGTCGTCTGACCACAGATCCTCATTTTTCTTCACAAGCCGCTGAGTCTTTATTGTTTTGGGATCTCCTTGGGAAACGAAACTGAGATACGCTCGGAAGGGGGAGATGTTAGAAATGACCCATCTGGTAGCTAAGTAAAAAAACTTTAACATTTTACTGTAATGAGAAATCGGTTATCAGATTTATTGATAATTTTTCTTTTATTCCTAAGTCTATGAAGCGGAAGTTACAAGAGATATAATTGTCACATGAAATATTAAATTCAAATTACTTTTTTTTACTTACATTAACAAACACATGAATTTCTAAACAATGATTTTTGAATTCAACAGACTTTAGTACATATTATAATATGTCCGTTAAAACTCCATGTGCGAAATATGTTACTTCCGCTAACTCGTTATTTCCTCTTATAGAAGATTCAGGCAAAATTTTGTTATAAATAATATAAATTTGATTCAGTTTCAAATATATTTTTAATCAAGGACATAAAATTAAAACCTTCTTTATAGTGTACACCTTCTAGATAACATGATTGTAATTTATAATAACCAGAAGCTATTAAGAAAATTATATTCGGGATATATTAAATTTTCTAGTAAGGGGGAAAGGGTAAGTTGCTCAAGGATTCCAGTGGTTCCCTGCAATGTTACTCGCCCTTGGAGTCAATAAGCTGTGATCGGTAATGAGACAATCTTGAAAGTAGGGAAGAGCAGTGTCTGGTGCCTGGCATGCCCTGAGATGGCTCCGGGCACAAAGGAGGGCAGTTGTTGATGCACCTTAACAAGAATAATGCATAAATACATCAAAAATTGGGATTTTATTTGCAACATTCAATTAAAGCTTGGTTTATATAAAAAAAAAAAAAAATTGAATAAACACTTTAATTACCATTTGTTTATTGCAGTTTAACTAACAAGAGAATTTCATCAACAGGAAAGCCTAGATACAAAATAGATTCAATTAGGACAATTAATTACAGTGATAAACATTTTGTAATAAAATAAAAAAATAACTTATTCCCACGTTAATGAATGCGGAACTTATTTAGTAAAGAGCCATTTGAAGCGGTGAAAGAAACCGTTGTATAAAGAGGACACTCATTCCGGTATTAATTTTTTCATGTGTCCATCAATGATTATCCTTTCCCATGGTATGTAAAGGGTCAGATGATGTAAAAATTAAAAAATATAAACAATAGTCTTTGCAAAACAATAATAGTAAGTAAGTAAAGGAGATAGTAAAATAGAGAACCGGTTTTGATAGTGGACCCCGAATAAAGAGGGGTGTGTCACTGTAACATCCCTTCAGCTGGACATTACCAGACCCCCTTCAGCTAGTGTCCATAACCTGTTTGTTCTAAAGTACTGGCAAAGGGGATTATAAACTTGTTAACGGATTCAGCTTTAACTACTTGTTATCTTCTAAGTATGAATGCCAGTTTAGAAACTAAACAAAATCGTAAACTGTTAGATCCAGATATTTTTAATTATATAATACGTTAATTTACTTATAAGTAGAAAAGTAGTTGAACTTGAAGACCATAAATATGGTGCTAGTTTTCCAAATAGTGAATTTAGTAAGTAATTTTTTACTTTAATTGTAAATTTTTATGAAATGACAGTACCCAACAAACTCTTCGCTAAACTGTTATGTTCTTCCAATTAATAACCCCTGTTTTTGACTGAAAAAAGCGTCTGATACTTCTGGTTACTGAATCTGATCGACACCCTTACATAGGCCTCAGCTTTTACAAAAATTATTATACGCCGCTCAGAAAGCATTTTCTTTCCACAGCTTTCTATTCTTCCAATCCCCATTCCTCTTGCCGACACACTCTCCATCACATCCTTGTTCGGCAAGAGGAACTATACACATATAGAGGACTATACACTTCTTCCTTGGCCACCCTCGTTTCTTCCAACTGGTGCAAAGTCTAATGATATCTTAGGCCATCTTTCTTCTTCCATCCTGTTGACATGATCATGGACATGATAGTCTCCTAAACTCTATAGTATAAAGGATGGCTTTCTAGGCACCAATTATTGTTCTCATATCATCATTTCTAACTCGTTGAATCCTAGAAATACTCATAATTTCGTCTCCAAAAATCAATTTCAGAGTCAGCAGTTTTTTTTTTTTGAAACCATTTCTTTTAAATTCCAAGACTCTGATATGTATCCTCAATTAGAAAAGTGTCGAATATTTCTTTTCAAAGCTTACTTCCCTATTTAGAACATAGAATTCAGCGTACTCACCAGTTTTTTTCCATTGGGATATCTTTATGAAATCACATTATTATTTTATCCTTTTCAAGAGTTCCGTTTTGGAAAACTTTTGTTTGATGGTCGAGCCCAACGAGCATAGGATTACGGCAGTTTAGACTTTTCATTCCATTTATTATAGTTCTGTTTAATTCTGAGTTTAGTTACAGTTGTACATCTTCCTGTAAAATCCTTATCTTTTAATGATAATTAAATTTGAATAAAGAGAATTCTTTAAAATAATAGTACATTCTAAACGTTGATCCTGTCAAAATCTCACATTTTGGAAGGAAGTTAGAGACTAAAAGTATGGGCAAATATATTGGATACATAGAACTACTGCTATTTGTTACATTCATAAAATTTGAACCTTTTGAACATTTTTGGATACCTTCTGAACCTGAATATATAAGGTTCTGAATTGAAGCAATGTCCAAGTTGCCGAACAGGATTTGAATTTGAGGTGTATTGAATCGTAGATAGTGGCTTGATATTATTATTGGGCAATGCTATGTATAAATGTTGCGTCAAACATTGTAGTTCATCCAACAAATAGCTATTTGTGTCTAAAAATAATTTTAAAGCATTTTGTGTTTTAACTGAAATAATTTAAAATGGCATTAATTACCGAGTTGGTTGGGCAAAATTTCATCATTAATAACGGTTACAAAAATCCGTTAGTCTGACCAAATAAACTATAAGCTTATTACTTAGTGAGTTGTATATCCTTTTTTCCCATGGAGGGAACATACAGAAATTAAAAATATAAACAAAAGAATGGTAAAAGATAAAATGATGAAACCGGTTTCTTTACTGGACTACCCTTAACAGTAAGAAGTGTTGGAATAAGGGGTGTCACCACTGTTGGTTATCTTCCCTTAGCGCTGGACATTAGCCTTTCTCCCCGCTGTAGTAGGTTTGTTATATATATTTATATATAACCGCAACCTGTTTCAAACAACCCTATATATAAATGTATAAGTAGTACTATGTATATAACAAAGATGCACCTTAGATCTTGAACACCTCTCACTAACTTGTACTAGGTGCTTTACTGAAAGAAAAGGAGGGTTAATATATTATTGTTATAGACACATCTGCTTTTTGGGTGGCCATCATAAATTAATATTATATGTACCCATTGTTTGAATATTTATATACTGGACATTCACTACTTAATTCTTAAAATAATTTATTTTATAATTTTTATTATTATATTATATATCCAAATCCTAATAGAAAGCTGCAAGTAAGATGTAATAAAGTTTTTCAAAGTTAACGCATTCCCACAGTAGTCAAAATTGATATGAAATTGATCCCAAATTAATTTCCTTATCTCATTGCCCATGATATCGCAAGGAATTCGCGAGTTATTGATTGTTTCAATCTTCGATGGATTATAAATGATTTAGGAATTACAAATAATTTGACTTCTTTAATATTGTATTTCATATTCTGGAAATTCCATCACTTACCAGAATTTGAAAACAGAAATTTATAAATATTCAAAATTCTATTTACTTAGCTTTTAATTGGGGACATAGGCCATCTGCTCTAAGTAGGTTATTAAATACAAAGATAGAATCTGAGATGTTTGCCGTTTGGAACCAAATAAATCAAAGTTGAGATGTTGCATTAAAGATTTTCATTCTGTTTACCAAGTAATTCCGAAGTTGAAAAATTTTCTCACCGATCTGTCAAAAGAAACAGAAACAGGCTAACAAGGACGCAGATAATAAATTCGTAGAAGAGTAAGTTAAAATTAGTGTTAGCTTTTTCAAGGCTGGTTTTATAACTTTGAAAGTGGATGCAGATATCAAGTGAACTTCATCATTAACAGTGCAGTTAAATATCCTGATGAAGTGGGCTGAAACAAACATTTCAAATAAGGATGTCAGAACCATAAAATAATGACTAGTGTATTATGAAAATGGATAAGTCCATTTTGAGGAATATTGAGAAAAAAATTATTTTTTTTACTCGTATGTAAACTTGGCATTTTAAACAATTTCGAGCGTCTAATTAAAATATCCCCCTAGGAAGGAGTGGACCAGCCAGGGGAACTTGTAGGCATCTCAGCGTAACAGCATCAAGAACCAGAAAACTTTACAGAAGACTATATTCTTTGTACAAAAACTGCTGACATCGAATGGAGCAACATTACATGTTTAAGGTCGTAGTGGTACGCTTTATAGTACTCCCTCTACAAATCCATTATCTAGACTTAAGAGCCTAGGCTCTTTTGACTTGAAAATTTATTACTCTATTATAATTCTGAAAAAATTAAAATACAGTTCCTTATAAATTCGAAACAAGAAAAAAGAGAAAATGAATCTTTTAATTAAAAAAAAAAAAAATGTTCTAGTATGAATACATTTTAATAGAAATTAGAAACTGTTTATCAGATAGAGGTAGAGAGAAACATAAAGGACAGAGATAGTTAGATTGAGATAGAGAACAGAGATAGAGAACGGAAATAGAGATAGAGAAAGACAACAGAGATAAAGGACATAGATAGAGATAGAGAACAGAAATTGAAACAGATGACAGATATAGAGATGAAAGACAGAGATAGAGGAAGATAATAGAGATAAAGGACATAGACAAAGGCAGAGAACAGAAATAGAGACAGATGACAGAGATAGAGATAGAAGACAGAGATAGAGAAAGAGAACACAGATAAAGGACATAGATAGAGATAGAGATAGAAGACAGAAATAGAGATAGAAGATAGAGATAGAGATAGACAACAGGGATAAAGGACATAGATAGAGATAGAGAACAGAAATAGAGACAGATGACAGAGATTGAGAAAGTGAACAGAGATAGAGATAGAAGACAGAGATAGAGAAAGAGAACACAGATAAAGGACATAGATAGAGATAGAGAACAGAAATAAAGACTGATGACAGAGATTGAGAAAGTGAACAGAGATAGAGATAGAAGACAGAGATAGAGAAAGAGAACACAAATAAAGGACATTGATAGAGATAGAGATAGAAGAAAGAGATAGAGAAAGACAACAGAGATAAAGGACATAGATAAAGATAGAGAACAGAAATAGAGACAGATGACAGAGATAGAGGACAGAGATAGAGATAGAAGACAGAGATAGAGATAGAAGACAGAGATAGAGATAGAAGAAAGAGATAGAGAAAGACAACAGAGATAAAGGACATAGATAAAGATAGAGAACAGAAATAGAGCCAGATGACAGAGATTGAGAAAGTGAACAGAGATAGAGATAGAAGACAGAGGTAGAGATAGAGAACAGCGATAGATGACAGAAGTTTTGTTTCTATAATTTTGAGGTTCAATTAATTTATTTTTTGAAACCAAATTATTTTCCAAAAGAATAACGTTTTCCAACCAAATTAAACTTTTTGTGTTCAAAGATAATAATAAAATTTTAATTTATTTGAAGAGTTATCTGGAGAAATTTGAGAGATAAACAGCTTCTATGCGCAATTTTACAATATCAGAAAAAATTAAATAAATTCACTCATCAATTGTGCATACGTTAAGTGGTGCACACTGCTAATGGAAGCAGCTTTTCATTTTGGATCATAATTCGTAAAGTACAACCATATTGTTCGTATGGAAATTATCTGGTTACTGAATTAAAAAACAAAAACCGTTCTTTTAAATATCTACACATTAATGCTAAACAGTTAAACAACATTTTCATAGTTTAAATGAAAGAAATGCTTGAGACAAACATTGCTAATGAATGGAGACATCCTTTTGTTATCCTTACTTTCTTTATTCTTTTTGTTTTGTTTATATAGAACAAATATTGATAAAGATTTGTTCATAGAGTGGGTGAGGAGAAGAGTATTGCGCGCGTGGTTGTGGTTACCCTAATCAGAGATATTGGTTATATGATAGTGACAGAGGAGGGCAGTTAGACTGGGACGTGCCAGGATCTCTAATTCCTGCCAGGGCTGTGTTATTAGCAAGGGTCCTGTTAATTGTCTCCGCACATAACCTATCTCATCCCACTTTACGGACATTTCTTTCAATACTATCCACAAATATTATATATATATATATACGTTATCATAACTTCGCCTTACCCCCTCCCTTTTTTCATTATTGTTCATATTTTGTACGCCATCTTCAGAATTTACTTTTCACTCCCCATTAATTTAACCATCAAAATAAGTTTTGATTTTTTTCCTTTTTGCGTACGCTAATTTTCATATTTTTCATTTTTTTTAGTTATTAGTATGAAGAAGAAATTTCTTATGAAAAAACTTGAAAAATTTTTGTCTTGTGAACAATTTATTTTTTAATATAAAGCTCGACAAAAACTTCACAAGACTTCTGAATGTTCTCTTCAATGACAAAGAATTCGAAACTGGTCGAAAATTGCTGAGCTATAAGACAGGTCAATCTGTATATATAAAAATTCAGCATCCGTATGTTTGTGGCTGCAAAACTCGAAAAGTAGTCTATGGATTGATTTGAAATTTTTACATAACGTTGCATTTCTATATAAGGGTGTTTGTATAAACTTTTTACGCCGAAGTTCCCACGGAAACGGGAAATTCCGAGGTAAAATCTGTTCAAATGGCCATATTGCGTTAGCATTTGCTTCTTCAGGTATTGCTGCTAAGTTGAAGGAAGGAGGTAGAACAGGCATTCAGCTCTTAAACTAGAGCCTTGCGTTCGCTATGACTATCAATTCATAGAAAATCGAACATGTAACATTTCTAAAACATCAGGAATGGGAAAGGTTCTTCGGGCGTGCAAAATCATTGTATGGGATGAGTGTACAATGGCTTATAAGAAGTCATTGGAAGCATTAGATCATACATTGAAAGACTTGCGAAATAATCAGGTTCCATTTGGTGGAGCATTGGTATTACTAGCCGGTGACTTCAGGCAAACGCTTCCAGTAATACCTCGCTCAACACCAGCTGATGAATTGCATGCCTGCTTGAAATATTCAACTCTTTGGAGCACAGTAAAAAGAATTCATTTAACAACGAATATGAGAGTTCAACTTCAAAACGATCCATCAGCTGCCGTATTTTCAAGACAATTACTCGAACTCGGTAAAGACAGTGCTCCTACAAATCCAGAAATGGGAAAAATCACCTTCCCATTTAATTTGTGAACATTGTAAATTCAAAAGAAGAATTAGTAGACAAGGTATGCCAAAGCATCGAAACAAATTATCAAAATCTCGCATGGTTTAGCGGAAGAGCCATTCTAGCGGCTAAAATGTCGACGTACTCGATATGAACAACATCATTCTAAACAGAATCGTAGGTGAAACAGTGACATACAAATCCATTGACTCCGTGAGGGACTAATGTGAAGTAGTGAATTTTCCAACGGAATTTCTTAATTCACACGTTATTACCGGATTACCGCCTCACATTCTAAATTTGAAAATTGGAGTGCCATTATATTACTCCGAAACATCGATCAGCCAAAGTTATGCAATTGTACACATTTAGTAGTTAAAAAATTGATGAATAATGTAGTTGAAGCAACAATTCTCATTGGACCTCATAAAGGTGAAGACGTACTACTTCCACGAATACCACTCATCCCGACAGATATGCTGTTCGAGTTCAAACGACTTCAATTCTCCTTAAGCCTTGCGTTCGCTATGACCATCAATAAAGCGCAAGAACAAACTTTGCAGTGTGCGGTTTGAATTTATAAAACGAATGCTTCTCTCATAGGCAATTATGTGTCGCATGCTCCAGAGTCGGTAGACAAAAAATGTAGTCCATTCACTAGCTTTACAATAAAAGAAAAAATTCAGTTAAAAGCATTTTTTCTTTCTTTCCTTTCAGTTTACAGCAACGCAAAGCAGGGTATTAAATTGAATGATGTGTTTTCTTGCTGAATCGTATGTTAACTATAATACTTTTGTTTACTTTCCTAAAAATCAGACAGCCACAGCGAAGCGGGGCCAGGTTAGCTAGTTCATAATAAAATAATAATTCATTTAAGCAAATTAATTAATGATGTCTTGGCCAGTTCTTAGTAAAACAATTTTGTGAGTCTTATAAGGAAATTTCAGTATTTAGTATTGATGTATTTAAAAATAGGTGATGACGTATAGCTGCTTATAATGCACTTGACGGACTACTCAGTTTAAATTACTGTTTATATTATTCATATGAAAAATAGTTACTAATATTGAAATAACAAATAATTATTATTATATAAACAATATTTATGTTTGGCCGTTGTTAAATTAAACAAACTAAAAAATTACTTGGCTGGTGCCAAAGAAGAAACTTTATATTTTTTTAAATGTTTATTCGACGTTTCGGACACCTTTGGCACTAAACTCAGGGACTGTTAAGAAAGAATGGAGAGTTAATGTTCAAATGTTCTACATTTAGCCAACTAATTTTTTAGCTTGTTTAATTATTATTATATTATTTTGAATAGATCATTTTTAGATCCTTCTAATCTTCTCACAGCATCGTCCGTTATTTCGGACCATGATGTGGACCAAGTCTGATGTGGACCATAAGGAACAATCCAAAATAAATTTCTTCTTTATAAATTCTATGGAAACGCTAGGCGTCAATGACCACTGATATTAATTTAACGCGCCTAAAAAGAAGGTCTACTTGCAAGACTTATCTAATTTTTTGTTAAACCACAGCTAAACGAGTGATTGAAATTCCATCGATTTCCTTCACATCATTAAGCTAACGAACAGTATCAGTTAATTTTTTTTTTATAACTTTTATATTGAATATTTACAATTGTTGTATAAGGAAGTGTCCATTTAAAAGAGAAAACAATGTCACACGAATTTCAAAAGTTTAGAACTTTTCAAAATATCATCTATCTTTTCCAAATATATAGACATTGTAACATAAAAGCTATAATTTATTAATCTATACAAATAACCGGAGACAGTTGGATACTTGAATTTTCTCTTCTCTGTCATCCATTCCACACAAAACCTTGACCTCCTCAGTAATAACCTTCCACTCTTCCGAACGGCTGCATTCATTCTCACTTTTTCGATCTTAAACGAGGTAGGTTCTACGTACAGCCACCTTAGTCTTGGCCACCCTCTCGGGCTTTTTCCACCAAGGCTTCTCTCTGACAATAATCATGGATTCCGGTTCTTCTCCAACAACTGGAGATATCCCAGCTATCGGAATCTAGCAATTTTTACGGATACGCCGTTTTCCACAATCAAACCGAAGTTTATATTCAGAAACTTCCTCTTCCAGCAGTTCAAACGGAGTTTATCAGCTGCAGTCAAAGTCAAAGTTTCGGCACCATACAATAAACCTGGTCTTAAAACTGTTCTGTACATGGTAATTTCTGCTTTTTTGGACTGACTTTTGCTTTTCAGCGTCGACTGAAATAGTTACAAGCTCGATACCGTTTACAAACTGGTTCGCAATGTTGGTAAATGTTTGATGTACCTATTAATTTGTTACGTTTGAGAAAAGTTTGCTGCTTAATGTGAGTTTGTAAAAGCAATTATGAAAATATTAATTTTTCTGGCCAGAAATCATAAATTACTTTTGATGAAATACTTTTTTTTTCCTATCCCGCTACAAAGGCGTTAAGCCATTTTTTGTCTGGCAGCCCAATATTTTTCATAAATACTACTCATACCCTGTAATGCAGGGCACGCGTTCAAATGTTGAAAAGTCATTACGCCGTTATTGCACAATGGGCAAATTGGCGAGTCCTTTGTACCTATTTTGTGGAGGTGGGCTTGGAGGTAGTCATACCCTGTAATTCCTCGGAATAGCACGACGGAATCTTTTCTTGGAAGGCGCGCAGGTATCTTATTTTCAAGCAGTGTTGCCCACTGCTTTTCAGCGGCCATGCTCTTTAATTCGGCGTGTGATTTTTCCTTTAACTGGCTACCTATAACTCTTTTAGCGGAAGCAAAACATAGTCGAGCTGATCACATTGACTCCCCTGTTTCGCAAGTTTATCGGCCTGCTCGTTCCCTGGTAAACCACAATGTGCAGGAATCCACTGGAAAGCCAGCTGCTTTCCTTCTGTAAGAGTTTTTTCAACCATTTCTTGGCACGCTCTTACATCTGCGGAAATTCCAGTTTGAGATCCCGTTACGGCTATTAACGCAGCTTGGGAGTCACTGAGAAACACTATTTTGTCCAATTTCTTTTCAACCATATATTTCAAACCTATTAGTATAGCCCAGATCTCCCCATCGAAATTTGATGCCCACGTTCCAACAGGTTCTGAAAACTGGAAGTCGATACCATACACTCCAGCTCCCGCACGTTGATGAACAAACTAATATAAGTGTCATTTAGGAATGCAATGCCTGGAGTTAAGTGGTTATAATGAAAAGTTGTACAGCTAGAAGCTTAACTAATGTAGCTAACAACTGTAAATCAATAAATACAAGCTGCTTCGTAATAAACATGATAGATTCCACATATTTGAACTCGGATACTCTATCCAATCAATCACCCCCACGCTCAAATCTCCGAATCTTCTTGCTCTTCTTCTAAAGCTTTCCATTTGCTTTGTTTTATTTTCATTGACAACTTGAATGTTAATCTGCACGCTTTTCTTTAACTCGGTGTAAAACTCTTTGAAGGCTATTGCGTTACGTGAGATCTCGGCTATATCGTCTACGGACCTGAGGCGCTGCACCATGCAGGTGTAGATAATGCCCTTCAAGCTACACTATCTGGAAAACAAAACCATATGGGGAAGAAAGCATTTTCTTCTAGTAAATCTCTTTCATTTTTTTTTTAAATATTCATTATTTGATTTCATTGGGAACTAAAGTTTTACAAAGCATTTTAGTATGTTTTCTTGCCAATAGCAAGTGTTTTTCTATCTAAATGTTCATACAAAATAGATTTTTACTGAAAAGGAAGCAATAAATTTGGCGTTTTTATTTTTTGTTTTTCTAAATACCGTAAAATGTTGATGTAACAGTTTCATCCTATATTGGTAAATATAACAATTGTACATGAATATGTATTGTAATAATAAGAATACAAATAGAAATGAAACACACACATATACAGACAACAGACACACACACTCAGATATACACAAAACTTCAAGATATTAGTATGAAAAGGGGGGATAGAAGTTTTACTGGTGGTGAAGGACGATGTGGTGGGCGAGTAACAGAGCATTAAGGAGCTCTTTGGCTAATGTCCGCATGCTACGCCATCTAATGTCTGCTTAATTGTGCTTTTCCATTAGCACAAACTTCTTTTCTTTCCAGGCAGAACAACTCGCCGAGGAAACGAGTACAACTATATATGAATAGCAGCTATATTCTATTATATTGCATGAAATATTGGTACTTTGTAAATAAGATAATATTTATAAAAGATAAAATGTCTTTTTTTTATAATAAATTAATAATAAATTATTAATTTCCAACTGAATGGATTTTTGATAAAATGTTGAAAAATTAATAGTTACATTTTATTGTTATATTGTGAAAATTTCATCTTTTGTTATATAACAATATATATAACTAATATATGTTAACCATAGTATTATTTTAAATAATTATGGTTAATATGAAACAAGAAATTCCCTTATTCACACTATTAAATTTCAGATTACCATATGTTAGAAGAAGATATCTATTTTGATTAAGAATTAGTCGATATCGGGAGCTGCAAAAGTGATAGCGAGATGAGATCTATATAGTGGGTACTAGTACATAAGCCTGCCAGGCTGCTTTTAGCTCTTTCACCAGCTACCTTCTCTAGCAACAAGAAGCTAGAAGAAACTAAACTGTAGTTGAAGAACTAATGGAAAATGGTTGCAAGATAATTCTAGAATAGGTTCCCAATTATCGCGGAATTAAAGGCGATGAGCGAGCAAACAAGGATGCATTCTACCTTAGCTAGATGTCCGAAATGCAACTGCCGCTATAATGAGAAACTTACACAAAGAAGAACACAATAAAAGAAAGGGAAAATTGGGAAGCCCTGCTTTAAAGAAGTTATTTAGGCAGGCCTGTCAAAAAAATATGTGTACCAAATTATCGCCCCTATACCCGATCTGATGAAATATCTGAGGAAACTCAAAGTGATAAATTTATCGAAATAACTTACCCGGCGAGACTGATGGAGGGGCAACGTATTCGGAAGTACAGCAATATAAATCTCAATGTTGTCTCAGAAAAAGAACTTGCATAAAAAACTCTAAATTATATTGGCTAACCCAATGCAAAATGGATTCGGTTCGACATAATCAGTACAACGGGACTTAGAATTTAAAAATAAAATATCACAAGAAAGGTAAAATGATATTGAATCTGAGTGAAGTTGGCAAAGATTCATAATGACCCGTTACTTAATGACTCGATGAAACGCTGCATAATATGAATTATTTTTCTACTTGTTAAGCGGATCTGTTCTAATCTAGTAACTGGGATTTCCAATTCAAGATAGTCACATTTAAGACACAAATAGGCCTAGTATGCTTCCTGTTGGTTTTTGAGATTATTTCTTCAAATACAACCCATGATCGCAAACTTCCTCTTAATAGGAGTAAAAGAAAGATATAAAAGGATCTTATTACTTTAATTTTTAGGTGATTTCATAATAATTATGTGTTAGTAGTATTCATCAATTATATGATAAACTTTTGAACAAAATTAACTTCAACGAAGAATAAAAATTATCCTCAACACCACCAAGCGCTCGACAATAATTAGTTAATATTCGACTTGTTCAAATTTTCTATGCAAAATACATGAGCGCGCAACATTTAACAATAGCTGACAACAATGGAATTAAACTGTAAATATTAAAAAGTTTATTTCGATAAACAAAGTTCAAAATATTCAATGATTAAGTGTTAGGAATTGGAAGTTGGTCAGTTGAATCATCTGTAGGGTGGCCACTATGTATTGACCACTAATGAGCCACTGTCTAGATTTCATTGTCCACTTTGTTCACAGGAACATTTTTTAAAACAGTTCACCCTTCCTTTATTTTTTATTTATTTTTTACATTTCAACATGATTGACATTTTCAATAATCATCTATGCAAATAGTTAATAACTTACTATTCAAGAGTATATTTTAGCGGAAATATATATAAAGGCTCAAACAAATGCGATAACGTTGGTCGATTATCTCACTAACATGGAAGCTGACCAATGGTCATTTGTTTGAGAAAGTCGCGCGGGTGATATAAAGTCATTATTGTTGGCCTGGAAATGTGTCCAACTGACATACGTTGTTGATTAACATTCTGCTTTATCAGAATGATGTCAGTTAAATTTTAATCCAATGCAACTGACAATTTAAAAGAATATGCCCACGATTCATGTTAAGGGGACTGATATCTAGGATTGGGAGAGAATAAATAAAAGAATGATCTCTCTTCCGTTAAACACTCTCATGAATAGATTTTATTTTTTGATGAAAATTTGGTTTATGATTTGGAATGATTATCAAGATCTATAAAAAAAAAAAAAATCTGGCGTGAAACACTCACACAACTTTCTCTTACCCCAGTTCTCAAAATTATAATTGACAAATTTTATAGTTTGTGTACCAAAATTTAATGAAATTCATTGAAAACTGAAGAAACTGTTCAGTAAAAGCGCACTTCCGGTTAACTAATTTTCTTGAAACTCGGAATTTCAGCCATCTGTTTATTTCTAACTAATTATGTTTGGATGATAGAATTGTATAATGAACTAGGATAGCACTTTAAAGAAAAACAGAACCCCTCCCCTCCCCCAAAAGTGCCCTTGAATGAATTTTCCCAAAGAAATATTACAAATAAAAGTTGTAGCTCTCTAAATGTCAAGTTAATATACCAAGTTTGAACAAGATCGTCAGAGACATTTTTGAGAAAATCGCGAAAAAGTGAAAAAAATCATTTAGTAAAGTGGTAATGTACTTCCGGTGATCCGATTTTTTGAAACTCGGAATTTCAACAACATATTCAATTCTAATTAACATTATTTAGATGATAGAATTGTTTAATAAACTGAAATAGCACTTTAGATGAAAACCTAACCACAAACCCCCTCCCCCAAAAGTGCCCTTAATGAATTGTAACCAAGAAATGTTTCAAATAAAAGTATAACTCTTTGTATGTGTATTAATATACCAATTTTAAAGAAATCTACGGAGCCATTTTTGAGAGAATCGCAAAAAGTAAAAAAAAAAACACTAGTAAAGTGGTACTTCCGGTTGAGGAACTTTGACAGATAAGGTACTGTCAGATCCCATGGTTATACCTAAACGGAATATCAACTTTCTACGGTTTTTCGTATTTGAGCTATGCTGTTCACATACATACACACGCACACACACGCACACACACACACACACAAAGACCACTTGCTAAAAACCACTTTTTTGGACTCAGGGGACCTTAAAACGGATAATTCCGGTGAAAACTCGATATCGAAAATTTGACACGATTACAATACTTCCTTTTGGAATAAGAGAAAGTAAAAATACTGAGAATTCGTACAGATTGTTTGGTGAGCAATATTAAAGAGATTTTTACTTTCTCTTAATGTTGTAAGAAAAAGTACTGCGATCATGTCAAATTTTCAAATAAAGTGTTTGTAGCGAATGATCTGTAGGTGTGTGTATTTTTGTGTCTCAACGAAATATCTCAAAAATGAACTATATATATTATATTCCCAAATGATATATGTATATATTCCCAAATCGAAAAGTATAAGAGAAGTTAAAGAAGTACTGAATTAATTATTTTGACAATTATGAAAAATTGAGTAAAATTTAAGAAATAATTTAACACTAATGACATATGAAATAAAAAAACTTAATGGTAATAAAAAAACAAAAAAAAAATTGAGATTTATAGCGTAAGAGAGAGAGTGAGTGTGGCATGTTTGTGTTTATAGTTAGTTGGAAAAGGCGAGGCTGTGCAATTAGAGAGAGATCTCTTGGCGAACTAATCAAGTTGGTGAGATCGACCGGATAGGCCAGCTGCTAATTGTTCCTTGGCCATCGCACACAAACAATACTCACAAATACAGACACACACACACAGAGAAACACACTGCCTTTCTTACCCTTTACACATGTTACCTACAAACACAAACAACAAACTCATACTTTGCCAATAAAACGCTGTGTTCTAATTACTAGAACTTAACACCTTCATCTATGCTCACAGCCTACTTTCCTCTACACTAGAAACCAATTCACAACTCTTTCACAATATATAAAATAATTCTTGAGATAACGACTCCATTGCTAAATTCCTCATGTCTATTTTTATTTACAT
Source organism: Triatoma infestans (assembly GCA_011037195.1). Classification (NCBI taxonomy): domain Eukaryota; kingdom Metazoa; phylum Arthropoda; class Insecta; order Hemiptera; family Reduviidae; genus Triatoma; species Triatoma infestans. Next base: position 151,295 of record JAAEAF010014314.1, read on the forward strand.
TAATTTATTTGTAACAGTTTTACTCTAAAAATTAAATTGGGCCTGAGTAATTTAGAAAAAAAACAAAAAAAAAACGAAAACGCTATAACAATATTTTCCACCATAAGTCAGGCAGTTTGTCAATTGTTATGCACCTCTATTTCCATTTTTTATTTTTTAAAAATTTAACTCATGGAATCAACGATCTAATGTTCTTATTATTTTTGCTAGATACCGCTCATTCGTCTGAAATGTCCACTAAAATACAGTTTTAATAATCGATAATAATTACAAAATAATCGATAGCTCTGTTCAAGATATTTTGTAAATTGTGGGCTTCAAAGTTTACCGCTAACCAGAACAGTATGTTTAGCATATTATTAATTAACTTTTTTTATGCGCAGATGTGACTATCAGACATTCAGATATTAATTTTAAAATCAATAACAATTGTGATCTTTAATGTTATAATTTTTTTTAAAAAATGTTGTGTTTTTGTTCTTTTAATATTTAATGAAATATTTGATGTCTACCAAACGGTCAGAGACCATGGTATTGTCTTTACGTAAAAAATTTTAATTCGGTAATTTTCTGGTTCTTTTGTTTTCTTTTTTCGCATCTTAATAAGTATTATTTATTTTATGATTACCATGTATTAATTGTTCTATCAGTGTAGTAATAAAGACGTTCAAACAAAAAATAAATATTTGATGTGAAATAATATTTATTCGAAGTTTTAGTTCTGTGTTTATTTTATTAGCACACCCTTTAATATAACAAATATGGTACTAACCCCGCACCGGCAATTTAATTATTATTTTTATTATTCTATTTAACATTGTATCATTCCATTTTTTCTGGAATGAAATGGAATAGTTTATTTGTAGAAAAAAGAATTACATTAAAAAAATTTAAATAACTTAAAGGATTATAGAGGAGTATATACAGCATTGCTGCAAAAACCGTCTGCTGGAGGTTGTAATTGTTTAGAACAGAAAGGTACCCTTTGAATGTATTGTATTAGCGTGAATGTATTTATTCGTGTGATTGCATTTATGTGTAAATGTATTTATTGGCAAGAAATTTAGCTACTTCACTCCATTTAACCCATTTTTACTACTTTCTCTTAACTACATTCATATCAAATTTTCGAAATTGAGTTTTCACTGGAAATACATGTTTTGAGGTCCCCTGAGTCCGAAGAAATGGAAGTTGGTTTAGAAATTGTGTGTGTATCTATGTGTTTGTGTGTGTGTGTAGGTGTGTGTGTGTATGTATGGTTTCAGCAAAACTTAAAAACAGAAAATTGCAGAAAGGTAAAACTTGAATTTCATTTAGATGCTACCAGGGGACCCAACAATATATTTTGGTCAAAATCGGTGGATCAGATTCTCTAAACTTGGTATATCAACTGAAATGTCCAGAATGACAGTCGGAGAGGGCGAGCCTCATTCCACTGCGACGTGCATTAAGGGATCTCCTAAACTTATAGTGGATCCCCTAAACTTATAGCACATCCTTCAGCTTCGCCTTCTTAATCAGGCCTAGCAAAGCTGAAAGTGGCTCCTTCTTGAAGCTCGTAGTTCGGGATTGCCTCATCAGACCGGCACACTCACAAAGGATGTGTACTGGGGTTGGCCTGGCAGAATCGGTATAACGCATTATCTGCAAGTAGTAGTTGGTAGGCTATTCAGCCTACACTGCCTGTTATGTATCAACTAAGTATGAATAGCGCTACAGTTTTATTTGAACATATTTTGCCGATAATATTCATTCCAGATGGTTCTAAGGGAGGGGTGAATTAGGCTTACCTCTAAAGTGCCATTTCTATCTAGTATACGATTTTATCTTCTGCATAATATTACTAAGAATTTAATGTTTTGCCAAAATTCCAAGTTTGCAGAAACTCGGAAAGGGCCTAATTACTTTTCGGAGTCAAATACGATCAGTGGCGGCTCGTGACTTGGATATGAATGTGGGGGTTCAACATTTTTGTTTTAAATACTTATATAGCATATAATTAGTAGCTTGCCTAGATAGAAAACATGAAGTAAGCCAGGAGCCAGGTAAAAACTTGCAACCCTCCCCTACAATTAAATATGTTAAATTCACAATACATCTATTAGGGAAGGGATTAGCTCAGTGGATAGTGCATTGTACTCCCACGCGGAGGACTCGGGTCTCGGGTTCTCCCTAGGTTTTTTTCTTCCTAGGAGCCCCTACAGCTCCGGTGATGTTGTCTGTAACGAGCGAACACTATCCGGAGGCCGGCCGTGCACTCAGAAGGCTCGGGCGCCAATGACCATAGATGTTGACGCGCCTTAAATTAAAAAAAAAACAACAATAAATCTGTCACTGTGCACCCAAAGAAGAACCGTGAAAAAAAGAGTTGTACCTTTTGAGTTCGAAAATTAAGTGGTTAACTTAACAGACATTTGTATTATCTAAATAAAGTGTTTGGGTTCAAAGGAAATGTCAGTGAGTTGGCATCGATTCTTTGCTGGGTCATATATCTTAGTGATGTTTTAAGTACCAATACCAACATCAAATTTTTATAAATATAAAAATAATATATAAAAATCCACACATTGGCATAGGCATATCACATTACAAAAAATCTGGTCTGAAACACACAACTTTCTCTTACTCCAGTTCCAAAATTAATTATAATTGACAAATTTATAGTTTGTGTACCAAATTTAATGAAATTCGTCGAAAACTGAAAATACTGTTCAGTAAAAGCGCACTTCCGGTTTACTATTTTCTTGAAACTCAGAATTAATTTCTAATTAATTTTGTTTGGATGATAGTAATGTATAATCAACTATGAGAGCACTTTAGAGAATAATATAACCCCACCCCTCCCCTAAAAGTGCCCTTAAATGAATTTTACCAGACAAACGTTTTAAATACAAGTTATAGATCTTTGTATGTTTAGTTTATATAAGATGTTTCAAGAAAATCGTCGGAGCAATTTTTGAGAAAATGGCGAAAAAGTGAATAAATCATTTAGTAAAGTGGTAAAGTAAACGCACTTCCGGTTATCCGATTTTTTTCAAACTCGGAATTTCAACAACATATTTAATCTTATTATTTAGATGATGGAATTGTCTAATAAACTGAAATAGCACTTTAGCTGAAAACCTAACCCAACCTCTCGCCCATAACTGTTCTTAAATGAATTTTCCCAAAGAAATGTTTCAAATAAAAGTTGTAGCTCTTTGTATGTATAGTTGATATACCAAATTTGAAGAAAATCGTCGGAGCCGTTTTTGAGAAAATTGTGAAAAAGTAGTAAAGTGGTACTTCCGGTTGAGGAATTTCAACAGTTTACGTAGGGTCAGATCCATGGTGATGTCTAAACGGAATATCAAGTTTCAACTTTCTATGGTTTTTCGTTTTTGAACTATGCTGTTTACATACACACACACAAACAGAAGACATTTGCTAAAAACCAGTTTTTCAACTCCAGGTAAGATAGGGTAAGTTCGTTCGTAAGATCGTAATTAATGTTCAACGCGCTTGTAACCCCCACTCTTATTTTTTTAAAAGTAGCAAATTATAGACATTTCTATACTAACACAAAGAAATTTTTTATATACACATGTATATATATACTAAATTCTCCAGCGTGAAGCCCAACTGTGAACCTCCAACTTCCTACTACTTTATACATCTCCTGATATACATACAATTCACTAGTGTACCATTCATTATATGAACATATTAAAGGAGCTCCTATACTGATATACTCCTATTCTTTTATGTCTAATTCTCTGATTTGACAACAAAAATTTTATTTTTGATTATTATATATATATACAATCAGGCCAATATATACAGTTTTTACTGTGATAAAATTACAGACTTAATTCCTGACTAATATAAAAAAATATTTTTTTGAAATTGAAATATGAAAGAAAAAAAAAAGAAAAAAATAAAAATTTGCTACTTTTTTATTTAATTTTTTTTTTTTAAATGCCTGGGGGTTCAGTCGCGCAATCGCGAATACCAGTAGCCGCCACTGAATACGATATACATTTTCAGTTATAGATGAAATATTTAATTGGCAATAACCATTGAAATAAATAAATCACGCAGCACTGTGTAAATTGGAGTAAGAGAAAGTCGTGTGAGTGTACAGATTTGGTTATTTTTAATTGCAAAGTAATAAAATATGAACTATGGATTATTAACTTTATATGGATTATTTCTTATAAGAAATCCCAATTAGATTAATTATCTTTTACTTTTTAACAAGAAGACCATTGAACAGAAGTTAAAATGGTTAACAGTTAATAAATAATGGAATATTCAATAACATATCAGTCTAGTTTATGTGAGTGTATATTATAAGAGAATGACGTTTAATAGTAAATTGAAACTAACTACTATTATATACATATATATATATTTTTATGTGTGTGTGTGTGTGTGTGTGTGTGTGTGTGTGTGTGTTATTTTATCATTAGCTTGGGAAAGGCCACTTTCTTGGAAAAACTATGTGATTAGATCAATCAAGCCTTTGCGTTTCTGTAATTGTATAGAACACTAAACCATATGTACTATTGTTAGTATATATATATATATATAAACTAACAGTAGAACATTGTTCTACTGCAAAGTTCTTCTTCACTTGATCTTAATAATGTAATCAACATACTGTTACATTATTTATGAATTTTTATACAAAAGAAGAATGTTTACGTGATAATATATGTAAATTAGTTTCTAATCAAATGTAATCAACATCAGAATATAATATGGAAAATTGTTTAAAATGTTTTTTACCGTTCAAATATAAAACAGTTTTACAATTGTCGATACTATTCAATAGAATATCGACAGAAAAGTAATTGCCGCCTCTATAATTTAGTTCAAAAGTATTATTGGTCAGAGAGAGTCAAAGAGGGATTTTTTAGATGTGGGAGAGTGTACGTACGGTACAAAGCCAGATCCTCTTCGACCTATAGATCTATTGTGGTTAGTGTTTACACATGAATTTAGTTGTTGATAAGTGTACACAATATTAAAAATGAATAAGCGTGGTTAGCAAGAGTTTGACTGTGGATAACCTTAAAGCCAAATAATTGTAATGATCGGGCTCTGAATGTATCGTAAAGTACTGTTAGTGTTTGTGATGTTCTTGTTATTAGGTGGAGATGTCCACAGAGTCATCAAAAATCCCGGAGAAAGTGAGTAGTTCCCCTAGAAAAAACTGGTTAATCAACATTGAAAGATGAATATGTTTGTATCTGCCTTAAATCCACCAAATTATGGAGAATATTACGTTCATAAACAAATACAGATACTGCTCACTTTCCCATGACTACTTGGTTCCATGACTACTTGGTAATAGAATGAATTGGTCGGCAAGCAAGTAATATGTTCGTATGTATCTAATTAGAAAATATGGGAAACAAATATCAATTTCAAAATTTGGTTTTAATTTTTATTTATCAGTGTAAATAACAAATTACATCATGCAACAAAGATAGCAACATCTCCACGGAACTGATAATTAATCAACATAAATAGCTGAATATAACATCAAGTGCGAGGAATTATATACAATAAAAGTCTTAAGGGACGCATATGGCCGATAACAAAATTTTCCGTTAAAAAAACTGTTACAAGCTCGGGCTTAAGCTTGAACAGTCGTTATAGAGAAAGGAAGTGAGGAGCAAAATAATTACATACTGGTAAATATGGTTTAAATTAGTAATACCTACACCTTAGGTCAAATAATCATTATATTAAATTAATCGCAATCATCATTAATGCTGACAGGAACAGTCAGGATAGGTCGTACAAGATGTCGCTTTCGTTTAGTTCCCATAGCAACGTGCAATTTCCTCCATTTGCACGTTTACCTCCGTTTGAATCAAATTTACCTTTAAATACTTTTACTTATGGAATATGTGCACATATTCTCAAATAAGTAAATATAGCAAATAAGTTCGCGACTGGCACCGATTATAACATCAAGTGCTGGGATTTATACGCAATAGAAGTCGTAAGGGACGCATATGGGCGAAAACAAAATTTTCTGTTAAAAAAAACTGGTACAAGGTCGGACGTAAGTTTCAGTAGTCGTTATACAGATAAGTAAGAGAAGAATGTGTATCCCAATGCTTGAAAAATGTTAATGAATTGAATTACCAAGGAGAGACAAAATTTCAAATTAATTTATCTAGAGTCCAGACTATAGTGCAAAGTTAAAATTATTGTCTTAACATCTATCTATTAATGTAGAATTAGTTACTGGGCTCGGTAATGAATTCAAAAACTAGTTGTGTGAGAACAAAAATTAAGTAGACCCTTTGCAATGAAGATTTAATTTAAACAATAAGAAATAATTAAAACAAAAAAATCGTTTCGTCCACTATTCATCATAATACAAGTTGGAAGAGATACCAATTTTCCCATGAGTAAAGGGTCAGTAGAAATTAAAAATATAAAATTAAACAAAAGGACGAGAATAAGGGCATGAACCGGTTTTATAGTGGACCTTACAATAGACACAGAGACGACTAGTAGGGTTGTCATTGAAGTTAAACCGGACATTACATACATCTTAGCGATCCCCTCCTTGTACAAACAAACCAGTATAAGGGTGTCTATTTTTAAACAATAAGTTGGAGTAAAATCATTTAGCACTATAATTTGTCTATGATTTAATGGCAGTAAGGTAAAGTAGGAATATTTTACTCGTATTTAGATAACAGGGGAAGTTAGGGCTCTCACCCATACATCCTACCTTGGCTTGCATTCTACTTTCAATGTCGGCAGGTTATGTGGAGATAGCCCGTAATTTCAAATAAAGAGAAAAGGAAAACATACAAGAAGATAAAACAGAATTTGATCTGATTTAATCATACCAAAATACCAAACACCGTCATACCAAAATAGATCCAGTTCGATAGTTATGTGGTAAGTCACGATCAGTGTTACCATTTTAGGGATGCTTACTTTGTCTGTCAAGATATTATCTTTGGGATTCTGCAGAGCTACAAGGCAGTGCGGCTACAAGGATCCGGGTATTGGCTATTAAATTTCGCTTTTCAAAGTCGCTTTTTAAAGCAACAGCGTTCTATTAAATAGTTAACTGTTTCGGAAATTTTAGTTACTATTTTTATCCGGTTATTTCCAACAGCTCTTATATCGTGTACATCACTTGAATAGCTGTTGTCATCAACATCCCCATTTAACGAAAGTAACTCTGTAGACGTTCCCTATTTTGCCGTCCTGGCTCTTTACATTAAGAAATAGGACCTTCACCATTCATTTTACCATTTTGTTTAAATTTATTTCTAGTTGCGGCCCTGGTGTTTCTACGAATATTTTTAACTTTATTATTATTATCGTTGTTATTTTTAGTATTTTTCATTATTTTTGGTGATCGGGTCAAACTTAAGGATGTTCTCTACCTAACTAGTGACATCTTGTCGCTTTTGCCCATATTTGAATCACTACTCTTATGGATAGGTTTATTATTATTGTTTTTTTTTTTAATTTAAGGGGCGTCAACATCTATAGCCATTGGCGCCAGGAGCCTTCTCAGTGCACTCCCGGCCTGCGGACAGTGAGCTGTAGAGGCTCCTAGAAAGAAAAAATCTAAGAGTAGCACAGCTGGACTTGAACCTGTTTATCCCATTATTGTGAAACTTTTTGTAACCAGATAATAAGCTATATATATATATAAATTAAAACGAAATTAATTGAAGTAAATGAAAATCGTGCAAGTATTTCACATTAGATATTATATTATTGTTTAAATAATTGAATACATTTCTCTTCCCTTCCCTTATATTAATTATTATAATTATTATTATTATTATTATACTTATCTTTACTCCGGTCTCCTGCACCTGGCGGACCACCTCTATCATGAAGCAGCCCATCTCGCTGCTTCCCTGCATGCTTATTATTTCTTACTTTCTTTATTTTTAAATTTAAGAAAAAATTAACGGTAGCACTGGATTCAACCCTGAGACCTCCCGCGTGAGAGTCCAACGTGCTAACCACTGAGCTAATCTCATTCAATAGAAAATTTATTATTCCTGCATTAATTATATGATATAACATTTGAATTGAATCTTAAATTGGTATTGTTAGCTTTTCTATTTTAAAGATTAGTTCTTTAAGAAAAAAGCTAATTTCGTACAATTAAATATAATTTATTTATGTAAGATCAAAAACTTCATTCTTTATATTTAGTTTATCTTTCAGTATTATTACTGAATGATAAATTATAGTGAATAAATAAAAACCGATAACAATAGTTATGAGATATTGGGTGTAAATTTCAAACATCATCTGTAGAAGTGATAGCAGAACCAAACAAGTATAAGTATATTTCATTCTAGAGAAACCAGTTCTCCAGTAAATACCTTATACTAATACGTACTGTCTCAAATACATATGCACTATATATATATATATATTAGTGTTATTTTGTAGTTGGGTTTGTTTTGTGTTCGTGTAAAACATTTAGTCTCACATGGTCAGTAACCAGATCGGTGTTGTAGCTTAGGGGAGTGTTTAGTTCCCCTATATATATATATATATAATGTGTGTGTATGTATGTGTATGTCCAAATACAGCACCACCATAGCCCCGAGTATGTGAGGGGAGTTTGGAAACCGTTAGTAGCGTATCCTCCTCCACCACCTTCCTCATCTTAAAACAGTTTTATGTGTGTGTGTGTATGTATGTGCAAGTATGTGGTGTTCTATCTGTCGGTATGAGGGTTGAAACACCATGAGTGAGTGAGATTCGAACAAAACTTGGTGGCCAGTTACTTGTTGATTGTTTGACACCGGGGATGTTACCAACAACCTTGTGTATGTGTGTATAACGTAACACTCCTGTTGGCTGCTGGACATAACCTGCTACACTATTGTATTCACGCCTTCTATGTTTAGGGTGAACATGGTTGTATATATATATATATGTGTGTGTGTATCTGTGTTTTCTTTTTGCTTCTTTTTTTTGTTTGGTGGTGGGGGAGAGATGTGTAGTTTTTCTAGGATATTGTGCTAGTGGTCAAGGGTCACCGAACAAAACTCTAATACAGGTCACTCTGTTGACGTTTCCTATTATTATTTCTCCATTTTTTTTTTTTTTTTTTGCTAATTTAGCTACCGACATAATTTCCTAATTCAATGTACGACTTTTGCATAATGTGGGTGAGGGCCTGTATTCATTCAAACATTTTTATCATCTATATTTCATGGACAATCAACTTTATATAATAAAAATTTAACTAACTTGGCAACGTGTTTCACCCTATGGGGTGAAATATTTTTATTATTCATGTGAAAAATTCTGTTGTAAACACTCGCACGACTTTCTCTTACTGCAGTTAGCAAAATTGTAATAGACAAGTTTTCATAAATTATAATTTTGACTAAATGTTTATCTTCAGCTTAATATCAATGGGAGAATCTAAACTGAAAGAAATGACCCTTTGGTGGAAAGCAGAACCTCCTCGCAACGCCTCAAAACTTCAGTAAATGAATTTCTCAGAACAAAATTTCAAACAAAAGAGAAAGATAGATCTCTATATTCACAGTTTAATACTTCAAATTTAATGAAATTTATTAGTGTTTCTATGGAAATTACCGCGAAAAATAGAAAAAAAAACTGTGTGATGTCTAAACGTACTTCAATGTTAACCGATTTTCTTCAGACTCAAATTATTGGCAACAAATTCAATTCTGTTCAATGTAATTTAGATGATAGAATTGTATAATCAACTATGATAGCACTTTAGGGATGATAATAATAATAATAATAGTACTATATTTACAAAATAAGAAAAGTAAACAAGCACTGTACAGCATGGAAAAATCCGTCTGCTGGAGGTTGATGTAAAAACAAAAAAATTTAATTGTACAGAAAAGTAAAGTAGAAAAATTAATAATGAGTGTAATAATGGAACCAGTGAATATATGATGATAAATAATAATATCAATTACTATAAGCTTCCACTGTTTATATTCCACATGGCTATATGTATAAAATTAGTACGTTATAAAATTAAAGCAAATATTTACAAAGAAAGCTAAAAATTAAATTGCTCAATTAGATATTGGCGATACTTCCACGAAGGGCGAGCGTATTGAATAACTTTGCGGTTAGGAAAATTTAAGATCTCAATCAATTGCGCTGTTGTCAAAACAGGGCTGCCGAGATACAAAACTCTAAATTCAGATAAAACACTGCACTCCGCCATGAAATGAATGGTATCTTCTTTAACCCGAGCATACACATTGAACAGAGTACATTTTCCTTCTCTATGAAAGGAATAAAATTCAAATACAAGAGCTCACCTCTAATTTTAAACAGCCATAGTAATTCTCGCAAAGTTAGCTCGCTCGTGTTCATGACACTTTAGGAATAAATATAACCCTATCCGACCGTCAAAAGCCCTCTTAATCGTCTTTACCCATAGAAAAATTACAAATAAAAGTTGTAACTCTCTGTATGTGTAGTTCACATACTTTGTTTAAAGCTTCAGTTTAAAGCCGATATGTTCAAAGAGCCGTTTTACAGAAAAATAGCAGAAAATTGAAAAATACTTTTCAGTAAAAACGCAATTTCGATCATCCGATTTCCTTCAAACTCGGAATTTCAACAATATATTTAATTCTAATTAATATTATTTATATGGTAGAATTGTGTAATAAACTAAAATAGCACTTTAGGGAAAAAGCATAATCCCACCCTTACGCCAAAGTTACCTTAAATGAATTTTCCCAAAGAAATGTTTCAAATAAAAGTTTTAGTTCATTATATGTGTATTAATATATACGTTGTTTAAAGGAAATCGTTGAAGTTTTTTTCGAGAAAAATTACAAAAATTTGAAAAATCCAATCGATTATTATTTTTATTAACAAATTTAATACTATAACTTTGTTTTATTTATTGGACTTTAAAACTTATACAAAATAAGATTCTTGAAATTAAATGACAAAAATTCCAGGTATATATGTCAATAACCAAAGATAGAAAATACTATTCACTACCCTATATTGATGGAATTTCCGAAAGATTAACACATAACTTTTCAAAAAATAATAACAGTATCAACATTTCCTACTCTAATTCACATAGCAATAAAAGAATTTTTGGTTTCCAAAAAAAACAACCCCCCTCCCCTATAAATCTAAATTCTAATGTTGTTTACAAAATAAATTGTTCAAACTGCCCATCCATATACATAGGAGAGACAAAACAATATGTTCAAAACCGAATTCGACATCGCAAATATGACATTGGAAGAAAAAAAATACATCATACATCTCTCTCAGCACACCACAAAAACTGGACACACTTTTGACTACATTAAAACTGAACAATGTCCTCACGCGTTGGTCTATTGGCTAGCGCACTTGCCTTCCGAGAACTCAGGATTCGATTCCTGTGGGGGGCAAAGTCGGTGTTGACCCAGAATCGTGATAAAAAGTGGGAAGCTAAATTCGTAGCGCCCTAGGTCGGAACTAAACGGCGTGGGAACTGCGGCGTGCTCAATACAGCCTCCCTATTCAAATCGCCGTCTGCCAAGCCTTGGCAACCTTGATGGGCTGTTGCGCCATAGGGTAAAAATACTGAAAAATATTTGACAGAGAAAAGAATTCACAAAAAAGAAAATTTTTAGAAATGATCCACATCAATAAGAAACAGAACATCTATCAATTTTTGAAACAGATATTGCTGATCTTATGCCATATATACAAATTTATTGAAATAATGACACCGCTTGTTTTCCAACACTGCTAAAATATGTAATTTATTTATTTATTTATTATATTTTTTTATCAAGAAACGGCGTAAGCCTTATGGTTGAAGTCATTACATGTGATACATACAGTGATACATAAATATAATAATAGTAAAATAATACATGCTCATTTAACAGTAAAACTTCAAGTAATGCAAAAATGTTTTTTGAAAAGTCCAGATGCCATTTGGAAATCCACATCACCAGGAATATACTCATTCCATGATCTGCATATTCTACAAATGACGTCAGCGTTGAACAGCGCAGTAGTCTTAACGGCAGGAACCACGAAATGCGAAGTACTGCGCAAGCAGCGAGGTGGTACATGAATAGGAATGACAGCAAGTAGCTCCATGCAATCAATTTCACCATTCAAGAGCTTCTTTAAGAATAAAAGACCAGCATTACGTCTTCTAGACTCTAAAGAGCAGAAATGAGTAACACCGCTGGATAACCTTTTGTTAAAAGTCCTGATGAAACGGTTTTGTATAGCTTCAAGTCTAACTATATCCTTCTTAGTGTAAGGATACCAAATCAATGACGCGTACTCAAGAAGGCTTCTAACGTATGCATTGTACACAGTTAGCACCGCTTTGGGATCTCTAAGATCACGAGTGTGCCTTATTACAAAACCCAGTGCTCTCGATGCTTTCCTACATACATATTCAAACTGATTCGTGAAAGAGAGGTCATGACTCAGAGTAACTCCTAAATCCTTCACGTTACGAGTCCTCTCCAATGGTTTGCCATCAATGAAGGTACTGATATGATATAAAACTCTTTTTACGATAAAAAGAAATGACTTGGCATTTTTTAACATTAAGTTCCATGCCATTACTGCAGCACCAGTCAGAAACAATGCGGAGGGTATCTGCGAATGTAATCTATTATCAAACTGTAACCTGCTATGCTGTATTAATCTAGTTGTTTATCTTGAGAATGACTTGGCTCCCAGGTCGATGGCTCGATAGTGTATAATGAAATGTTTTATACATGTATGCCAGGACTTTTTGTCATTTAATTTCAACAATCTTATTTTGAACAAATTTAAATTTTTATTTCACCCCTCATCTACCCTTTCAAAATCATTCCTTCCAATTTTTGTCTTTTTTTATTACCACATATATCTCTGTTGGTGTTTGTCACAGACTTCTTTGGCGATAATTGATATATGTGGATGACCGGATGATTGGTAATTACTCTGAAGTATTTGTTAAGACTTATATCTTAATCTTTGACAAATTTACTTGCGATCCACTCAATTGTAACTTTAAGTTGAAAATTTCAATAAAAAGTATTCGTAAAAAACAAAGAAAGATCTTTATTTTATTCCGCCAATAGGGACCGCGACGTGCAGGCGTCACGTTTTCTATTTTTTTTTTGTGTTTTGTTTTAAGCTCGCCTTAACTGCGGCTGGGGTGTTCAGAATGTTTACACGAGAATTTTTGAGATTCAGATTGCTTGTGGAAGAAGAAAGCAATTCTTTTTTATAATAGAGTTGTTAAAAATTTACCCAGCAAAAGCGATAAAAGCATAAATGTATCAAAATAAGCTAGACTAAGTACTGTGCTCAAATATATGATATAGAGATAGATGAGTTAAACACGGTTAGAAAAAAAAAACAAACCAACGTTCTGTCCTCCTCCGTCGTCTTACCCAATGTTTAATACATAGACCGGCTCTAGATCGCTGTAATATCTTGTGATGATTGACAGCTATGGTTCCACCTTTGTTTTCCAACTGCTATTTCAGATTCTCCACAGTGGGACGTGTTTTTAAAAAAGACTAATCACAAGGAATTCACACTTTTCTTTTCTTTAGGCTGAGAGATGTTTGGGCCTGCCACATCGGACGGGGACCCATTCTTCTCTCTCTCTCTCTCTCGCTGCTGTCGCTACAGAGGGGAATGTTGTTGTGTCCAGTGAATGAGGTGAGGGCGTCACGGTGTTTGCAACCACAATGATTACTTACTTTTTATATTAATATCTTTCAGCGGATCATACCAACTTCTTCTTCTTCTGCTTCTTACATTCTCTCCCACTGTATCTCACCAGTTCTCTTACAAACTGACCAACTACTGGCTCTTTGCTTAATACTAATTTTCACAATTTTTCACGCTCGTCTTTACAAACTATAAAATAAAAACAAAAATTATCGCCACAGTAATTGCAATTGCAAGAAATGGTTAAATATTAAATTATGGGAAAGAAAGCCAGATAGTAGACAAAATGTTTAAAGCAATCTTACAAAAATAATCATTTCATCATGTTATAAAATAATGTAAAATAAAATCTTTTAAATGCGTGAACTAAAACACAAATGAATTATAAAAGTTCTACGTTAAATTAATTATTGAAAATAAATTTTATATTTTTATTTTATAAAGTATAATATTAGGCTATTAGGTATATATATAATAAATATAATAGACAATCGAAAAATTAAAAAATTATTATAACTTTATACATAAATATGTTATTAAAGAAATTAGTGTATTTATATACTCTCCATACATCTGACGGTAGAAGGGATGAAGGACTAAGTATGTAAGTATCTGTTGTGGTGGTTGGTTCCACAGAGCTGGAAAGTATCAGAGACATTTTCCGTGATAGCCTGCTTCATTTTGTGGTCGTCGACCGGTTTTCGGGCGTTGCCCATCTTCAGGATGCGTTTTTCAGACAGTGTGACAACACAGACTTGCACAGAGCAAACTCAGTTTACACCTTGTGTACTCAGTGTGTAAATGAGTTTACTCTGTGCAAGTCTGTGTTGTCACACTGTCTGAAAAACGCATCCTGAAGATGGGCGAACGCCCGAAACCGGTCGACGACCACAAAATGAAGCAGGCTATCACGGAAAATATCTCTGATATGTAAGTATCTGTTTATGTTGGTTGACATGTTCAGAAAGTTATACTGTTCCGAATATATATTAGAGAATAAAGAAAATATTATTGCTGGCCAATATTATCGGTTTTAAGTTAATATTTATATGGTTGGCCCGCAATGCTGAATAATGTCTGGGAATTTATCCAGCTAATTATAGCATGCTTACTTCGTGGCTTTTGACTGGTTTCAGATTCTTATCTATAGTCATAATAAGGCTACGGGTTTGTGCAGAGAGTTTACTCCACACTCAAGTTGTGCATGGCAGTAACTTAAAAGTTAAAGTCAACGCTCTACTCGAACTGATAGCCATATTCTGACGATGGATTAGAATCCGAAACATGTCAGAATGTAACCAAAATAAGCCTGCTACGAGAATAAAAACCCAGATCTCCTCCATTAAGCTATCTTTAGTCGAGTATGAATTCAAGTTTCATAAGTATAAAAGTAAATTAATGTAAATCTACTCATCTTCATTTACTACATTCTCTGAAATTTAGAGTGTATTCTTTAGGCATTGAAACAAATGTTAGATTCTAGATAGGTTTAACTCAGATATCTAGGGAAAAAAAGTAGTCAGGTATGCATGTCTTAATGCAATTAATTTAATTGAAATTGATGACAAATTTTATTGGAACTTGAAATTTGGTATTAAACGTTCAGTTGCCCTTAGGACACATATAAATAAAGTTGGTTACTTGCGCAGTCTAATAATTTTCCCAGATTTTTTTTATAATAACTGCAATATCTCTTTCAGTTTCAATCTCATTTTCATTTTGATAATATTAGATCAAAGAGCCATTAATATTAAAGTTTTTAAATTTGTCACTAAGATTTTTTTTAATTTATACGAAGGCATTTACTTTCAATGTTCCTTTGCCTGATTTTTGTTTTGCGCATTAACTACCATGGTCATTAGCGCCCTTACAAACTACCTTTGACATTCAAGCACACTAGACTAGAATAGAATAGAAGCGGGGGGGGGAGCCTCATTCCACTGCGACCTGCAAATCGAGGTCTATTGTGGATCCCCTTAAATTACAGCACAACCCCCAGCTTTGCCCTCCTGATCAATCCTAGCAAAGCTGAGAGCGGCTCCGTCATCAAGCTTCTAGCTTCGGGATTGCCAGTCCCCAATTGAAGAAACCTAATCCTCGCCAGGACGGCGCACTCACAAAGGATGTGCGCCGGGGTCTCTCCTCTACCTTGCAGAATCGGCATACCGCACTATCCGCAAGTTGAAGGTGGTGCATGTGTCTGTTCAGCCTACAATGCCCTGTTATTAGACCCACAATTAACCTTATATCCCTTCGGGTCTGGCTCAGTAGGTCTTAGGCAAATGTCTTTTAATGAAGAGCTTTGCCTGCCTCTGTCCTGGTGTTCTCTCCCACCAACGCAGACCCTGTTCTTCTATCCAATCCCTGATAGAAGTTTGAATGAGGCTCCTGGACAAGCCGCAGAAGGGTTCGGGGCCTATAAAGTTATCCTGCCCTCGCTAGGGCATCCGCCCTCTCATTGCCCAAAAACCCCGCATGTCCCCGCAAGCACACTAACTGACTAGTCTTATCAATTGACCTCTAAACCTCTACACTTGACAATGAAGATTTATACATATTCGTACGCATGTTACTTACTGCACCAGGTGGATTTACAACAATGTATGGGTTAAACTAATAAAGTTTAATGAGATGTTTATACGGCAGTGGCCAGAGGAATTTTTAAAGAAAAAAGAATTCTTTGTTACACTACCGTTTCGGGTACTCGGGTACCCATTCTCTACGTACACTCCTCTCCTATCCTAAAGAGCCCCTGTAGAAGGCACCAATGGTACCCTAAACGTTGAGCAACAAAGAATTCTTTTTTCTTTAAAAACTCCTCTGTCCATTGCCATATAAATATCTCATTATAATTTTAAAGCGTAACGATTTCAAAACGATTTTAATAAATTTTACTTTTTTCAATTGATTTGAATGATTTGTTTTTTTGCAATATTTTTTAAAGTATGTCAAGAAAAAAAAAAATGAAAATCTATTCAGTTATTCACAAGATACTGAATTTTAAAATTTATTAGTTTTTAATTTCTCTTACTCTAGAAAAAAGAAAGAATTGCTATCGTACGAGACTTTTCACTGGAAATACATGTTTAAGGTCTCCTAAATAGAATAGAATAGAAGGGGGGGTTGAGCCTCATTCCACTGCGACCTACAAATCGAGGTCTATTGTGGATCCCCTTACGTTACAGAACAGCCCCCAGCCTTGCCCTCCTAATCAGACCTAGCAAAGCTGAGAGTGGCTCCGTCATGAAGCTTCCAGCTTCGGGATAGCCCGTCCCCAATTGAAGAAACCTAATCCTCGCCAGGCCGGCGCACTCACAAAGGATGTGCGCCGGGGTCTCCTCCTCTACCTTGCAGAATCGGCATACCGCACTATCCGCAAGTTGTAGGTGGGCAATGTGTCTATTCAGCCTACAATGCCCTGTTAGTAGACCCACAATTAACCTTATATCCCTTCGGGTTTGGCTCAGTACGTGTTTAGTAAATTTAGGCAAATGTCTTTTGATGAAGAGCTTTGCCTGCCTCTGTCCTGGTGTTCTCTCCCACTAACGCAGACGCTGTTCTTCTATCCAATCCCTGATAGAAGTTTGAATGAGGCTCCTGGACAAGCCGCAGAAGGGTTCGGGGCCTATAAAGTTATCCTGCCCTCGCTAGGGCATCCGCCCCCTCATTGCCCAAAAACCCCGCATGTCCCCGCAAGCACACTAACTGACTAGTCTTATCAATTGCCAGTTTATTATACGAGAATAGGCTCTATTAAACGAGAATCACACAAATAAATACACTCATTCCAATAAATACATTCATCCCAAAATAAATACCAGTTACACTTATACATTTCATACTTTGCCTAATATCTGGGATTTTATAATTACATAATATCTGTTCCGATATAAATAAATTTAACTGGTTTTTGGTTGCCAAATGTTTTTCTTCAAACAAATTTCAAGTGTCAATTTTTAAAAAAAATAAACGCATAATAAAATAAACTAATCTAAAATGTAAGTATCATGCAGATATGAAGAGTGAATTATTTTCAAAACGCTGGCAATATTAGTGTTTCTTACCCCCCCGGTAAAAATAATAATTATTGAGATTGTGTGCAATTTTCGATATTTAGTTTTCATCAGAATTTTTAGGTTCCCTGAGTACGAAAAAAAAGTTTTAGCGAATGGTCTGTGTATATATATATATATATATATATGTGTGTGTGTGTGTGTGTGTGTGTGTGTGTGTGTGTTTTTGTGTGCTTTGTGAGTTCCGTTTAGGTATTGTCACCACAGCTGTGACAATAAGGTTTTGTCAAACCTCATCAAATGTTTCCAACAATTTTCTTCATACACCTTACTTTTAGGCTCGTTAATTATGAAAAGTATTTTTTTATAACTTGGTATTTTATTTGGTGTGAATGTTTGTCTGTAGCTCTGTATGTATGAGTAAATAGAAGTTTCTTATTCGTCACATTTCTTTAATTTTTATTTTTATTTTGTCTGGTTTCCTTAGAACTATGCTTCTTATTATTATATCGATTACAAATGGTTCAAGGTGAAATACAAAAATTATAAAAACATGCAATAACTATATCAAATGAATTTATTATCATAACACATACATAGATAACTATTTTATATTAGGAAGAATAACGTCCACCAAACCTATATATATATATTTTAATGATATAATTAATAATCTATCTATTATTCCGTGGATATTTATCTAGAAGATGTTTCTTAACCGTGCCACTGAAAATTAATTAATCATTAATAATTATTATTGCAATAGTTTAGTAAGTTAATGGTCATCTAATCTCCAATCCTAAATTATTTTCTTTTTTTCTACTCAATCATAATATAGAATGATATCATAAAGTTTAATCAGTGAACACAAGAAAGTAAAAAAAAAAAAAAAACTAAACAAAAAATTGTTCTATTTTGTAAAATTAAGGTTCGTGCGTTTTGATGGTTAAAACAAAGATGAATTAAAGTGGAAGAGGTGAATTTTTTTTTCTTCTTTTACTTTTGTAGTTGTAGTTAGTTGTTGTTACTGAATCATTAATGATTTTTATCTGAACACGAAACGTTGGTAGAGTCTCTTATTTAAGAGTGAGGTTACTTCGTAAAGAACAAAGAATGAATATGCATAAGGCTGGTGGGGCCCACTTTCATGAACTAGGGATGTGATGAATTCATTACAAGTCATTAAGTATATTGGCCCCGCTTCGTATTTAAGTGCCCTCAGTAGTCCTTAGTAGACTGCTAAAGGGTGGCTAGCTTTCTACATAGGGAAATTTATCCCAACTAGAGGGAGTTTCCTTAATATAATTACTGGAATATCTTTAGGATATAGAAATCCTCTACTACAGCTTACGCTATACTAATCCCAAGATAATGCATTATTTTCACCTAATAAATCGGATATCATATTTCACTATTTTTTGATGTACAGTTTCAAATGTCCATAATGATATACACTCAGCCCCAAACAAAATATGGGACACACATTTTTCTGTATAAAAATACATTAACTCTATTATTTTTCACTAGCTTTGGTATATTTATGGTTATAACTAATATAAATGTTATTTACAATACTTTAATTACAAACATCTCCTAACTTTCTTGAGAATTAATATTGAAAACAGTAGGAATTCATTTAGTGCTGCTCTCTAGTCTGGCTTTCTAGCAAATCGTAGATTAGATTAGATTAGTTTGACACAGGGGGGACTCAGACCCAGGCACTGCAGCCTACCCGTTGAGGCTTATTGTGCCAAACCCTCAATAGCTAGTAGAGGAAGCCCCCCTTCTTCATGAAGTCCAGAACCTTCCCCACCAGTCCTTCTTGGAGTAGATTTCCTCCGGTCTCAGCGTGCCGAAGATCTCGTACCGCAATCTGCCGATCGCAACGCAATGAAATAATAGGTGAGAGGCAGTCTCCTCCTCCTCCCCCTGACACAGTCTACACAAGGTTTCTGAAGCAACCAATACCACCTTGTACAGATGTTTCTTGAATCTGCCGTGCCCTGTGAACAGGCCCGTTATCAGACAAATCTGATACCTGCTTAAACCCAGGTCTCTCTGGTTCTTCTTCGACACAGCTCTGGCATAACCATTTTGCCGTGTTTTGCTCCAGTACTTAGCCTCCAGTGACGATTATGTTCCCCCCAGAGTCCATTCTCTCAGAGACACCCTCGCCATAGTTTTGGCTATTCCCAGAACAGGTTCTGGCCCACAGAAAGGAGTATTCGCACCATTCCTGGCCAGTTGGTCGGCTAGTTCATTGCCTTTAATCCCCTTGTGACCTGGCACCCATACCAGCCGCACTTTGGTGTGCCGAGACAACGCCTCCAGGGAGTCTCTACACTCCCTAACTAGGGAAGAAGTGATTCTGAATGCCCCTAGTGCCTTCAGTGCGGCCTGGCTGTCCGTGCATTCAAACTTTCTTGAGAATTAATATTGAAAACAGTAGGAATTCATTTAGTGCTGCTCTCTAGTCTGGCTTTCTAGCAAATCGTAAATAATGATTTGTTTTAGTTCCACATTATCTTAAATTTGATCAATAAATTACTTTATTTGCTTAAATTTATTAAACAGAGAAATAGTCATTTCTTTTAAGTCCCTCTTGTGGAACAAGGACTACGATATGTGGCAGAATGTTCGGAATGACGACCGATTTCTTGCGTTTTCAGTTTTAAGCAATCAGTTTCTTACTGCTACAGAGCTCTTACAATTTTGGGGAATCACTATGAGCTCTGAAGTTGTTGGAAAAATGTATAATGAAAATGGCGAAATGACCACTACTAGATATGTTGAAGAAGTGCTTCTAGAGGCAATCATACCGTTTGCTCCATTCATCGGGGAAAATTTTATGCTAAGCGTGATGACGCCACATGCAATGTTGTCACTTGATTTTCAAGAAAGTCCCACGCACGTTCTCCGGCCATGAATATCTAAGGGGACTCTCTCAAGAGTCGTTTTAAAACTCGTGATTAGTCTTCAACTAATCTGCAACAGCTCTGCATTGCCCTGCATGGAGAATGGGATGCCGTTCGACAAGAGAGGCTAAGAGTAACCTAATTACATGCTCCACCGGATTGCCCGAGGAGGCAATACCAAATACTAGGAGATGAGAATACATAAAAGAATTATATAAATTTTGTAAAAAAGATTTTTGATTCTTTCGTTCTTTTGAATATTTTTTTATTTTTTACATCAAACCAAGTAAAGAGTTAGTGTAAAAAATTAACACTACAAGATATTATTTAGTTAGCGAATGGTATTAAAAATAGATGGTTACAATAAATGTAAATTTTGCAAATGTATTTTGTTTTGTTAATGTAAACAAAAAAAGTGTATATTTACTTCTTTAGTTGTGAAACTTTACTTATTTTTAAAAAGTTAATAATTTAATGCTTTATTCTTTTAATATTGATATTTTCCGAAAGAGAATTCAATTTAATTCTGCGACAAAAACTTCTTAATATTAAAATAAACAAAATAACCCCTCAAAACAATATTGTTGTTGGAGAAGTAGGGGAGGGCGATGTTTTTATTAATCTCCAGATATAGACTGACTATTAACATGACAGTGTGACTTCCTAATCTGTAATTAGGAATGGAGGATACAGTAGTTTTTACAATACTATCCGCACTGATCCTGACAGATAGTGCTTTTTGATTTGTAAGGAACAAATTTTATTATAGTTTTATTACTGAAAAACATATATCTCATAGCAATAATGATATATCAATCCATATTAACAACTTGGCCAGTTTTGCCAGTTTGGGTGGATAGCCCTGTTATAGTATATTATTTGAGTAATTCTTGCTGCAATGTTATAAAACGTTACTAGATTTTGTAATCAATAGTACCCCTGAAATAATTGCATTTTTTGTGAGTAAATTATTTATTTCATTAACAATGTATATTCGTAAAATCTATTCTGTTATTGGCATTATCCAGTTTTTTATAACAAAATTTTGTAACAATGCGTTTCCATATTAAATGTAACAATAAGGCAATAGTTGAGTCATGATTTTTTGTTCTTTATTACACCAACAATTTTCTGGACCAAGTTATAATGAAGTAATTATAAGAGAATGTATTCATTTTATCTTGTAGGCAAAGTGTAATAGAAAATTATTTGAGAATGTGGGTGTGTATTTGCAAGCAAGAGTAAGGCAACCCTTGATGCAGATTGTGTGTCGTTAGAGTTAATTGCTGATGACTGAGCAAGCGTAGCTCCGCCCACTCAACAGAGACAAACTCATTTACATGGTTGTTTAATTAGCACGGCGCATCCTCACTAGCCTACCTTGGCTGTGTAATCAAACCCTTCTGTATTGCTTACATTTACTACAAGCAAGCTAACTGTATTAAGGGAGCCCATCTCAATCGGCGAGAGCTGACCTAATGAACTTTTAGAATTTATGCTCTTAGAGTTTTAATGATATATGAGTTTTTATTTAAATATATTGAATATATCTTAGACAGAAATAATTTAAATAAAAACGTTTACGAAAAAATAAATTTAAATTTGATCCATCCAAGAAATCTAATATCTGGATTAGCTTAGTAGTTTAAACGTTAATAAGTTTAAATAAACAAATGAAAACTATTAATACGCTGGTTCCCAAGTCACTTCCAAAAAGGAATAACTCTTTTTCTTGAATCTCTCAAAAAGAGGGCATACCTTTATTTTTTAATTTCTCGGTGCCCATCATGACAATGATTTTTGTAGACAATTAAAGTGCAATATTTGTAAGCGTTCCTAGACACATTCATAATTCTCTTCGGAATCCTCCTTCAGCTAAATATTTTGTTAACCAGACTGTCGCTGTTCATAGCGAAGGCACTACGTGTCCAAGGGCTCAACGTCACTCAGCTGATTCTTCTGCCGCAGATTACTCGTATGTCCACTCCACTACATTCAAGGTCTGCTTATTTAGTGACTACTTTCTCCTTCGTCTTCTTTTTTATAAAGAGTCCTTTGCAAACCTCTGAATTGTCGTCTTATTAACGGTCCTTTTTTTGGGAGATTCTTTTATTTAGGAATTTTCCTCAATAATCGTATTTTGTTAGTTACAATTATATTTCCATAACTCTTGCAAGAGTTCGTTTGGCATTATTGGAATAAATTCAAACTTCATTTGTATTTAGAGCAACTTTCCTAAATGTTCTTGCTTTGCCGAATCCTTAATGTAAAATTATACCTATCGAAACCATGAACATACATTATTATTCATCATAATTTTTAATAAAGAATAAAAATTTGTCTGTTTCTTCACAATGTCATTTGCTGCATTGGAAATGTTTTTCTTAACGAAACATATTGGAATATAGATCAACATGATGGATTACTAGTCCATCAAAGTCAACTTTATTGGATGAACTTACATTCTCATCAAAATTCGTTAGAAAGGTGCAACTTTTTTGTGCTTATTATTGCATTAAAGCCCTGGCATCACATTCCTAGAAGTGCAAAGATCTATTTCTCTAATGGAATCCAATAGTCAGAGCACCATAGTTCCCATTATTGTGTATTTAATTTGCTTTTTTACCCAAGATGCTTTGCCAACAACTTGGAGTCCCTGCACAAATCGAATGCTTGCACTAAAGACTTTACTATGCAGAGCTTGATTTTATATCGTTATGTCAGAACAATGACATTATTCATCAACATCCTCCATCAAAATTGTCTTGAAGTTAACACTAATTTGTAATAAAATACAAAAATGATTACTATTTTTCATGGAACACTAGCCTTCTGGAAAATCCCGGTTAGAAATTTTACATTCATTAAAAGTGAATTAAAAGAACAATAACAATAAAACAAACTTATAAAATAAGAGACGTTGTAAAAAAAAAACCACACATTTTAAGTATCTACAAATACATTGTTATTAATTCATAATTAAAGGAGAAGTAACTAATGAAAGAAGAAATAAGGACTATTAATAGTTGACGATTATAAAATAATGCCTTACTTTAAAATTTAAGCAAATCACAAGAGAACACAAAAAAAAAAAAGCTAAAATAATTCATGATCTTTGGCTTTATACAGCATCCAATAAAATAGAATTGTTTTAGTGCAGACCTTTTTAGAAATTCGGAAGAAAAATTTTTACCATGTATTCACATAATCAGTCAACTTTAAAAAAATAAAATCAGGTCGATATGGATTTTAAGAACTTCGCCAGCCTTAAATGTAACGCTAAAATTGTTCTTCATTTGTGGTGTAGACTAATTTGTAGATTGATGGTGGGTTCTTCAATATCCAATGATGGTCCCCAAATTTGCAAAAGTTGATTGTAAGAGGGCTTTAAGGTGACGTTTTGGCCTGTAAAACAGCAGCAATGCTTATCATTAATATTTGTACCAATATGGAATATGTCTTACAAATATTTGTTGTGGTTGGTTCTTACAAATATTAATGGCAATTATCAATGGCTAACAATAAAGGTTTTTCTGGCCAAATTTCTAATGTAATAAAGGTATTTTTTCAAAACAATTATTACAAGCACAGTCCTGTACCATACTGCTATATAATTATTCTTATTCTTAATCTTATACTTTAGCAACCTGTAAATGTACTTACAGGTCGAAAGATCGCCTTGATATTCTTACAATAAATTTTAAAAAATTAGGAGACCAATATTGCTTATTGATCAACCTATCACCAATAAGATGCCAACTTAATATTGTATGATTATTTCAGTTATATTATTTTATATTTAGTTATTTTTAGAAAAGATATTAAATATCATATAATTATTTTAGCTCATTGGGATGCTCTTTTGAAATTTACCTTTTGATAAATTAATAAAGATCTAAGAAAATGTATATTCATGAAGAGTTCTAAGCATGTCGAAATAATAGGATCGTGATTTCTATGTCTCTAGATAAATTATTTTTTTGGCCATGCAAAAAGAAAAAAAGGAAGTAAAGTAGAGATTTACGACAAAAGTGTAACATTGAGCAAGGTCAGTATATTTATAGGTCAAAGGGAGGCTAAGGGCCGGTAGATCTAGGACAGATCTCAAGGTCATTTGAAGGGCTCAATTTATATTGAACCAAGAGCATAACCCCAAATAAAATCTTTTGTCATTTATTTATTTCTTTTATTTCTTTTTTTATTTCTTTATTCGTAATTTTTATTAAATTTTAAAAATTATGTATAATTATATCAATTACAAAGAAATTAGACCTAGTGCCAATGATGAATCATTTACATTGAATTATTGCATCTCAAAATAATGTTTATTTCTTTAACAGATTTATCCAGAAAAAAAAAACATTTAGAACCATCTTCCATTCATTAAATTATATAATCAAATTTATTTTAAAAATATATTCTTTTTAAATGGTTTATAAAAAAAAAAATAGATTTTTAACTTTAAAACAATTTACGATACAAGCGATGTATTTCATGTTACATTTTCTTAATGAAAGTAATAAAAATATTGTAGGTATAAGTCAGTTTAAACTTTAGATGAAAAAAAAAATTAATTTTAACATTATTTAAAAAATAATAGTTCTAAAAATATAATTATTTTTAATCATTGCAGAATATCTGCCACTTCTATGAAAGATGACTTGATAAACTGTTGAAAACTGTTGCTAATTTATTTCAAAATGTTGATTGCAAATAATTTTCTGCCTAAATAAATATCTATTTCAAAAAAACAATAAATCTTGACTCTTTAGTAGTGGAGGGGGTGGTGAATATCTCCTGAATATTTTACTTTCTCAATGATTTGTTCATTCAAAGAAATCGATACATTTTTTCGTTTCTTGAAAACTGTAATGGGACTATGTATAGACAGACCACCACACTGTAAATCTTTCAATTTTTGAATACTACAAATCCTGGATGATTACAGAAAATGTAACAATGGTAGTAAAATCCTACATCATCTTTTCTTAAAGAAAAAACAATAATAAGAAAATTCCTTTCAATTATTACCAATATTAATAAGCCAAAGATGGCACTGGCAATTTCGTTTTTGGTATACCAACAACCCGTTTGACTGACTTGAGTTTGTAGTTTACTCGAGAAACACCTCACCCGCAATGCTTCGTTGCATTTCTGGCTTTCTGATTACTAAAATTATTCTATTTCACAAGATCCTTGGTTATCCTCATCTTATGAATTAACAATAAGAATTTAATCATTCCTACTGTTTTTTTTTTCAAATTAGAGCAATTAATTCCAAAAACAATTATCTCATTATATAGCCAATAATAATTTTTGTTTAAAAATATCCGAGAAGAGTACTAAAAAAAATATATACCAATAATAACCTTTCGACAAAATTTATAAGAAGTCAAATTGTTTCTACTTTTTCAATTTGCATAAAAGCGTCATCGAGATGATTTTTCCATGATACTTTGCTTCATTTTGCTGAAATCTTTGAGTGGTTTTGCACGTTTGGTCATCTATTGAAAGTATGATATTACAGACTGGCACAGGGATTGAGCTCTAAAACTGATTTTGCCCTCTACCGCCCCAATGATGTTACACGGTAATAAGGTAGATTAACGACTGAAACCGGCTAAAGACAATAAAATGAAGCAACTATCACTGCAAAAATATTCTGAAGTTTTCTAGCCACAAGGCTGGAACGAAGAATATCAAATTATCACCTTGCATTTAATCTAGCAGAGCAGATGATTTGATCGATTAAAGTTTGGTATCGAAAATTTTTTTTTTTTAAAAAAAAAAAGGACTTTTTAGACCTCATAGGCAAAATTGAATCAAACATTTTTAAACATTTAAAAATGAAATATTGCCTTCAGTATCCTTTCTCTAAATTGTATTGAAACATGTTCGTTCCTAAATTATCTTGATGTTTGTTAAAATCTAATTATTCCTGAACCAATATTTGAAATAAAAATTAAGTATTTATTATAGTTTAACAAGCAGACAATAATACATTCATTGCTTACATTGCTTGGAATTTCAAAAGAAGTTCCGAACTTCTTTCTCTAGATCTCACCATGGCGCCCACTATTCTATTGCCGCTAAGTTGTTTGTAAAAGATTTTAAGTGGGCTTCTTCATATTTGACACTTATGACCAAATTATGTACTGACGAACGAAACATCTTCGTATCACCCCCACCCCGGAATCAAACTATTATCATTGACAAACAAAACGTGTTATCAAATTCCACCAACATATATGCAAGAAGACTATGCATACCGCGTTTGATAGGCAACAGCTGTGTCGTGGCTGCTTTATTTTAATCAATAAAGCAAAAATGGGTGAGCGATGATTTTCCTTGACTTTTAAGTGGGCAAATCCTCTGTAAGTTCTGCATATCCATTCAAATCCCTATTGTATGGCTCTCAGATCGATTGGGTATTCTACAAGAAAGATCTCAAAATACAAGTGTGCATAATTTATTTATGAATATGACTCAGTTTCCCATTATTTTTATCATAATCAGAAATAAGGCTTTTAAAGCAAAGCATTTCTTTTACTCATTCTACTAGAAATCCAGAATCCAATTTAAAGGATGTCTAGATTGGGTTAGCATGTTACCAGATAAAAGGATCATATCATCACCGGAATGTATTTTATTGCGTATGAAATCTAGGTGTCTTAAATCCACTCTCGGATGGAGGAAACAGACGAACTGAATTGAGTAGATCGGCGTCATATGGAATATCCTGCCGAAGCCATTTACGACCCACCACAGAATAAATCTCTAAATTTTAATACCGTGAATCTATTCTAATTATATTGATTAAATCAGTGGTAAAGTGTTCTTAATATATTACTATCATTACAGATTAGAAAAAAATAACTATATATATTTTGAAGATTTAATAAAAATTGGCGGACTTAGTAGGATTTTCGCGCTTATAGCTAGAAAGAGAGAGAGAGTGTGTGAGAAGGGGTCAATGACGATCAGAGAAGAGTGTTGTTACCGCGCGCGGGAGAAGCCGCGAGAGAGGCAACAGCGGTCGTGGACTAGTAGGAGGAGACGAAGCGTCCCATTGGTCAGCCAGCCAGATCACGTGACCAGCCACATTAATTACTCACCCATCCACCTCCCTCCACAAAACTGACTAACACTTGCAACATCTACTGTATATTAGTGTGGGTGTGCGTATGAGTTTGTATGTGTGTATGTATTATGTGTGTATTTAGGTGTTTGTAGTGAACACTGTGTGTTGTGTCTGTATATACACCGCAACACATTCACCAGCTAGAGTTTGTGTGCCTGTGTGTTTGGTATTGGAGGTGGTGTGGATATAACCGCCGCCCCCTCCCGGGCGCCCCACCGCCCCCACCACACTTGTATCCACACCAAGACTGAGACAGTTAGATAGGAGGCGGTGGTCGACCGAGAGAGACGGAGACTGTATGGCTTGCGCTCCAAGAGAGAAGGAGCAAGTTTAATTTAGTGTTGTACTCGGAGCCGTTGTAGACGTGACACACACCTCTCGCAAGTATACCGGCTTCACGCAACATCTGTGCTTTTTGTTTTAGTTTTTCTGTTTTTAAAGACTCTGTGCGTTATCATTCCTCATTTAAAAAAAAAAGAAATTTCTAAAATGAAAAAATTAGAAATTTAAAAATAAAATGCTGAAACAGTGTAGTGTTTGAACACTTTAAACGGTGGAACAAAATTATTAATAAATATATGTAAAAAAAAAAAACAAATAAAGAAAGGGGTTAAAAAACAAAATTTATAAAGGAAAAAGTGAATCATAAAGAAGAGGACCAACATACTTCCCCTCCAGAACTAAGTGAGTACTGTAAACCCCTCGTGAAGTATTCGAATAGGTTATCTACTTCCCTCTCTTGTTGTTTGGGTCGCTTTTTTTATATACGTTTATATATATATATATAAACCTTGCCACCCGAACAGCTGATTCCTACCTTTACCTTTCAATACAATAACAAACAGCTTATATCAACGTAATAGATAAGGAGAATTTATTTTTTAAAAAAATGTAAAATTATCATCAATATCTCTTTTTTTTTTAAGTCCTTGATCTTGAAGATAATGATAAATAAGGAATAAAACAACTAATTGAAGATGAAACTATATTTGCCCCTTAAA
This sequence comes from Triatoma infestans, assembly GCA_011037195.1. Taxonomy (NCBI): domain Eukaryota; kingdom Metazoa; phylum Arthropoda; class Insecta; order Hemiptera; family Reduviidae; genus Triatoma; species Triatoma infestans. Next base: position 180,075 of record JAAEAF010014314.1, read on the forward strand.
GTCTACATTTTCTTTAATAATTCTTTTAAAAAAATTTAAAATTTAATTTTAAAAAAAATATGGATAGAAAATTTATAATAATATATAAATTCCTTTTAAAGTTACTTAATGCTAAAAAAAATTGTTAAATTTAATACTCTTATTTAACATTTGTAATTTACATTGCTAGTGAAACAAAATAATAAACAATTTCTATATACTTAAATTACAACACCAATTAAAGCATTCTGTAAACAATTATTATTATTTTACTAATCACTTTATTAAAATAAACAAAAGTATAATAAAAAAAAATATATTCAGTGAATTAATATAATTAACTGATATTAAATTTTAATAAACAATATTTATTGTTTTCTCGGTCACACAATTATTAATTTGTTTTGATTGTGATATATATAATATAAATGACCAATAATAAATAATTACTATAAATTGCAAACATTATAATCAAGAGATCAAATTACTTATTTACATGAATTAGGTCATTTTTGATTACAAATGTAATAAAACTATTAAAGATTTTGTGTTTATTATTATTATTATTATTATAAAAACTATATATAGTTGCAATAAAAATTTTCCCATATTTTAGTTTTTTCTAATTTATTACAAACTTTATTAGATAACTATTCTACTAATTATATGATTATTTATTTAATATTTTTAATGATATTATTTTTAGAATATCTCCTTGTGTTGCATGCTTTGTATGTTATTTTTTATTTTTTTTTTGTGTGTTTATTTTAAAAGTTGGCTAGTATATGCATCATTATTTTGAAAATATTTAGACATTTTCTCATTAAAAATTATTATTATTTTTATTTTTTATTTATTTATTTTTATAATTTCATTTAAATACTGAAACTGTATTTTCATTATGCGCTTGATTTAATTTAAATTATAACTTAGAGTAATCATTAAAAAACTTTCGTTCCAAAAACATTAAAATGCTTCTTTTAGTTTTATAATTCAATGACATTATCTAAACAGAAAACCAAACAAGAACTACTAACATAGTATATTATTGCATCAGATAATTTAGTTCGAAATGGTTTGTGAAGCTTCGTAAACTTATCCAAAATTTGGATTTCACTAAATTGCATTATTTTAAATTTTCTTAAATATTAGGGCATTTTACTTATTTATTTTCTTTAACTTACGTTTAAAATTCTAGTAAATGGCGTAAGAAATGCATAATTTTTTTTTTTTGCATCTGCTACATCTTTCAGTAATTACATTCTAAAACAAAAGTGTCCAAAAGATATTAGAAGTTTGAGATAGTAATATAATGAACATCTAAAAAGAGAATGACTTTTTGTGTAGCTATAAAACATTTTTTATTAGGTCACATCTCTCAATAAAATAGCATAGACAAATCGGCTGTCTATACAGGTGGGGAAGGACATCGCTTATATAGCAAACAGATCCCAAACTATATTCCACCTTTATCGCCCATAATAACTATGTTATGGTGCTCATTTAGTTTCATGATTTCAACATATTGCAAAAATTATTCTATATTTAATGCAACAATAATTAGGGATTTATCGATATATATTTCATTTTTAATTTATATTATTGTTTTCCTTAAATGTTAAAATGTAATATTTTCAGAAATATTTTATAATTTCTATTTACTGTACTTATATTGGCCTACAGCCTTTAACTACTTTGAACTTGTGAAATAAAATCAGAGCATATAGTGAATTTATATCGGTATAACCAATACTGTGAAGCTAAGAACGAATTCTCTTGCGTAGATGATACGTAAATGATCTTTATTCATAGAAAATGATAGTTTATAATTCGGTTGCAGTCATTTAATGAATTGAAGTCAATATTTGAACCCTATTCTACTCTATTAAAAAATATTTGTATTTTGGAAAGAACATATGATAAGCTAAAGATCGCTAAAACAGTTAACTGCAGTATTGCTATAAAATAGTGGATAAAACCGATTGATAATCCAAATTTACCATTTTCCATTCTAATGAAATCTACATAGTCCGTCAATAGGGGATCTTATCTCTATGCTCTATCTATAGATATATCTAGAGGATAAAGGTTAACTTAACCCTTTTACAAACTCGCGACACCAGGGCATGTCAAATTTCAATTGTTCCGTTTCAACAAGAATAATACTAAAAATCTTGTTAGAAAATCTGAATACGCTTCTAAATAAGTTTATTAGATTTTTCGTAACAATTGATTGAGTCCTGTAACATTATTATTTTCCATAATAATAATGTAACCTATACTGTTTATTATTTAAAAATGGGTTGAGAATAAAAATTTCACCCACCCAGTTCAACTTTTTATATTGTGTTTTTCCTTATTTTTTTTTAATAAACCAATATTTCAAAATTAAAATTTATGCTAAGAGTGATTTAGTTGAAATAAGCTAACTAATAAACTAGTTTAAAAAAGTTCCTGACAATAAACAGTCATCAGAATGAAGAATTACATGTTTAGTTGGGAAGTGATATCCATCATGGCCTCATATACGTGAAAGAGGACTAGACACTTCTTCAGGGATCTTGACGAGATTCCACACCTTACAACACGAACATTACCTACATTAATTAACATACAACAGCATTCTCACATAATACCAGCAGGGGAAGTTGATGTCGGCTACCAGCGAAGTTTTAGCGAACCCATAGACAAACTGCAGTTCACCACCAGACGCACTCACTAACAATTACGCATTTTACAGACGACCTGTTGAATATGAAGGTGTGGGTTGAGAGATAAAAACTGGTTAGGATAAATCCAGTTAGTTGTATGCAATATACGTAGAGTACAAGATTTAGAGAGTCAAAATATTGAATTGTTTGGTGTTATCGGTTGGAATACATACGAAAATGTAAGGTTCCCTGAGAAAGAGACTATTCTGGTTCTATGTTCTGGGAACAATCCACTATCCAAACTTATCAAAATGAAAACCTCTCATAATCATAGTAAAGCTTATAATATGCGTTACTTTTTCCCCTGTAAAATTAATTTTATTTGTTGTTAGAGAAGACAGTGTTCTAAGTATCCATGTATAAACATAAAGGAATAAGTTGATCAAACGGTTCTTCTAGGATATTAGCCTTTCCAGGCTAACAGATCCAGATCAACACCAAAAATTGAGTTGTTATGTCCCAAATACCTGGGTTTGGCAAATCAGACAAACCCTAGATCACCGCCACATACCCACTCATACATTGTATTCTTTAAAAAAAATTATTATATTCCACATTAGAACACTGACAAAAACAAGGGAGCCGAATTCAATATTCTAGATCGCAGTGGATTTAACTTTATACGTATTCTCTTCCTGTAACACCTCTATGTATAATATTATTTCAAGATGGAGATTTCATTATTCCTATTTTAAATAAATCAACAATTATTATTTTTCCAAAACACACAACTAAATGTTCCAATCAAAAATAAATTAAACACCGCTTTGAAATTAAAACTGTTGGAAATTTCATTGAATATTGACTTATTTAACTTAATCTTTGATTATTAAAAAAAATAATCGCAGCGCGTTTTGTGCGGGTGAATGTTCGTCACAGTTGACAATTTGACAATTTCCGTGTCATTCTCAGAATATTCAAGTCCTCTATTAAAATAACTTTATTATTCGTTTACTCTCTTGCCTCGTATTTCTTTTCTTTTTTTTTTATACAGCAAGCTTCACCACAAGTAATAGCAATAGATAAGAAACGAATGGATATCCTAAAGGAAGCATCCCGCAAAACTTGACTTACTTATTTTCACTCATATTAGATTAACTCGCGTTTGAGACGACTAGGAGGATTTTCGGGGAAATTTGGGAAGAGAGACTATCTCTAGCGTGTAGATAAGGTGTTGTGGAATTTTTTTATATCGAATTGTGGTTTAATTCGGATAAGAAAGGATTTTATTTTGATAGATAGACAGATAAAAAGCTTTATTACAAATATACGAGTACATATGTACATATAATATATAGAAGTACTAATGTACATTACATTATAACCTTCCTACATTGTTTAAATCGTGATTTTTGTAATAAGGCGAAGAACAATGTGCAGGGAAAAAGGGAAAAAATCTGCAGCTTTAGGAAAAATATTAATAGAGGATGTGTTTCGGTCTTTTATGCCTGTCATGTATGGAGGGAGGTAGGAGGCTATTTCGCGGCAGACTGGATTGGGATGACAGTCTAGAGTGAAGAAGAGTTTCAGGAGACGATTTTGGATGAAGGAATAAACTGGGGTTTACGTGAATTTGGTGTCGATTTTGGTGTGTCGTGAAGTCAGTCGCAAGTCTTAGGAATTTGTTCTGGGTTATCTGAAGTTTTTTGATGTTACTGTTACTAGTCAGGCTCCAGGCGGAGGAAGCGTAAAGTAATATCGGTCTGATGACGACTTTGTACAGTAGGAGTTTGTTTTGTGTGACCTTTTTAAGTCGCGTGACAGTAACGGGAAGGGCAGTCTTATAGTCATTTTTCCAGAATTCCCTTTGTCCTGTAGGATTTTATTTTTTGCTCATTAGGGAATATTGAGTTCATTATGTTCAGTGGGGTATGCAGTAAGGCAGCATTGACAATTGTTACTAAGAGACTGGATTGTAAATTTTGGATTCTTAGAAGATAATGGCAAAATCTCACCGTTCTGGTCCGTAGGTCCATATTGTTTTTATAGTGTTTTAGATGAGTTGTTTGTTTTTTATAAACAGTCAAGATCTGTTGTCTTGTAGTCCTTTTTAGCTGCCTTTAACGTGTGTTAAATTCTTCTCGCTTAAGTTGTGTGTGAGGGTTTGATGTTAGTTTATTTTGTCAATATAAAACCCAAGATAGCAAGCGACATCAGAGGTTGGGATAGGAGTTTGGTTCTAATATAGTGGAGACAGAATTATTTTTCTGACTGTGATTGAAATATACTGGCATTTGTTATTATTCTCAATCTGTGAACCATTTCTCTAATTTTGTTGGGTGTTTCTGCATGTTTCCGTGGTATTGAAGCAGAGGAGAGGATAATAGCATCAATCTGCTATGTTGGAGAGGATAGTCTTAGGACCGCTGGGTTATCTGCAGTGTGGATTATTATTCGTGTTTATGAGTACTTCAAGATTATTTGCATGCTAACGATAGAGAATAGCGAAAGGGAAAAGTAGAATAGAAAACTTCCTTATAGGTTTTAGAGACGCTGTCTCACATTTTCCTCTGAAAATCCAAAACCTGATCCTAGGCTAGTTAAAAAAGTACAATCTGATGAACGAACATACGGTTATAAAAGTTCTTCAAATAGAAAAACAAGTTAATTTATTAAATCGATATGTTTAACTTTATATCGATTATTTGCATTCTTTCAATTTCTCATCAGAATTTAATCCTGTTCCTTGGATTCTGAAATTGATACGCATTCAGATCTATATCTAATATGTTTCTTTGCTTTCTGTGACAACCTGCTTCATTATAAGATCAACGATCTGGTTTTGGGTGTTCAAACATCTTCTGGTCAACTTGTAAATATCGTTCACTCATTACTCACAGTGTAACGATATCATAGACTGGCACAAAGTAATTTAACGACCGCTTTCTATTTTTTTTTTTTTTTTTTTTTTTTTTTTTTTTTTTTTTTTTTTTTTTTTTTTTTTTTTTTTTTTTTTTTTTTTTTTTTTTTTTTTTTTTTTTGAGAGAGAGATGTTAGAAATGTGCGATTACACAGTAGAATTACAGATCATGTCAATACTGCAGTTTAAGAATCTATTGAAGAAGCATATTATGGTTTCATAGTTCCTAAATTATTTTATGATAATTCCTCCGTATTAAGTCTGAGTTTTTGAGTAATTTTCGTTATAAGTAGCTCATGATTGATAGGTTATAACAGAAACTTTAGATCTAGTAGAGACATTAAGAAAAGTTATAGTTTTCATTTAAATTTCATTTTAGAATTCGTCTCATTTGATGTCAATTTTTAGGGTTTTCCTTGATTAATTGAAAGTAAATTACATAATTTTTATATTCGTTTCCATAATAAAATTGTAGTAAAAGTAAAGGCCAACTTTAGGTCTATTCAGGCAAACTTTACATCGAACTGATCAGCTGCCTTGGATGGGGTGATTAACAATTACGTTGCAACTTATCACTTCTCATTTTTATCACAAAGAATCGAACATAATCGACTAACCAGTGGTAAAAGCTTCTACCCACTGAGTTACTACGATTCTTTTCTTTATAAAGTTTTACACTATTTAATTTCGAAGCCATTATACAGGAACTTTGCAATATAGCACGGTGAATTTTAATTTTTTTTACTTTTTTAAGTTTGCACTATTAACCTTAGTAACACTGTTAAAATGTAAAAGCAACTTTGATAGAAACCTAGGTGAAAACTGCTATGTAAAAAAGAATAGAGAGATCTTTTACGAAAAGAGTACCAGCAACAACCCTGCAAAATGCTGAAGACCCTTCTTTCTATAATAGAGAAAAGTGAGAGGGGATGATCGTTAGAGAAAAGAATACAGCCTCTCCCCTCTAAAATAGGCAAGAGAGAGAGTGAGCTGCTCCCAGCAGCCTTCACCGCTGCTGCCGCCTCCAGCCTCGTATGCAAAATCCCGCCCCTGGGTTTGAGCACTGTCTCCCCACTTCTCACTAACATTTAGAATGCCTAGCCCGAAGAACCGTTTCACGCAGGTCTCACTAACTCACCCTCTCTCTTACTCCCTCGTACAGTTCAGTTTCCGCCCCTCCCTAGCCGCCTCCATTTGCCACCCCCGCGGGTCGCATGCAAATTTCAACTCAGTCCTACACTATAGTTCCTATAGTCACCTGTGATCTTATTTATAACCATAACAACATTTTAAAAAAAAGTAATAAAGAAAAAAAAATATATATATATATATCATATAATAATCAATGATTATTAATTGCCACTAAAAATAATTAGACGGACATTCTTCTAAACGTGCACAGTTCTTTTAGTTATCTAAGGAGATCTATCAAGTTACCCATTTGGCTGCTCAACCGTTCAGTAAGTACAATCTTCCTTCAAAGATCCCCTTATGTGCAAATTGATGTTAGTCGTAACTTATTGCATTCTATTAATCCTTTTATAAACATAACGTTTCTTACAATTTGAGCTTAATAACATCCTAGGAGCTACAAAAAAAACGTTAAAGGTACAATTTAGAATATCGAAATAGTCGAAAAATGCTGCAAGATAATTGAAAACACACCAAAATTCCCTCTTCTCTTATTCAGCATAGTTTCTTGAACTAAAAAACAAAAATTGAATACTTGTTTACAATAATAGTTTATTTATATTTTATAAACTAGTAATGTAAGATACATCGCATCTTCTTACATAGACCACAATACCTCGTAATTCTAATTAGCTCAAAAATTTTGGAACACCTCCTTATCATTTTAATCCATGGTTTAACGATCTAAATATCTCAAATTTCGGGCTTATCTATAAATAATTTTCATTTCACATAAAAATTCAGCAAAAGATTTTTTTTTACACAATTTTATTAAAAATTGCTACAAATAATTTATAATTAAACGCTATTAAAAATATGTAAACAATTTATCAAATTAATTTTTAATCTATTTGTAAACCAATAATTTATTTTAGCTTACATTATATTAAATATTGGTAGAAATAAAAGTTTTAACAGTTAGGTAACGTGATGGCATACCGTGAAATTATTATCCCACAATAGTGATCCCAAAAATAGAACAACTATATAATCAGAACCCTCTCTGCTCCATTTACAGTGCTTGTATTTTTTTAATCACTCTCTCACTCACTTTATGTTCTTTTCCTTACTTTTCTATTTGATTCAATCCATCAACAGTTAAATAATAGTTTTTATAGATAATAAATTGTGTTAATTTTTCCAAAATTTAATGTTAACTCTATTGTTTTAAATAATTGGTAGCTATTTAATTTATTATTTTTTGTGGGGCTCCGCATTATTTATTTTTGAGAACCATTTAAACATTTGGTTTTAGTTATAAATATTTCTATATTTTCTTAGACGGATAGGTGCTCGATCTACGATAAATAACGAACAAATCTAGAATTTTACAACGTTTAAAAAATATTATCACAATCCTACATCTACTTTTAAACAAATTTTTAAGACTCTTAAAAAAATTTAAGAAAAATGTTACGAATTTATATTTTAAGGGTTTATTTTCATTGTATTGGGCGCTAAATTCAAATGTAACATGTCTTGAAATAAATTAATATTTTCAGAACTGTTAGTTGTATTTTCGTAATGTCAAATTTAATTCTGAATCTCGTTAAATTCCCTTTAAGTTTATGGATTATTATTATTATTATTCTTCTGTGGGGAGGGGACCAAGTTCAACGCTATCCAAAACTCCACTAGGCCCATATAACTACCCCCCCAAAAAAACACAATAACAAACCGGCAGCTAAAACAAAAATCCAGACCCGGGTTTTATAACCCACCTAGGAAACACAACAATTGGAACAAATTAGAATATAACCTTAAAGGAAAATAGCCAAAACTCTTCCACAGACATCCTGCCTGTATCGAAAGTTTATATATAGTTTAGTAGAAAATTGTCCTGTATACTTCTTGATAATTAAGGTATATTTTTCGTTTTTTAATTATGTGTTTTATCCTCAAATGAAATTTTTAATACATTCCTATTTAATATGGCTGTTTACTTTCTTTTACTGTTCTTTTTTTTAATTTTAATATTATTTTCTCTTTATCGGAAAACTTATAGATAATAAAGTTGAAATGAGTATAGTTATATCAGTATCATTGGATAGGATTAAGATAAAGTTTAAAATGATTTTGTTAATAATTTAGAATTAATATGAAAAATTAGTTTAATAAAATAACGGATGATTGATGATAATTTGATATAAAATTTAGATATTCACAAGGAAATAATAAAGATTTCAACAAACGAAAAATATCTTAAACCAGAGTTTTATGCAGTTTTCAGTTGTAAATTATCTAAAAAACATTACTAAGAAGGTAAATAGAGCGTGTCCGGGAAGGGGGTTAGCGTCGAAAATTTTGTAATTTCTAGTTTTAGATAATATAATAACTAAAAACAGATTGTACTTATTAAGATATTGTTTTTTTTTTTTTTATTCAATTATCTTTATTTTTCTATTAACCCATGGACATCCTTATATTTATATGGCAAATTTAATTTATTCTTGATTAATTTTTACAATAATTTTGAATTAAAAAAAAAAAATTATAACCGTTCTATTCAATTATAAACACCCAACAAACCGAATTCTTAACTTCAATTATATTATTTATTATTACATCGTTATGAAATTAAGTACAATGTGATTATTCTTATTATATGCGCATACATTTCGTACCTTTCATATTTCGCCCTTCAACAATAAGATACAGATGTCTTTCCTGAGACTTACTACTTTTTTCTACTATTACATAATAAATTAGTGATAATTTTGTTAAAATATTAATTTTAATTAATATTTGCTGAGATATTTTAGTTAAAGCGTGGCTTTTTAATAAAAAATTAGTCATAAAATTTAAATGATTGTTTATATTTGTCATCTTTCAAAAATAACTAACCAGCTAAGATGTATGACTGGAAGATAAACGTGTAATCTTTTTATATTTTCATTTATTTATTTATTTTTTAAGGCGCGTCAATATCTGAGGTCATTGGCGCCCGGAGTCTTCTCAATGTACTGCCAGGCGTTTAGGACGTGTTCTGCCTTTTCAGATAACTTGCTATACAAACTCCTACACCGAGAAAATCTAACGGCAGTACTGCTGGACTGAAACCGAGTTCGCAATCAAGTAAATTCGCAATTGTACAGTAATAAGATAATTTTTGTAACATTATCAAAACAAAATAAAATTTTCAAAAGCGGGAATAACATTTACAAAAATTAAGCTTTTCCAAATCTCAGATAAAATAATTAATTTAACGTTTTATCAACGATTAAACATTTTGTAGCAATTCTAAACGGTAACGATAGAGAAGAGATTAACTTTGTAGAAATCAAAGTAGTGCGCTAAATTCGGAGGTATCTGGGGTCGAGTCCACGTAAGCTGCCCTTAAATATTCTCTTCCTAGAAGCATCTAAGAAACTTCTGGGTGCCATTGACCATGTCACCAAAATAAAAAATTAAAGAAATTAAAAGTCTATAATTTATTACATAATTTAAAAAAAAAAAAATGAATTTTAGTTTATCATTTGATTAATATTATTATTTATAATTTTACGCCAATTATAAATTATAAGACGTGAAATGTTAAACAAAAATATTATATTATAAAAAGGAAATGCCAGATTTTTCTTTTATTTTTTTCTCTCCTTTTAAGAAGAAATATGGAGGGTGGAAAATAGTGGAGACAACTGTGCTCGTGTAGGTCCCTTAGTGTCCCCTTAGTATTATTATTTCCGCCAACACAAAGTTAGTTCTAAATACTTTTTTTTTTGTTTTTCAGTTCAAATCTTCTTATTAAAAAGAATTATGGGCGCGTTCTTTTTAAGCAAAGAATCTCTTGGATTAAAGTTGTATAATAATACCGAGGACCTAGTAAAGAAGAAGATGGGTGTATATGGAGAGACAAGAAGTTAGTGTTTGGTGAATGTGTGCGTGTGTATGTGTGTCTGTGTTTGTGTGTGTTATAGTGGAAATGGTAGAAGAGGGCGGGGTAAAAACTTGATTTAGGATGCTTAGAAGTTTGTGTTCATATATGCTTGCGTTCATATTAGTAAGCGTATGTATGTGTGTGTGTGTGTGTGTGTGTGTGTGTGTGTGTTCTATGTATATATATATGTGTGTGTGTGTGTCAGTGTGATAGAGAGAGAGAATGAGAGTGAGTGAGAAAAGAGTTTGTATGTGTTCGCCAACAAATAAAGTGGGAGAAATTCGCGTCGCCCTTAATTAAGAAAAGTGGGGTTTAGAAATATGGGTTTCTTGGCCTGCTGGTTAATTCTTAGTTCTGACACTGTATAGCGACACTGACGCACTTATTTCCAATAAGCGTGATTCCAGATGTGAGGTTATTATTTTATTTCGGCGACCAGTGGCAATTCTTTCTTACGTCAGTGGGATTATAATTAAATACAATATTATATGGTAATATTTTCAGACCAGAAGAAAATAGGAATCATAAGTGTTCATTGAAATGAATTCATTGCTACTTTGGGCTCTAATATTAAAATGAACTTAATTAATTAACTGAAATCATATCGCTCCAAAAAAAAAGAGAGGTACGCGAAATATATATAAAACTTTGGCGTAACAGCAACTGAAGAGCATGTCTGACGAAGACCTTTATTGTACATGGACTCCGCCTGTAAATATCCAAGTGAATCCATGCTTATTACTTTTGTGTAACATTTGTTTATCTGTGGAAGTTTCTCCTAGAACCACATCTCTATGATGGCTTGATATGGTGCTGTCAGTTATACTTGATAATCAAAGTTTAAGCCTCCACTGTAAAGTCGTGTACGGAATCGCGTCCACAGATCATTAATCCGGGAACAGGAACAACTCGCTCCCATAAAAACCCTATAAAATTTATTGAAGAAACTTCTGCTTTTGTCTAACTGGGTTTTGAGTCTTGAAGAATGGATTGTTTAATTATCGAAATGATTTTTTCGTTTTGGTAGAAATTGGCAGACCTGTGGTAAGAAATTGCTCGCCGAGCCAATCCTTATCTTAGTTTTATTTTACAGTATGTAATATTGCAGCGGAGTTTTGCTCCTGTAATTTCTGTTTATTTTTCCATTTTCGTGATTTATTTCCATTAATACTGGAAGACTAATTTCATAAAATTACTCACATATATTTATCAGAATATCTTATTTTATAAAATAGAAGAACAAAAATGAAGTGCGCGAAGTGCAACATCCCAATCTGTATGGAATGCACTAGTTATATACCCCGATTTTGTAGAACTGTAAATGATCATTGTTCTGAATCAATTTTGTAATATTGTAATCGAATTTTATTATTTTGTAAAGTATCATTATTAGTTTCCCCCCCAATTTATTAATAAGTATTTCAATGTTATTTCTGAGGTAAAATATTTGTTTTTATGCGGCCCCTGGAAAGATGGTGCGCCTGGTTAACTACTTAGAGAGGCAAAAGTAGTTAAGTTAGAAAATCTAAATCAACGAAAATGCACTAAAGTTCAAAAAGTTCATAATTTATTCAAAAAAGAAACTTTACAAAACAAAAACAAGTCATTGTTTGTGATATAAAATTGAAACCACTCAAATCTGAAAACCAAACAATTGTAGTTCATAAGTATAGAGCTTAATAGAAGAGGTGGGAAAAGAATAGTTTCTTTTGAACCGCTTAGCCTTTTCCGCCCATGGAATTAAGTCGGTTAGATTTAAAGTACATCCGATCTCCGAAATTGTGCCCTTTCAGCAAGAGGAAACAAATGAGCCTCAGTACCATGAAAAATATATCACTAATAAACTTCCGTGTTCCGTTACGAGAAGTATCACCGATTTCAAGTTCAGTGATACGTCGAAAACAAAATCTAATGTTGATTTCCAAAATGGGGATTGAACTCTGAAAAGCGAGAGTATTAGTATAATTATTTATAGTTTATTTAGATAAATTCTAAGAATTTATAAGATAAATCTGAGGTGACGTATATTTAGTTCATACTAAAGAAAATCATCATTGGATTACAAATTTCATCCGTTCTTTTGTCAAAAATGCGACACAAAGTATAATTATTATGAAAATTTGATTTTCCCAAAAAACACAGAAAAACACTTGAACAAGCCAAATTCTAAACAAAATATGCCCTTACCTAATGAGCACCTAAATCATATTATATACCCTTGGCCAAGATGTTACATCACATAAGGGTAGAAAAGATACAACCGGCTTAGATAACTGGCAACAATCGATATATGATTAGTTTGCATCAGACAGATCGATACAGTGCAACCCTCATTAGGGGTTACTTGCATTGTCGTCTTTGGCAGCCCTTCTTCCTTAAAGTATTCCCCCAAACGAATCAATGCTTCTTTTTATATTACTATCCCTTACTTTTTCCCTATTATAATACTTTTTTAAAATGTACATTTAAAATAACTAATAGATTTAGAATAATCGTAATAATCATTTTGTAAATTTTATTAATTGAAGAAATCTTAACCAATTATATAAAACATTATTATTAATAAATTTAGCATATAAGTTTAAAAGAAATAACAATTTAAAAAAATTATAAAACCCTGTATAATTTGTAGACATACCAAATAGACCCAATATTCAATAATAATTTTTAAAATATTAGTTAACAAATCATAAATATTGCATGTAATTATAAATAAATTGGGTTTTGTTTATATTCCCTTTACGATCGGTAATAAATTATTCAATTATCGATTTCAAACATTGCAAAAACTCTTGGAAAAAAAATGTCTGTCCGTAGTGAAATTTTTGTTTGTTGTTCCTACTATAATACCAAATGTGGAAATCGATGAAAATTGTAAATGCCTTATAGTATTCTAAAAAGAAAATCTAAGTAATAGTAATTATAAGATAAAATTAAATTTTAAGAACATTTAGTTGTTTACGTTTCTTTGCTGAAGAATATGGACCAAGTCGCGATTCATTTGTGAAAAGAACAGTCCACCTCTCCCCATTACTATACAGTCTAATGGAGATACCATTGGCTAACGCTAACCTGCTTACTTGATGATTCCTGTTTAGTACTGGACCTGACGCTGGCCATTAGACCTACTTATCGCAATCATCATTGAACAATTTTAATGTTCTCTTAGTTCCCCCAAACTTGTAAGAAGTTATCTCTGACCTCTGCAGCTGTAAGAAACCAATTGCGTAAAACTGAGAGCGAAAGAAAACGGTCGGCCCTATCTGTTGTGACCTTCTACGACCACTTCCGACCGTTTACCCCACTCCCCTAGAATATACCGCAGAACATAGCAGACCTAAACGATTTGCTACATATGTACGGTATATCCTTCCTTCACAAGAGCAACTTAAAAGAAATGACCTTTTTTCTGTTTATAAAGTTAAGCATATAATGTAATTTCACAATGAAATAAAAAATAATGTGGAATTAAAAAAAAAATTACTTACGATGTGTGTCCCTGACCAGAAAGCCACACTAAATGAATTTCTACTGTTTTCATTTTTATTCCTAAGAAAATTAGGACTTTTTGTGATTAAAAAGACATGTATATTAGTTATAAACATAAATATACTAAACCTAGTACAAAGTTCAGAGTTTTTTATATAGAAAAATATGTATCCCATTTTTTTCTGAGTGTATTTGCCCAAAAACATTCCCTCACCAGAATTATCTCTAGTCCATTAGTTAATGATCTCTTTGATATTATGATTTTATGAGGAATCATTGAAGGCGAAATCTCTATATATCCAATTTCTTTGTATCTTTTAAAGTTGTAAATTTCGCTCAGAGTCCAAAAAACAAAAAAGTGGAGCAATCTGCGTTAAAGGTAATAGAGAAAGCTAACTAAATTTTCCTCGAATATCAAGTACGTTTGTGAGACTGATTGGTTTGACCTGGAGTAACACAAGCTGTCCAGTAAAAATTCAAAACTCGCTGTCGAAGGAATTCCCTATCAGAAAAGGTCTGAGGAAAGGTGACCTGCTGTCGCCTGTATTATTTAACCTTTGTCTGGAGAGGGTCATCAGAGCTATTATGACGAACCCCGGTGGCATCGTATTTAATCGGTTGAACCAACATCTGTCGCAGGCAGATGACGTGCTAATAATGCTAATGCGGTCCAAGGAAGCATTAGGAGGAGCATTAGCGGAATTTGAAAGAGAGGCAAAAAAGCGAGGCTTGGTGATAAATACACAAAAAACTAAATGTATGTATGTACCGCGAGGCACCAGGAACGGTTAGGAAACCAGATTCAAATTCCAAAACACAGCTTTTTCGTATGTGATCAGTTTGCTTATCTTGGTACAGCGGGTCAGGAAACAGTGACAGTAGTGCAGATATATGAGCGAGGATGTGCGCTAGCTAAACGTGGGCAATGTCTAAAGCAGGCGAAAAGATGCTGGAGATCTGGGAAAGAAAAGTACTAAGAAAAATCTACAGTCCCGTTTAAGTGAACGGAGAATGAAGAACGCGCTCAGACGAAGTACTAACCAAAGAGACTATACAGAAAACTCGACATAGCCGCTGTGGAGCGGGTATTCCACGATAGAATGCCCAGAAAGTGCCGGGAGAAGCGAGGCTTAGGCGTCGACTTCTCATAAACTGGTTGGATGATGTGGAGGACGCCTCCGCCAGGCAGGTATGAGGAAGTGGCACGAGTGGCAGACACTCATTGATGAGGTCCAGATCCCATAGGAGGACTGCAGCACCAGTGGAAGAAGAAGAAGAAGAACTGTGTTTCTCGGCTGCAGATTAGTGAGGTAATTTAGAGACTTCCTAAAAGTTGGATTTGACGAAATAGTCGGTTGTTACGCTAGAACTGTATTCTTCCAGCATAAAAGGTCCCGTTTCTAGGGCCTTGGTAGAACACCTGAAGAAACAGTTTCAAGACGCTCAAAGCGCCTTTTATAAAACTTAACTTGTCACAGCGTCGTTCCTTTAGTCTCTTCATTAATCTTAGAACATCAGTTGCTTTAACGTATTTATTGAAAAGTCTTCAAATTATACGAATATCAAACTTAATTCAACCATTATTTTAATAAGATTATTATTTTTCTACACGGGTTTATATTAAAAAACACAATTAGGTATCTGGTTAGTAGCGTTCTACAACTACTGTACCGCATATAAAAATAAGACACATATGAATAAAATCAAGGCCTAGGCCGGAGATCAACATAGCACCATTCTCGGCTAGAATGGTAGGCGAATATAACTAATTATATTTTTTTTTTAAATCCCCAACTTTTTTTCTGAAAAAATCTTAAACACTCGCACGGACTTTACTTTGCTACAATTTTTACGGTTCTAATAGATAAACATTGCACTGTGTACTAAACGTTTAGTTGGACTTGTATTGACATAAATAAAATAGGGGACCATAGTTGGTTACCTGACAGCGTCCTCTATTTCAACCCCGAAGCAAAATTTTATAACGGCATGTTTTAAGCCAAATGGAAGGTCTACCTGAACACCTCTAAAATCAGTTTTTCTGTTAAAATGTTTCAAATAAAAGTGATTAGGTTTAAACTCCAAAAATATTATGTAAAAGTTAATCTGGTTGGTTAACCGATCTTCTTCAAATTTGGAATTTCAGAAAACCTTTTTTTGAACTACAAGATTAAATAATGATTGAACTATTAGTAATACTGGAACTGGTACTCTAAATGTGATAGTTAAACATTGTAGTTCTCACAGAACTGCGTATGATATCCAATATTGCTTAATATTCAATTTCTTCGTATTTTTTAAAGTTGTAAATTTCGCTCAGTGTCCAAAAAACAAAAAAAGTGGAGTAATCTGCGTTAAAGGTAATAGAGAAGAAAGCTAACTAAATTTTTCTCGAATATCAAGTACGTTTGTGAGACTGTGATTGGTTTGACCTAATGGAACAGGAAGTTTGAAAAAAAAAACAACGTTGCGCGCTATTTTAGAAGAGACAATCGCGAAGAACTAAAAACAACTATTCAATGAAGACGTTTTTAAAGACTGAAAAGTTGATAGATTTTGACTGTAACACATTAGTGTGTCAGATGCGGTTTTGGTATTCAAAACGGAATATCATGTTTAAGCTTCCTTACACACTACTATTTCACCACATACAGTACACATATTCACTAATAAAATTTTTTTTTATATATTATATTATTTCAAAAATTATCAAAATTTTAGGTCAGGAAGTAGTAATAAAAAAAAAAAAAATTCTGATTTTTTTGTCTAAACGTTTCGGGGAATGGTTCCATCTTCTTCAGTAGGGCGCGTCTATTGTAAAAAAAAAAAAAAAAAAAATACAGACATTTGCAATTGTTACATTGAAATATTTAAAGAAATCTAATGCAAAAAGTAAAATTTTTTTTTAAATTTCTGTGTAAAAATTACAAATGCCTATAATTTTGACTATAGATATACCCTAATAAAGATGGAAATCATTCCCGAAACGTTTAGGGCAAAAATAAGAAGATTATGCTTTTGTTTTGTTTTTTTTATTAGCACTTCCTGTCCCAAAACTTAGATAATAATTTTCGGCATAATATATACAAATCGAACAATGGATTCCTCAGTTCATAGTAATTTTTTGTTTTACTCAGGTGTTCTGTAAACAAGATATTTCCGGTGATAATATTCAATTTCCGGTGATAATTCAATGACGAAAATTTGACATTATCACAGTATTTCTTCTTAAAACAGTAAGAATAAAAAAGCCTCTAAAAACATCAGGGTAATTATATAGTTCACCTAATAACTTTATAATTTCCTTGGTTTACCCTCAAAAGGTTAAGGTTGTCATTTTTAAAATTAATTGTCCTTAAAATCCCAGGCATATTTGTTCAATAAATTTATATATATATAAATTTTATGAATACTATGTTTAAATACGATATAATTAAATTTGATTTATGTAAAAAAAAACAAAAAAAAAATTAAAAAATTTAAAAAAAAGTAGTTTAGAATAAATAAAATATAAAAATAAACAATGAATGAAAGCATTGGAAGAAAGAAACACAATGGGGCAGAAATATTTCTTTAACAAACTTTTAGTGGTATACACACACACATATATAGAAAGAGGCTTTCGTCTCAAAGGAATACAAGTATAGCGAGAACAACTGTGCTGGACAAAAGGGTATATGTGCCTTCATGTGGCTAATAATAATGTTGCGCGGGCTGTTGTCTATTTATGACTCAGACCACCTAGAAACTGATGTGGTTAATATCCCTAGTGGTTCCATTCTAATCAAAACCGTATAAACAATAAACATTAGTTAATTATAGTGTGTTACATTTCTTTTTCCCCCCCTCTTGTGTTTGTCTTATTTTCTGTTAATATCCGAAATTATTTGTATTGTTCGACATATAATTATCTAATAAACATAATTAAAACAACTTATAGAATTGGTTGAACTTGAATAGATAAATATCTTGAAATAACCATTGAATTATATATGAAACTACTGAAAGCTTTAACAGTTTCTAGATATCAAAAATTAATATTTCGTTAAATATAAATTTTGTATTTATCCATCGATTTATCTTCATCATTAGCGTCTCCCAATCAATCTCCGTCTTTATCCGAGACGTTGGACCTGGGAAAAATGCTATTTGGTAATGAATTAGTTTTAAATTACTAAATAACCTCTTGCAGTGGACCGTCATGTTTTCCCTTTATTTATCTCCTCTTCGTAATACCTAGGCTCAAATCAAGGAAGCATTTCCCTTTAAAGTGGCAACAGATAATAATATTTCACCAATATGAACATTATTGTCTCGGAACGTTCTCGTAAAGGTCGACATGAATATATGTACAGCCAATAGATAAGATCTCCTTCAATAATTACTGGTGAAACTAAGCTCTGGAAAGCCTGAAATGTGCATGTCGTAAAGGCGTAAACCTGCTAGTAACAATTGCTTAGTGTTGAGGAATTTCTGTGGGGCAAAATTTGTTTTGCTTGTGCAAATTATGTAATGTAACAAACAAATAGTTAAATAGTAACTAAGATTTATATATTTTACTTAACCTAAAAATCGGTTAGATTCAGTGCATTGTTGGTGTAGTGGTTATGAGCATGGACTTGTGTGTGGGAGGTGGCCAGTTCGAGTCCCGCGTATAACTGCTAAATTTTATATTGGTATGAAAAATGTTAACAGTAAAGTAGGTGCTTCCGCCCCCGTCCACGACACCTAATTTGGTAGTTGGACGTTAAGCCCGCCTGAAAAAGTAAAAATTAACCTAAGAGTCGGTTAGATTCAGCGCTGTGCTATTAAACAATATTAGTTAATTATGGAATTCTTTTCATAAACTTAATTTGTATTCACTTACATTTTATTCAAATAAAGCAGTCTGAATCAAAAAACTAGTGTTTATGCTTGATCTTCTTTGTCGTATCTAGATCTATATTATCTTGCATTTTATATAAAGTATTTATGTCTTAAATTAAAAAATATTAACACTTTAAGGGATGCAGAAATCATTACATTTACAGTTCTAATTATCAGTATAATCCTCATTGTAAACAAACATTTAGAAGGGCAAAATTCCCTAATCTTGTAACATCCTTAATTCAATAGACTATTTACACTAGGTAATTAACAAAGCTAAACTAAATTAACCATAGCAATCAGACATTCGTTAACAGTTTCTGCAGTAAATTAAAAAAAAAACACATATTGTCACTATACAATGGCAATCAATGCATTATTAATTTCATGCGAGATTCACGCATCATCGTTGCCATACATCATCACTAAATGTTCTCTCGAATTGTTCACTGAAAAGAAGTCGAATTTGCACTTCAGCAGACAAAACGCCTGATGATGTTTCGGATTTTGGCCAGTGTGAATGATCATACCTAGAACTGTCAGGCCATTTCTTGAGTTGTCTATAATCTAGTTAATTTTCATTCCCAACAAATTATCAGAACTTTCAATCTAATCCGAGGAATACCATTGAATTATCTGATATTATTATTTTACTAGAAATGTTTAATAATTCTAATAGATTTTTCTTGTTTAAAATTATTAAATAATCATGATTATTATTTATTACAATGTTACCTTTCTATTTGTACTAAGAAATTAAATCAAAACATTAATATAATAAAAAAAAAAAATGTTATAACTATAGTTTAGATGATCAGATTAGATAAAACTCATATGATGGTTCTGTTCACAGGTGAGCTGACGTGCGCCCCAAGTCTGCTAGTGATAACTACCGAACTTCCGGACTGAAATTCATTTCAGTCTTTTTCTCTTCTTTTTTTTTCTAAAAAAAGGTAACTTGACATTTTATTTATTTTTTAATATTTCTGTTTTGTTTTGTTTTTTTATTTTATTATAAATCTATCTTGATTTATCCAATTTTCTACAGTACTAGTAAAGTTAATTTGTTGTTATTTATTAATTTGACCAATTCTATTTATTTTTAGTTTAATTTTTACACCCCTAGAGCACTAATAACACAGGGAGTTCATTAGAGTGGACACACTCTTAATTGTACGACCCGTCTTGAAAACTTTAGTGAGTGACGTCACTTTAGGTTGTCGGCAAACTCTCGCTTCTCTGGGATGTCTTTTCCTTTAATTCTACCCCCACAACCTAACCCGCTTCCCTATTCCTCACAAATGACCAGGGACTTAAGTCCTGTACAGTAATTAAGCTTCGGCTTCACTCCCACCGACCACACGCTGTACTTTCTGCACGTACGCGCACGCGAACACACACACATTCACATACACACATATATACATACATACATACATACACATACAAGGACAAGCTCTACCAAACAGTTGTGGCTGTTATAGTGGGGAAAGAAGAAGGAAGGCGTACGAAACACTGAAGGAAGTAGTGGGCGGTGAAAAACAGACCAATTTGTCCTGGGCAGGTCTGTGTGAAGCGCGTGCCGCCACCACCGCTCCTTTCATTGTTTACCGGCTCTACTGTCTTATCTGTCTTGCGGCTCTTATTCTGCCCCATCCCTCCCTCTCACTCTTTCTAACTCTCATACACTCTCTCACTGCCTTTAGCCTTGTATTTCCTTCATTGAACGTTTTAAAAAGAGATCGTCTATTTGTATTTGTTCAAAGTGACTTTAAATCTATATTATTAATCGAGGTTTACTATGTTTGATAGAGGAAAGTAATGGACATGTATAAAAAATATAAACCAAAAAAAATAAAAAACCTGGTATGCAACAGACACACAACTTTCTCTTACTTAATAGAATTATCAATTTCCCAAATATTCTTCAAACTTGAATATAGCCAGTGGTATTACTGGATTTAATTTAAAAGGTCACGGGACCACTGACGATTCATACGTCGGAACGGATTATCGGGTAAGGTTTGATTAGCAAGTTTTTGAACCAAAGGATTATGATAAAGGGACAAGGAGTTATAGAATTTTTGATAACGGAATTTTATTAAATCGGACACAAATGGAATGGATAGGTCATTATGTAAGATTTTATAGGAGATATAGTAAGGAGCATTGGTAATGCTTCGTAGGACTGTGAGGATTAGATGCGGTAAACATTGTAATGCTTAGTGGAGCACCGTACCTCTAGTCCGTGGGTCTATATCTAACACAAATACCGACAGCGGGAGGGTTACATATTGTTCAACACATATGGACGCACTAAATTGAATGTGATTACATTGTAGTCCAGATGGCTGCATCTAGATCAAATACCAATAAAATTTGAACTCTATCATCTCCAACTTCACTTCCTCCGTAAAAAAAAGTTTAAATAAAAGGATATGTGTTTATTTGTGTACAACTTTAAAGAAAATCGTTGAATCCGATCATGAGGAAATTTCAACAAAACTCGAATATCCCTATTCTTTAAAGTCACATTTTTGATTAATCAATTTTCTTCAATTTTAGAATAATTCTATCAATGCTTTTAATATATCATAAATATTCAATAGGCTGTACAACCATACATTATACAGAAAATGACATTTTAGAAAATTTTGTGGAAAATCAATGTAATGAAAAACATGTTTTAAATAGAAGTGTAGATCTATGCAAAGTATATAGAAAATTGTTGGCGCCATTTTTTTGCGAAAATCGGAAAAACTGAAAGAAACTATTCAGTAAAGACTGGCCAGTTCATGGATATTATTTAATTGGAACCTAAATGTGTGATGCGATGATGTTTAACTATTTGGAACATTCTTTTATCCAAATTACTAACATTTGGCACGATCGCAATTCCAGTTACAGCAGTAGCAGAAAGTAAATAACCATGGAAACTATGGAAAACTTGATATAATAAAAAAAAATTCAATTGGACAGACAAAAATTAAAAAGAAAAATTGTAAGAAACTTTAAACTTGGTATTCCGTTTACCAACGCTTCTAACAAAAAGTTTACGGGTGAAATCCATGAAGCGGAAGTGTGACTTTCTGATTTTTTTTTTTTTTTTTTTTTTTTTTTTAGTTTTTCGTGATTTTTTTTCGAAAACGGCTTAACGATTTTCTTACAATATATGATATCAGTATAATATATGATTTTTACTAAATATATATCATTAATACTGAAGCATTGATAGAATTCCAATTTTATAGTGAATCGGTTAACCGGAAGTTTGACTTTACAAAATAGATTTTTCTCGAAAACGGTTACAAAGAATTTCTTTGAATTTGTTATGCTTGGAGAATATATATTATATGGAATCGTACTCACTTTTATTTATAATGTTTTTGTGAGAAAATTTACGTATTTTAGCGAATATTGGAGGTCTGTCAGTAAGTTTAAATTTAAATTTACTTAAGCTTTGTTGGTTTTGAACATGGAGCGCTTCAGATAAGATCGCTCAGGTGTACCAAGTAAAATCCTCATTATAATTTTTATGGCCAGCCCTAACTTTATGGGAAGTACAAATTAAACCTTATACTAAACATTATAATTTTAAAAACATATTTTTTATTAAATAGTTAATTGCCGTAAGAGAAAGTTGGGTGAGTGTTTCACACCAGATTTTTTTTATTTTTATTAATGAGAACCCAACTAAAAAAATGTGTCACCATCGCAATACTTACACTTACAACGATATGATTATCTAATGAATATGTATATATTATTTTTATAAACCAAAAGTAAAAACTTGCAAAATTTAATTCTATAATTGATAATAGAAATTACTAAATGTTAATTATGTTAAATTCTTATAAAGCTTCAATAGTTTTAATGTAAATAACAAGTAATGATTCTAGAGAGACTTTTGTTATATTGATAAAAATAAGGTGCAAACGTGCGTACAGCTGTTTGCAGAGAGTTCAATGTCTTTTAAATGTGACTAGATATCATGGCGACAGAATAATACCCTAAACATGGTTATTTACAATATTGCTCTCATCCTGAAACTCAAATAATAATAAAAAAAAATTAAAAAAAAAAAAAAATTACAATTGTCTCTTTTACTATGAATTAAACAACCAAACAACCTATTTATTATACGGTAAAGGAGAAGGATGAAATAGAATACCGTAAAGCATCATGTGTATTTTGTGTGTGTATGTGTATATATATATATATATGTTTCGATGGTGTAAACTTATCGATCGAAAAAAAGGGGTGGTACTGCTACCCCTAAACTAGACATTGCAGGCCCAACATGTGGCTACCGTTACTGGTACAATTAACTATTTTTTTTTTTTTTTGGTCCATATAAACATCTTTTTTTGCAGTATCTCTTCTTGTAATATATATTTTTTTTATCTTAATATATTTAAAAAAAAACAAATTGTTTCTTTCAACTAGTTTATACTTGACTAGAAAATTAAATGAAATTTAAGCTGACGGAGTCTACAGTTACTGACGAGTTGGTATTTTTTATATCAACATATTTTGAGGTACAATTTTAGATGAATTTTTGTTTCAGCAAGATAAAAATGCATCCTTTGTTTATACTACCATTAATCTATTCCTATAGTAACTCCCTTGCGAATGAATCTATCTGAAACTTACAAAGAAATTGTATGTAATTTTGATCATTAACTTTTTTTATCGGTAATCTGGCAGGGTAAAAAATATTTCTGCCATCATTGACCGTTATTTTTGTCTAAACATTGACAGAATACTAACTTAGTATACTCACAAACCAGACGATATAAAAGGCAAGAACTTAATTCATGATTCCAGTTGATTGGCTATAAGATTTATAAACCATAGATATCCAAGCTCCTCATAAAGTTCGTAAACTTTGTTATTATAATAATATAATATACTCTAATGGCCGTTAAATAACTAAATATTAATTAGTGTGTAACATTCACGAGACCTTCTCTAACTGCTCACAATTGTAAAATTGAATAATTGTAACTTTTATTCAAATTTGCCTTATTTTACCATATCGGATGGGAGCCGGGGAACATGGGGCTAATCCGAGTGACATAATGTAAGCTAAAACAAGGTAGCCACCACAGTATTTCACGTAGAGCTAGCCGCAATCATTATCTGTGCCACTGAGTTAACAAGACCGAGGAGTTATCTTCTCAGACAGCCAAGGTGCTCTTCAAGCCATTAGCTTATACCACCAGGTCAACTCCGAGACTAGGTATGGGATTGCTTGGACAAATTTGCGTGGACTTTAGTCATCCTTAATGGACCTAAATCTTTCTGTGGCCTCATGAATGTAGTCATCAAAGCATGGGACTTAATAAATCACAGAAATGTTTGGTGAAAATCCCAGGCTAATGTGACAGGCGAAAAAAGTCATTCGTCCATTTTTACTGCAGAACTACTCCAACAAGGCCGCATGGCCATACGGATGAATGTAGGCTTTCTCACTGACCATTGTAGACTTAACAAGTATAAGCACAGCATGGCAACGGATAGATTTTGTTAAGAGGAAGAGAAAACAGCATTGCACCTACTGTGTCAGTGTGAGGGGCTCGTGTGGTTGAGCCTCACCTCTTTGGGGAGGCGGGAGAAATTGACGCTGGCAAGCTTTGTTCAGGAGTGTCTCTTCCGACTGCTAAGTCTAATTAAATAGACCGGACTGGTACAGAGGGCACTCTTATTGGAGCGTACTCTAATTGTGCCACACTCTTATGGGTTGTGCCACAATAGATCCATAGGAGTCGTGGCGTGGGCTTGCTAGCCAACCACTATAGAATCTAATCCAATCTAATCTACCATAAATATGGTAGTGGGGATGCAAGTTCATTGGCACATATAGCAGATAGTAATTGAATTTCATTACATTGTAGTCCAGCAGGGAGAGCTTAGATCAATCCTCAACTCTAACGTCACAGATTTTTCTGAACCAACACAAATTTTTCGAAAGTGGCAGATTATGTACGTGCAGTTTGTCAAAGCACGGATGCAGAGCAGACTAGGTATAATTAAACAGATAGGACCAGAGCGAGTACTCTAATTGGGTGGGCGTACTGCCACAGTAAAAATTAATTTTTCTAAAAAAATATAGAATCCATTGAATGACCTGCTATTCAGATCAAAGTCTTCAGAAGTGTAGAACTGTAGATGGTTCTCCGTTTAATGTTTGAGGATCACATTCTATTCATTTTCTGGAACCCTAAATTTAGTGATGTTCAAAGCGACGAAATAAGAAATGCATAACTTCATAAACCTTGACGTTAGAGTTGAGGATTGATGTAAGCTCTCCCTGCTGGACTACAATGTAATGAAATTCATGCATTCTTTGATTAGACTCAGAAATGACTCCAATGTGGTGGGGGATCTAATTGGCAATACCAAAAGCCTTTTTCTTTCTTTTTTTTAATTTAAGGCGCGTTAACATCTATGGTCATTGGCGCCCGGAGGCTTCTCAGTGCCCTGCCAGCCTCCGGACAGTGTTCTATCGTTACAGACAACACTATCCATCACCGGACAGTGAGCGCAGGGGCCCCTAGGAAAGAAAAAATCTAAGGTAGCACGGGACTCGAACCCGGGGACCTCGCATGGGAGTTAGCCTTAGCTAATCCTTCCCTACCAAAAGACAGTTTCAATTTCTCACTTCCTGCACACTATCAGTAATCTGCACAAACGTAATTGCAAAGGTGGGTATATCAAATAGTCTTACATGTGATTGTACTATGGACAGACAAAAATTTAGTTAAATTAACTTTCTCATCCTCACGATTCTATAAAAAATTTAAAAAAAATCTGGTGAATGATAGGCACGAATAGACGACAAATAATAATTTTATTAATATTCAGGTCACAATTTATTCTGTCCTTGGTTATTGTACATGACCATTTATGCTGCTTTCTAAAGGCTGTTCTTAAATCATGTCGCACGCTATCATCTTAATTTTTTGTGGTAGATATTTAGTTGAGCCAGTCTCGACATTGATTGTGTACTAAATTTGTTGTTTTTAACCAAAGATTTCACTTCTTTTATTTTTCTTTCTTCCTTCCATATTATTGGCGCAACTGTTGCATTCCTATAAATATTTGGGGATTTTCAATAAATAAGCGTCGCGTTTTATCCATTTAAAAATCTGAGGGGATGTAATTAGGCAATGATTGGAAAAAGTAGGATATGTTGGCCATTAAATGTAATAGAAATTAATGGATCCGTCTTATTTACTGATTTAAATTTAATTAATAAAATAATCTAAAGGTAATTGATGTTCGGAGTTGAGTTTTAAAGTTCGCGCCAAACATGGCATCTTATAATAAAGGACATATTGGAAATATCAATGAGTGTCAATAGGTGGCGCGCAAGTTGCAAAAGGGATTGATTGTTGCACTGATGCATGACTCATTTATATGATATGTTTGAGCTTTTATTTCTAGGGTAGTATTAGAATTGGAATTTTAGGGTTAGCATTCATCGTAATTTGATCCTATCATTGTTATAGTGTTTTATAAATAAACTGCTTGTGTTAACTATTTAAGCTGCTCTTGAAAATTATTAAAGAATATGTATTGGCATAAACTGTTGACTCTTTCATCATATTATAATTAGCAATTAATAATCGCTAATTACACTCAAAAATTTAGCTAAAACCACCAATAAATTTACATAAAATTTTTGACACTTGAGAATAATTGTTTATAGAAATAGCTATGTTAATTCCTTGTTGTTGTAGTTGGCGCCGTAGAGCTGGAAAGCATCAGAGATATTTTCCGTGATACCAAAACAATGTATTAACTTAATTTGCTCTATGCAAGTCTATATTATCATACTGACATCATATTGACAAAAAAACATCCTGATGTAGGGCGAATGCCCGAAACCGGTCGATAACCACAAAAAGAACCAGGCTATCACGAAATATATCTCTGATTAATTCCTTATTCTCAAGATTGTATTCATTCAATTATTTATTGTTATTTGCTAGAAATTTATAATTTTTTTACTTTTTTTTACTCCTTAGGAAGAGGAAGTGTTTGTAATCGTGTCAAATTTTCGATATCGAGTTTTCAACGGAAATATCAGTCTTGAGATCCCCTGAGTTCAAAAAAGTGGTTTTTAGTGCGCGTGTGTGTGTGTGTGTGTGTGTGTGTGTATGTGAACAGCATAGCTCAAAAACGAAAAACCGTAGAAAGTTGAAACACGATATTCCATTAAGGTATCTCATGGGATCTGACTGCGTTATCTGTCAAAATTCCTCGAAATACCGGAAATACCGCTTTACTAGTTTTTTTTTTTGCCTTTTTCTCAAAAATGGCTCCAAAGATTTTCTTCAAACTTGGAATATCAACTACAAATACAACGAGCTACAACTTTTATTTGAAACATTTCTCTAAGAAAATTCATTTAAGGGTACTTTTCAGTGAGGGGAGGGGTTAGGTTTTCCTCTAAACTGCTATTTCAGTTTATTACACAATTCTGTCATCTAAATAATGTTAATTAGAATTGAATGTGTTGTTGAATTTGCGAGTTTGAAAAAAATCGGATAACCGGAAGAGCGTTTACTTTAATACTTTACTAAATGATTTTTTTTTTTTTCACTTTTTCGCGATTTTCTTAAAAATGGCTCCGACGATTTTCTTAAAACTTCATTTATAAACTAAATATAAAAAGATCTACAACTTTTATCTAAAACATTTCTCTGAGAAGATTCATTTATGGGCACTCTTAGGGGAGGGGTAAGGTTATGTCTTTCTCTAAAGTCCAATGTACAATTAATTACATCCAAACAAAATTAATTAGAAATAAATAGATGGCAAAAATTCCGAGTTTCACGAAAATTAATAAACCGGAAGTGCTCTTTTACTGGACAGTTTTTTTCAGATTTCGACAAATCTCATTAAATTTGGTACACAAATTATGAAATTTGTCAATTATAATTTTGTGAACTGGAGTAAGAGAAAGTTGTGTGAGTGTTTCACACCAGATTTTTTTTTTTTTAATTTTCTCGATTACAAGTAAAAACCATTTCTTTTAAATTTGGAATGCTAACTGCATGCCTAGATATAAATAAATCTATCACTTGAGTTTGGAATATTTGTCCGAAAAACAAAATTCAGTTAGTTCAGTGGAATTTGTAATGTTAAATTTCAGTTGAAGTAAGAGTTAGGTAAATGTTATTGACACTCTCTTCTGAACTAATAATTCTATAACTGCCTGGATAGATAGATACTAATCACCCCACCATCTCTATAGTTATGTTGGGGCAAAAATCGGGTAAAATATGAAGTCTAATGAAAATTTATAATTTTATCCATAGTAATTGAATTATTTATTCTTGTAAGAGTCAGTCGTGTGTCTGTGTTTCAAACAAAGATATTTTTTATTCGAAAATTGATAGGAAAATTGAACAGGAATTGTTTTATATATTCTGAATGCTAGAATACGTTTTCACATTTTGAAAAATTGACCAAAAGAATTTCTATTTTTTTCTTGTGACTTCAGCTGCTTATTGGTGGAGCACCTAGGCTACAACTTCCAGTTTTGTTAATTCCATGTAGTATTGACTCATTTTTGGGAAAAGTAAAACGCCATGTTCCATGCATAAGATATGTTCATGTCTCTTGTAACTCTTCAAGGAACATTGAAATGCAAGTGCCGACACACTGATCATATGTATGCATCATCGTTGTAAATATATTATTCGTTTAACAATTAGCTATTTTATTAGAATCTTTTCTTAAAATTCTGTCTATAACATTGAAATGAAGAATATGTATTAAATTATTATTTTTAATTTAAAAATTTCTTTTTTATGTGAAAAATAATTAATTTTTAAAATTACAAATATAATTTTATGGTTAAAAAAAAAATTACAAAAGAAAATATTTAGAAAGAAAGAAAAAAACAATCCCCTACCGTTTACCTGTTCAAGCTTATTTGTATAATAAATCTTGTAGACTTAACCGTCATTAAAACACCTTTTAAGGAGAGGATATTGGCCGTTTTAAGCACAAGAGATGCATAGTACCGTTAATCTTTTACTTTCTGCAAAGAAAGCTTTCTATAATTTGGGCCAAGATTGCTTTTTAATTTTCATATATATATATATATATAATATTTCTAACTGTTCTGCTTTAATAACCTTTTTGTTTGGAAATAATCACACAAAAAATAACGGTTACTTAGGAGATATTTTTTTTTTTTTTTTGGTCGCAGATTATCTGGTCTTAACCGTTTTTGGTTGTGGGCTCTGAATTCTGAGGTCAACAAAAATTGAAAGCATTTTAGCTGCAAAATGATTTAAAATGTAAAATAAACTTAATAACTGAATGAAAAATAAGAAAAAAGTTTAGTCAAGTTTTAGAATCATCTGGTGTGCTGCTTTTAAATTAATCAATTAACCAACCAATCCAACAACATTATTATATAACTGCAACAACATAACTGGATTAAGAGGAGTTAAAATAAAGTCGTGTGAGTGTTTCAAACCAAATTTTTTTTTTAACTTTTGTATTCTGTTCCCCTATTCCAAAAAAATAATATTTTTTTGAGTTATCATATACAATATTTTGCTAAACTTTTTTATAATTAAATCTGCGATGTGCTTCAAATTTTGCAGGAAATGTGTCTAATATGGATTCGGATCTTAAGTTTGAAGATAGTATGGCTCTAATTTCTTATTTTCCACTAAATTTAGCTCAACTTTTTTCCTGGAACAAATACAACGTGGCAGATCAAACAACCTTTGCCTTTAGTAAACTCGATTACAAGTAACGCACATGCAAATATCATGTAACTTCGAATTCATATCTTCTCCACTAACATTACAACCGTATTAAACAACTATTATAATCCGTTAAAGCTAACATTAAATACTATCTCAGTCTGTTGCAGAAGGTGGAAACAAAATCCACAATCTGTTTCCCAGAGATATACCAATAGATTCTGCCCATCAGAGTATCCTGAACATTCGCATTGTTTTCGCACAGCTTCGTTACAATTTCATCCTTAATGATATTTGTAAAGAACACTTTCTATTAGAGTAGTCTACGCTGTTTTAAAAAAAAGAGAGGATGCTGATGTGTTCTTGTTCCATTTGTGATCCTAGACAGCTGGTCTAGTAATTTCACATCGCAAAATTATTAGCGAATTTTACAACGTCGAAATTACATATTTATTAACTCCTTAGTGATTTGTCTGGTCTTAAAAGTGAAAAATCACTTTAAATTTTTATTCATAGTAAAAAAAACTGTTTTACGTAGTGTTAAATGAAGGGATGCATCTTGTGGTTGCATTTTTTTTTTTTACATTATACCAAAAACATTGAAATATATATATCCTGTCTTAGTCCTAGATTTATAATTAACTTTTAATTATTAATTAAGCAGAAGTAATTATTTTTATGAAAAAAAAGTTTTACAAAGAAGCAGCGACATACTAAAACAAAATAAAAATATCCTAAACATTTAATTAAATGAAGAAGATATTTTTCTAATAGTTGAGAAAAGGAAAAACTGTATAAAGGTTGAAAAGAAGGGGAATATACAGGGTTAATATTGACCAAGACTTAACACGCTAAGTCCTTTCCTAAGCCTTACCTTAGCTACAGTTGCCCGCTTCATTGCTTAATTACTCAGTTGTTAAAGTATCTAGATTAAGTTAGCAATACTAGGTTGGTCTGAATGGTGGTGAACTTTGCAGTATATTTATCCAACTGACCACAAGTTTGGATACTTTCTAATTGTTCCAGATTTGTTAAGTTTTATAGTTGTTGAGGTATATATATATATATATATGTATGTATGTATACATTTTTAAACTAGAAATTGTACTAGACTTAATAGTACTAATAAAATTAAAATTTAATTCTTTACAAAGTTGAGATAGATAAATTTATTGGCTGAACTACCTTGTAATCAACCTGGTTAAATTACTAACCTATAGCCAGAGAATCGTTCCAAATTTTGTATAGTTCGTTGCCAAAAGTAGATATTATAATTGTTATTTCCTTATTAATTACACAAGTGTTTGGATTTGGATAGTAGAGATTTGGATTAGCATCGAAAAATATTTGTCACGTTGCCAGTATTCATTAAGCTAACATGGCTCCTTCATGTATCGTGATTGGTGGTTGCTTTAATCAAGTGATATTTTTTTTTTACTTTTTTTATTTCTTTTGCTTTCATGTATATTTCTTTTGAGACATCACCGAGCTCATTTTTAGAACTTATTAAAATTTTATTAGCCTAACTATAGCATATTTATATGATCGTGAAAGTTGTTTTGGATGTTTGAAGTTTGATTTAAACTAATTTTTAAAATAACCATAGTAAGGAAAAGATAACGAACTTACTCAACAGTTAGCTATGTTGTGAAATAATCTTGTTTTGTTTAATAATATCCATGTGGATTTACATTGAGTAGTACATTTTCTCTGCCTTAAGGCATAAAAACTTCACCCCAAGCATAAAATGGAAATCACCTATCCTAGAGACAAACCACTATGTCATCAGGAACTTATATGGATAGAAAATAATATATTCACCCACAGGAAACAGATGTAAATATGATGTTCTTTGATGGGGCACGCACCACAAATTCAGGTGAAAGCTGATGGATATTGGCACGAGACAAGTATTTATATATATATATATATATATTATTGTAGGCTTTGAATATTATTAACAATAGGAAAGACACTTGCACTTGTCCAAGATATTTTGGAATTATAGCTAGCAATTGAAGAATGACTTTTCTTTGCTACTTATACATTTCATATAAGGCAAATTTAATTTGGTATGGTCAATGGATTCAGAATAGTTAGCAAGTAATTTTAATTAAGAGTACAAAAAAAAAAATGTTGCATATATTTTATGTAATCAACTTTATATGAAAATTATAATGGTTTATTTTCTGGTATATAGTCTCAAATTAATTAATCCTATTAATTGTTGTGATGATTACTATTTCTTTGGGAATGTTCTGTAATAATTGTACGTCAGAACTACATAAATAGATATTCTGATTGTTGAACAGTTAAATTGCCAAATTCACTGCGGTCTAGAAATATTTACCTATCCATAGTCCAGTACTTAGCGCACTCGCCGTTGGTTGATGGAGAAAAAGAGTGAGATAAAGTAGGAAGCTACAGGATTAGCAAACCTGGTAGCATAGGCCTGAACTAAACAGTGGGCAACCGGACATTTTAATCACCTCCTAGAAAGCTTTTATGGGTTGTTGCGCCAAAGATTTATTCTCAGGAATGCCTACTATATTCCTTTTCTATATTTCTATAGTTGTTTATGAAATAGTTGTTTACCTTTGTGATTCAAAGCCACATGAATATGAATCCATTAACTGTCATTAACTACGTATGGGCTTGCTGGAAGAGTGTGAATGTTGGTAGTTGCTCGCGTTTTTAAGCTGCTATAATCACAATAATGCTGACATCCCTGAAAAAGTAGATACGGTACAACAGAGCTATGGAAACCGTTGTTAACAATAAACAAGATATAAAAAAGAAAATTATTACAGATTCCATTAAATAATAAAAGATAGGAAGAAAAAAAACACATATAGGCCTATTTAAATAAGTAGTTCAATTTTAAATATAATTTTTTCTATCATTATTATTTTTTTGGTAACATTCACTAATTATTTCCTTTCAAAGTAATAAGTTCTGGATCAGGTTACTGAAGCAGTAAAATATCTGAATTTTGTTATGAAATTCATTATAATTTTTAATAAAGTTTCTATTAATATAATAATTTACTTTAATAAAGAATATTTGGTAAATTGTTATTAAAGTTTTATTCAAATTTTGTAGATTGGTATGAATATGAGTAATATGTGGAAAGTATGTTTGCTAACCGCCTCCTTCCACAATGTCTGTTCGGTGGTTGAAACATAAATCCCATCTCAAAAAAATATATATACTTTACTTTGCTAATTAGCAGTATTAAAAAACAATCTTGCTAAGATTAGCAAAACATATCTATATATTAAAAGAAAAATTCTTTGAAATGCAAGCAACTATTCGCCGTATAGTTTTCCGGGATTTCTAGGCCATGAAGTCATCCTCAAGGGAGCCATGACGCCAACAAGTTTGAGAAACATTGCTCCGCAGCAACCATCGTGATCGATAATCGTTCTATTTACTTATCATTCATTTATTATTCACTTTTTTCAGGTAATTTGTGACCAGCTTCAAAAATGTTTAAACTTTAATATGCTTAAACTATATGTTTTGTTGCAAACATTTCCTAACATGTTTTAGTTAGTATTAATAGAAGTATTTCCAAATGTAATGGCTGTAACAGTCATAAAATGACTTAAAATGAAATTTCACAACAATAATATGGATTATTTTTTGTTATGAGAGGAGGAAAAGAACGCTAAGGGTCCATAGCCTGAAATATTTCGGGAATTTAAGGAAGAGCGAATAATTAAGCTTTTAACTCTTCCAGTAGCTGTAAATTACCTTAAAACGGTTAAAAACGCGTAAATAGACAGAACCTAAAGAAGCCACAGTTCCTTTAAACAAATAATCATAAATTCTAAAACAACTGTTCCTATTCACCGCATTAAATCCTATTTTTTATTCCTTAATTTTTTGGGACAATGAGATAATAAATTTGTTAACTATTGGAACCTGAGCCAATACCACGGTATTGTTAAAAATAACCAATCATAGAAACCGTTAAATGACAATCAAAGTATTAGTTCTTACAATCCCCCCCTCCCATTCTATTGATTACAAATAAGAGGTGACATGTGATTGAAGGGTTAAGCTTTTATAAAAACTTTGTCAATTGTTATAGTTTCTTATTTTTTAAAACTACAAATTATTGTAATCATGGAAAGGAAAGAAATAAATAATTCGTATAATTATGCATTAACTTCTTTTTCTATTGTTATTGGATTATGCTTACTTTGCTAAATTTTCACAGCCTGTGTTCAATGACTTGTACTACAGTTTGACAAATATTAGTAATCATTTTTTTTTTTTAATCTGTCTTTGATTTATTTGATTTAGTAAAAATATTTTTGAACTACCTGGTTAGGAAAGTGGCTTAAATAAAGTTAAATAAACTAGTAAATTTGTAGTCAAGAAACAACAATAATGTCACACAATAATGAACCAATTAAAAAACTATTAATAATTTTTAATTTTTTTTCTTCGTACATTATTATCGTAAACTATGATTAATATTAGCTGATATTCAAAGTATTGATAAGAAAGTCGGTAGAAATATATCTTACTTGGGGCTTCCCCACAACTAGTTCAGATCAAATATTCCATCAATGAAAGTATCTATTTTTAACCAAACTAGCATAGTAATGTACACTCCTTCAAATTTTGGAATATTTCTTTGAATAGTTTCGGTGCGAGAAACAAGAAAATTTTCAAATATTCTGTAAGTAAAACATTAACAACTTTCTTTAATGAATTTTTCAATTTCTCATTGCTGAATTATTTGATACTGGCAATGTTTCAAATATTGAAATTGATTGCAAATGTGGGTGGGTCCGCAATGCTGGATAATATCCGTCGTAGCATGCATATTGTTTTTTTTTCCTGACCGGTTTCGGATTTTCATCCATTGTCAGAGCAAATTCACCAAGTTCGTGTAGAGAGTTCACTTCAACGAAATGTTTCTGTTGGACTCACACTGTGAGTCTGTAACGAGAGAACACTGTCTGGAGGCCGGCAGTGCACTGAGAAGGCTCCGGGCGCAAATGACCACAGATGTTGAGATGCCTTAAAAAAAAAAAATGAATAATAAAATATAAAGGAGTTATAATTTAATAGAGCCCTAATCTGTGAAAAATATAACAGTGGAAAACCAAATTAATCAATCATATTATTAAAACAGTCACTCCTTTTGTATCAACATTTCACTTTTTCCAGTTATAAACTCTGTCGCCACTTTGTAGCGTCTCCCAATAATAACTGTTATCACTTTCCATCCCCCACGTAGTCACACTCCAACCTGGAAATATATACCAACCATGTGTCAAGCTAACGTTCCCAACCCGCAATATTCTTGTTTGTGCTGCCCATGGTTGCGTGAAAATCCAACCGGAATTTATACGGCTCCTGTAAAGCGTGAAAATATTATTTTATTTTACTTTTTTTACATTTTTTTTTGTTTGTTTGTTTTCTGTTTTGTTTTTATTTATTTAGTTTAAGATATTGGTGATTCCGGAATATTGCCCTGAGAATTGCAGTAGTTTTCTCAATAAAAATTTCTATTCTGTAATAAACAGGGTTCCAATTTTTTTTGTTAAAAATTATTTCATTATTACAATATTAAAAAATAATTGATGAATATGTGGATTGGTCACACAAACATACTCAGTAACATAATCTTATAGCCTCCTGCACATTTATTCAGTCAACAAACCAACAAGTGCGAGTGTAACAGAAAGACTGCGTTGAACTGAACTCTCTACACAAACTTGGTGAATTTATTCTGAAGATGGATGAAAATCCGAAAACCGGTCAGGAACAAAAAGAATATGTCTGCTACAACTGATAAAATACCAGATATTAAAAATTATTTCTTTTACAAATATGGAATATATTAAATGTTTCTTTGCTATATATCTTAATTCAGTATTCTTTTCAGAATTTCGATATTATCTCTTATCCTGTATGATTCGGTATAATTGATCTATAAATTCACTAAAAAATGTTACTTTATGCGGACCCTAATCATCCTAACATCCTCGGAATTTACTTAAACTTAATGTGTGCTGAAAAAAATGAAGAAAGAAATATAGTGATATATTCTTTAAAGAGCATTAGCAAGTTTGAACAAAATTGCTTAAGTCCTTTTCAGAAAAATATAAATAAAATGGTAATAATATTTTCTTAAAAATCCGTATCTTTGAATCTTATGATAATTTATTAGAATAAAAAAATTTCTTTGGTAAGTAATATTTTTAAAGACACAAAGAGAAAAAATTACTTTTCGGATTTAGAAATCTTAAAATACAAATTTTTCGGTGAATAACTGACTTAAACGAACGCCAAGTGAGGAATATCATATTTTTCTTTAATAATTATAATAATAATAATAATAATAATGATAATTTGAAGGGAAAAATAAAACTTGATTTCTAAGAAAAGTATATCAATTAACAAAGATGACAGAAATAAATAGTACTGATGGAAAATTATTAGTGACACTATAAATTCCAGAAATTTATAAGAATATGAATATATGTAGAGCATTAATTTTATATATCTCAATTTATCTAAATTAAATCTTTATCTAAAATATGATTATAGTACATTTTTTCATGAGGAATCAGTTAACCAATCACGTCCGTGCATAGAGGATCAATGGACGAGAATGTATTTGTCCGGTCGTCAAGAAGGCGATAATTTCTTCCCTCATAAAACCAGAATAAATAACTCTAAAACCAGCCAGTAGCGGACATATTTCCAAAAAGTGATACAGCTCTTCGTGGGTATTGAAATTATAAAACCAGCACAATTCTACATATATTTTCCATAAAACGTAAAAATGTCCAAAGTCGGAAAAGAAGAAAAAAGAAACCGTTTGCAAAACTATTAGATTATTAAAATGTTTACTTTAACTAAGGATTATATTCAGTTTAGTTCGTCTAAATGCAATCCCCCCTCCCGCCAATAAAAATCTGGTGTGAAACAATCACATTAGATCATCAGAGACAATTTCCGTGGTAGCCTGCTTCATTTTGTGGTCATCGACCAGTTTCAGGCGTTCACCCATCTTGTCATACAGTGTGGTAACACAGACTTGTACAGAGCAAATTCAGTATTTATACACTCTGTATAAATATTCAGTTTATAAACTGAATTTGCTCTGTGCAAGTCTGTGTTAACACACTTCTGACAAACGCATCCTGAAGATGGGCGAACGCCTGAAACCGGTTGATGACCACTAAAAGAAGCAGTCTACCACGGAAAATGTCTCTGATGCTTTCCAGCTCTGCGGAATCAACCACCACAGCAATCACATTAGATGTTAGATGCTGTAAGATGTGTAGAGGAAGTTACAGTTAAACCTAATCCATAGCGACCTGAAAGATTTACTGAGACTCGCTTGTATGTACGAGTTCGATATAAAACAGAGCCATCTACAAAGTGTCAAATGTTCGAGGCATGTCCATTAAGTAAGTGTATACTTTGTAGGTTACAAAAATGTTTATTTGAACAAAAAAATTACCTGGTTACATTAGTACATATGTAAGCTATTTTTCGACATAGTCACCATTCCTCTCAATGCAGGTGGTGAACGGGGTATTAATTTTTTGATGCCTTCATCGAAGTAGTTTCCCGCCAACCCCTTCGTCCACTTTCACCTCCCCTTCACCTCCTCGTCGGTTGAAAACCTTTTTCCACCCATGTGCAGCTTCAGGGAGGTAAAGAGATAGTAATCTGAAGGTGCTAGGTCAGGGGAATGCGCGGGATGGTTCAGGACATCCCATTTAAACGAGGCAAGCAGTTCCTTCGTGGCGTTGGCCGTGTGTGGTCTGGCATTGTCGTCTCCTTTTGTTCTGAATCGCCCTCCGCAATTTTTTTAGGGTCTCACAGTATCTTGCAGAGTTGATGGTCTCCCATTGAGGCATATATTCAATTAAAATTATGCCTTGACAGTCCCAAAACACGGATGCCATGATTTTCTTGGCTGAAGTTGTGGTTTTGAACTTTTTGGCGGAGGGTGAAGAGGTGTGACGCCACTGTTGAGACTTTTAGTTTCAGGTGAGCATGTGCAACCGAAGTTTCATCTCCAGTAATGATGGAGAGGAGAAATTCATCTCCATGGAGTAAGTAGCGTCTCAAAAACTCTTGCCCGGCCTCCACTCGATTCACTTGGCGGGAGATTGGATTGACATTTTTCACGAAACGTATTGTCGCGTCGACAGTTCTCAACGTGCTGACCTCAAACTGGTCTCGTTGCGGAGTGGAGGAATCAGGCTACACGACAGTGTAGCTAACATGTCGAAAACAAAATCCCTCCGGCCGTGAGAGCTTCATTACTCTTACTTACTGGACATGCCTCGTATATATACATGAATGAATGGGTGTAAAAGGTGTACCAGAGTTGGCCTGTGAATACTCTAAAACCAAGTAGTTTCCACAGCCCTAGTTACACGTTGCATGAGTGACCGCGGAATGACGTGTAAGGCTATTCGTGTTGATGTGTGAGATTGTTGCTAGGCTGGGATGCCAAGATGCTGTAAAAATGTCTAGCCAGTAAATTTCACACTACTTTATCTTTATCTTATATTGACAAATTATCTTTAATATTGGTATTTTTACTAAAATGATAGTTGCTTTTATTGTTAGATGGTTCTTTATTATTCTTACATGACAAATTACGTTCAAGTCTAACGTAACAGCTTGCCTACAATAACCCTAGAAATATATTTTCTCACAAAATGTTTTAAATAAAAATGGTACAAGTATACATGTTGTTAGTATACAAAGTTTAAAAAAAATCGTTGAGGGAAAAACACGATAAATTAAAAAATGATTCCGTAAATTTGAATTAAGCTTCAATGAGAGAAACTATCTTATGATTTCCAAGTGAACAGAATTTCAAGTTTGAGATTGTTGCAAACGGTAAGATTTGTCTTTCTTAATACGATATGGTTAATTATAACGTATGTTTAACCGTTAATCTTACCATATTATATTAAATATACCCTTAATATTAAGCTTAAAATCACAAGTATGATCAACCTTTTAAAGCAAATTTATATTATTATTATTATTTATTATTTATTATGTTTTATCAACAAACGGCGTAAGCCTCATGGTTGAAGTCATTACATGTGATACATACAGTGATACATAAAATAATAATAGTAAAATAATACATGCTCATTTAACAATTTAATCTTCAAGTAATGCAAAAATGTTTTTTGAAAAGTCCAGATGCCATTTGAAAACCCACATCACCAGGAATATACTCATTCCATGACCATGCATATTCTACAAATGACGTCAGCGTTGAACAGCGCAGTAGTCTTAACGGCAGGGACCACGAAATGCGAAGTACTGCGCAAGCAGCGAGGTGGTACATGAAAAGGAATGGCAGCAAGTAGCTCCATGCAATCAATTTCGCCATTCAAGAGCTTCTTCAAGAATAAAAGACCAGCATTTCGTCTTCTAGACTCTAAAGAGCATAAATGAGTAGCACCGCTGGGTAACCTTTTCTTAAAAGTCCTGATGAAACGGTTTTGTATAGCTTCCAGTCTGACTATATCCTTCTTGGTGTAAGGACTCCAAATCAATGACGCGTACTCAAGAAGGCTTCTAACGTATGCATTGTACACAGTTAGCACCGCTTTGGGATCTCTAAGATCACGAGTGTGCCTTAATACAAAACCCAGTGTTCTCGATGCTTTCCTACAAACATATTGAAACTGTTTTGTGAAAGAGAGGTCATGACTCAGAGTTATATACATATTGTTAAGCAAATTTCTAAGTAATTGAGTAAATTTGGTTTAATTATTTACCAAAAAAAATCAATCTCATTTAGGTTTTCTATGAAAATTGTGCAATTCAAGAGATTGTTTTCTGCATTGTCAAACTAAAATCAAAATTTTGCCAGTCATACTTATTTTTATGAAAACTTGGTGCTCTTTCCTAACCTTATAAACATTTTCTTGAATTTAATTACTATCTAACTTGCCCCCAAGTTATCGGTTAAAAAGCCATCTCCTTGTGGGAACTGAAATTCCATTCTACCAATCCCTAGCAATAGATAGTAAGTTGAAGAAGAAGCTATATACTACTTTTTGGTTGTATATGTGAATGAGAGACCGAATGATATACAGGGTAGATATAAACAGGCAAATAGGAACATCGACAAAGGACATTGTGAGGGCCGAGAAAGGTCCTCAGTATATCCCCATGAGTGAGGAGCCACAAAGTATACCACCCTTATATACATAGTGCTTACTTACCCTTCATCGGTTCTACCATTGTCACTGTAATTCTATCAATTATATAGAGGTTGAAGATCATAGTTGTCGTCTACCTTATATTGTACTATTTAGGGGTTCCTACCCTATTACTTTTTTCATTTTTTTCTGGATCATCTTTTGCAATAAACAAAGGATGTCGTTCTAGTTTTATTAGGAACGAATCGACCGTAAGAAAATGACGTTCCGCTCGTAAATAGTATAACAATATGAATCGATAAAATGGTCGATGTATAACATTCGAGATACCCGTATCTACAATTGCCTTCATATCTTTCCCGTACCTTTTATAGTTTCTATAGTTTTAAAAGTGTAATTATGAGGCTTCTGTTACGAAAAATTCAAAATTTCATTATTTAAACAATATAATTTTAAAAATTCGCTCGCCGACTTGCATTATTCAAAGTCAGAGCACACACACATTCAATGCCCAGGCTGTCTTTATTTGTACACTGTGTGTGTGTGTGTGTGTGTGTGCCATGACTTTACATAGTCTGATCATAATCACATACTCTTTTATCAAGACATCCTGTCGATAAGCGAATTAGCGAACGCCCATAATCAATTGATGACAAAAATCAGGCTATCACGGAAAAATTCTTTGATTCTTTTCAGCGAATCAACCAATCATTCAATTATGCAAATAAGGTTATTATCATTTACATCTGATAAAAATTAAGAAATAATAGAAGAAACGAATATAATAACATTTCATTAAACTTGTGGCTAGGTAACGATAATTTCGTTATCATATCTTATAACAGGATTATCTAGCATTCTATGTGAGAGGTAGAAGCAGGCGCGACAATATATACTCACAATCGATCTAGGACACTAATATGCAGTAAATAGAAAATCTCTGCATTTTTTCCCACAGATTTGGGATTAATCCATTTATTTCATTATCATTATCCTTTTATTTATCTCATTTTTCTCTCTACTGAGGAGTTACTTTTCGATAATTTGGCCGTGCCTTTGCCCCACAACAATTTTCCTTCAGATGGTGATCTTTCTGATGAGCTACATCTTGATGACCTCATTAAGAGTTCCTTACGAGTTACCTTGAATGCCTTTGTGCTCCAGGATAATCTAGCTGTAGGATATTATAAATCGCCAGTGACTCCAATTCCTTGCGGCATTACTTTACTAATTTTAACTAGATATAGTCCATCTGTAATATTTCTAATGCACAATTGAACAAGGCAAATTATTTGTACGAGTCATCATGAAGGTACATTACGTTGTACTTCGTAACACAAATTAATATGCAATAAATACAGTACCGAAATTACCTAGTGTATTTTCATAGGCTCTGGGAAACCGTGGTCTTTTGCAAAATGAAGATCCATAAAGCAACCTAAAACCTGAAATTACAACTTATAAACAGGATTCTCACACGTCTGGTTTGTCTG
The DNA here is from genome assembly GCA_011037195.1 of Triatoma infestans. Taxonomy (NCBI): domain Eukaryota; kingdom Metazoa; phylum Arthropoda; class Insecta; order Hemiptera; family Reduviidae; genus Triatoma; species Triatoma infestans. Next base: position 221,458 of record JAAEAF010014314.1, read on the forward strand.
GTAACTATGTTCGCAAAAACCTCATAATCACAGCTAAATGATATCTAATTTAAAAACCGATATCTAGTTTCCTAAGATATTTCTTTCACTTTATTTCGGCCGAAACCGTTCTGTCGAATATACGGATTTTTAAGCGGAATGTCTAAAAAGTGAAATACTAAACAGTTGAAGAAAGAACGTATGAAAACTTCTATTTAGTACTTTTCAGACTACTTGAACTTTCAGTTCCGAGACTATGACATGAACGCGCAATACTTTCTTCTTGAGATTTTAAGAATTGACAATGGATAAGAATGTAAAAATAATGTTTAAATTTAGAACAATTAAAGGTTTAATTAATTCAATATTTAAATGAATTAAATGCCTATCTACTAGAACGACATAGTATGCATCTACAGTTAGCTACTTAAAAAAATTATCCAAAAATTGTTGTTATTAATAAATATTAGAAGATAAAACGTGATTTTTATAATAAATATGTTATGGTTATTAATATTTTCATTGTGCTATTTTAATAGGTAATATAATATTGCTCACTATTATTAAAAATGTTTTATACTTTAATGAAATTAATGCGTAAAAAGTGATTTTCTAATAGCAATTTATGAAAGGTTTTCTTCTTTGTAAAGACGTAAAGTAAGATAGTGGGGAGGGGTGACTAAGAGAATTATCAGTTACATAACTTGCTATAAAAAAGTATTAATTAAAATCAAATCAATATTTCTCGCAGTAGTTAAAATATCATTAAAAATAACATTTCATAGTAAGGACATTCGTTATACCACTCAGAACATAATTTTGTCATTTATTCTTTTACAGACATGGCATTCAATTCAGAAATAATTTAGCACATTGTCATAATGTTCTATTAAATGTGCAATCTGAATTTTTTTCTTAATAATATGATATCCTTAATTTTTATTAATCTATTGCTATTTCTGATAATTTAAGGTTAAAGGAAATGCAGAAAATTTGTATTGCATGCCCGTCAATGCTTATTCTGTCCAGTTATACTTTTCGCGCATTTGCTCATATACAAAGCTGAAGGTTAAACAACTTGCACAACATAAAGTTAAAATACTAGAATTGCTTCCAATCCGGAAGCAGCAACAGTATATGACGAAAGAGCGGAAGTCTATAAAACTGGACAACTTGTTAAGTTGGGAGTGCCATCACATTGCAGGGATATCACTTTTATAATGAATGAGGATAGTGAGATTAGGTCTTTAAAAATAAAAAAAACCGTTATTTTTGCCAATGTCTCGACAAATACATTGTCTTTCAAGGCCTTCAACACAAAAATACAAAGGGTTCTTTTAGAAAGACAAAATCGAAAAAACAAAATGATGAAAGTAATTGTGGTGGTGGTTGATTCCGCAGAGCTGGAAAGCATCAGAGACATTTTCCGTGATAAAGACCGAAACCGGTCGATGACCACAAAATGAAGCAGGCTATCACGGAAAATGTCTCAGATGAAAGTAATATAGAACCAATATATTCTGTACCAAATACGTTATACATGCTCGCTGTTTACTGTGGTATATATGTTCACTATTCTCTGTGGTGTCGCAGTATTTCCTCGCACTAGTTTTCTAAAAATAAAGTGTTAATTGTCATGTTTTGAAGTTTAAAAGTTATTTTTATGTAAGTAAAACGAAAAAAAAAATTTTTTTAAATTAATCTCAATATTGTGTTCTCTATTTCTGTATTTTGTTTTTCGATGTTGCCTTTCTAAAAGAACCCTTTATATTTTTATGTTGTTGGCCTTGATAAAGACAATATATTTATCGAAACGTTGGTAAAAATGTAAGTTTTTGGCTTTTTAAAGACCGAATCTCACTATCCTCATCCACCATATTAAGGACGGTCATCGAAGAATCTTCCATAACTACATTTATATCTGGGTTTGATTAGTGGAACTTATAAGAAAGAAACAACACTAAAAAAAGCTATATGATGTGATCATGATAAAGACTTTCTTTTGGAATGCTTTGTAAGCACTATCATGGATTAGTGATTAGTTCATTGTTTCGTAAAAAAAAAGGCAACAGAAGAACTTCCAATTTTCATAGCAAACGAATGGAAAGCATGTACCGTCGCTAGGAAGAATGATGGACCATCATCGAGCCTCCAAGCGCATATCACCTACGCTTTACCTACTCTGTCATGCCCACTATAATGTATTGGCAAATGAGCTTCAGCTTGTACAGAGAATCGCCCACCGATTAAAATCTGTGAAATAAAAGCCGATCTTGTAAGCGGCTTAACATTGTGTCACCAGATAAACTTTAATAACGACCAGTTGCTACATCAACTTCAATGATCACCTCGCTAGCCACATTAGCTCACTTCTGTTAGAAGTAGCAAGAGTTCTAACTAAATGCATCACTGTTCAGTCGAATCACAACTACCAACGCACAACACCATGCTACATTAACACGCTACGAAGAATCATCACTCGTCACTTGCACACTGTTCATTTGATCTTCTCACTTTACTCTAAATCGTTCAGATATAAATTTTAAGTTAAGTGCCTAATTTGAATAACATATTAAATATGTGTGTCCCAAAAATATAATTATGTTATACACCATACATGATCTTGAATCTGGCACAAAAGTGCGAACTTTTTATTAAATTACTTAACGTTAAAACTCGGAATCCTTAAAAATGATTAATCAGAAGAAGGAAAATATGGTAATTAAGTAATATTATTAAGGGAGCATGTGGATTGCAGTTGATGAAAGATTGAACATTGTGGTGGGTTCCTCAAACTTATTCTTTTCCTTCATAAATATATCAATAGCCACAACAAATACAATAAAATTAACATAAGTATACGCAATATATAAATGTGAATATAAGTAATGGACGATTGTTGAGGAGGCATGTGCTCTTAACCAATAATAGTGGAGGATAACACCGGGACATGTGCCGAAGTTGTTGTCCCGTATGCAGATAAGTTAGCATCATCCACCTGATTTTTGGTACGTGCTGGATAAATTTAGAGTTAGGGTGAATAATAATAATATGTAAAATGCAAATATCCAATGCCACACACACACATGGCCTTTACTGTACCATAAATAGCTGTTCTTATATCAGTAATAATTTAAATTTTATATGCAAGTTTTCAGTAACCTATAGTAATTTAGTTTTACGTTATTAAGCGATCATTATTAGCATGATAAAATTTTTCTCAATTATCTCATTTTTTGTTTTGTTTTTAATTGGGATCAAATAAAAACTTTTTATGATCTATTGTTTATGAAAAATAATTACGGTTTTTAATTCTTATATATCAATGACTTCATAATGTTAATTCATATGTGTTTTTAATTAGGGTTATTATGCTAGCAAGGATTTTTATATGCAATAAAAAATGAAGTCTTTATTGCCACATTTACTTTCATTATCGCTGACATAATTTTTTAGTTAGTTTTTTTTTATTTTTAAGTTTTCTTAATGTTAAAACTATCAAGAAGATGCTGAAGATTTCCGTTAAATATTTTACGTTTGGAAATTAGTTTTAATTTTGTGATCATTGTTAACGGTTATCCGGATATCCGTTAGTGTTAATAAAACTACAATCTAGTTCCCATCAGCTCATCGATATTCCTTTGTATATACTTTGTGTATAGATATATATACATATATACTCAAATATGTACATGAATATCAATATTATTAATATTCATATATTCTTTGGAGTCTTATAAAACTCCGTGAATACAATATCATCGTGCTACTAACTCCATACGGTGATTGGAGTGAAAAAAAAAAAATAAAGAATTGACACACCCCATTAACAAAGTTGTAACGAAAGGGTACCCTCCTGCAGGTAGTGTAACAGAGATACGCCCTTAGTAACCAAACGAAAAAAAAAGCAAGAGAAAAAGGGTTAGAAGTTTTTTAAAGAACTTAGGATAGGGCTATATTTAGTCTGTTTTTCCTTATGAAAGAACTAGAGATAGCAAAACGGGGTCACACCTAGCCATCTAGGAAAAGGGGTCCCATATCCTTTTATAGCAATAAAAAGGGTTTGCTACACTTGCTCCAAATGTATATCTATAGATATATAGATTTTGTTGATTGTTACTACCATATTTATACAACTGTATTAAAAAAAAATATCGCAAACAATAATAATTTTAGAAACTTAAACGTGATTGGTTTAATTATTTCTTGGCTTTTATTTAAGTTAAAATTTATTTCTGATTTCATCCTTTAGAAAATAAGTAGAATCTTCCCATAAAGAAAATATGTACCATAAAACTCTTTCTGATTTCGACTTTATCATGATAATGATCATTTTCTTGAATTTGTGATAATTTCGGATAAATTAGAATGGCAAAGATCGAATTGCAGGCTTTCAACGAGGAACATTACCTCTTTGTGTTTGCATATATTACGCTTTATTGTGATTTCAACTTGTATAGGTAGACTTTCTAGTGTTTTGCTGCCAATTGGCGTTTTCTTTGGCGCCAAAACCTGGAAAACTTTAGGGTGATAAAATGTTCATTTAGGAACTTATCTCTTAACTTAAATTTTCATTTAGTAACTCAAAACCTAGTTTGAGGGCTTCTGCACTTTGAGAGAAAGATAATTGCTACGGAATTAGATATTTGATATTATCAATGTGGTGCGAATGAAAAAGTCTGATTGCAAGGGGCTGAAAATGAATGATTGAATGAATGTTAATTTTTATTATTATTATTATTATTATTAAAATTATTAAAAGAAGCATCGGCATTATTCGACAACGAAGAACCACAGATTCATATGAAGAACTGAATTTATAAAATTTAAATTAAAATCTTATTTGTAATTTTAATCTTACATTTATAGTTTATTCTATTTTTTTAATGATTAACAAATGAAGGTTAATTAAAAAAATTATAGAATAATTTACAAAGTGATAAACTATAGAATTCTTGGTTGCCAATGTTCGAGTGCGAAAATGTGTACTAGTTTTTGACTTTTGCGTTTTAATGGTTATTTTATGGATTTTTAATGATCAGTTTCCAATTTCTTATTAAAAATGTAAAGAAAATAGTGCTATAAAAACATGAAAAAGTATTAATTTGTTAATTATTACAAATACAGCATAACATTAGAAATTACATTACATTACAAATACTTATTATTTATCTGTTTATGTCCCTAATTATTTATAATGGAAATATTAAGTTATAATGGCCATAATAAATAATTACGTAAAAAATTATGTACATAAAAAAATCATTTAATGAAATAAGGAAACGATTTTGTTGGCATTTAATTATTACATTTGACTTATAAAGAGTGCAATTACAGTAATTATAGAGTTATAAATTTTGAATATTTTTGGCTAGTGTTTGATATGAAAATTATTTTTCCAAAAAATAAAATTAATTAAAAAAAAAAAAAACGGTATTTTAATAACTCAATTAATATTATTTGTACTCGAACTAATATTTATATTTGTTGTGGTGGTTGGTTCCGCAGAGCTGGAAAGCATCAGAGACATTTTCCGTGGTAGCCTGCTTCATTTTGTGGTCAGCGACCGGTTTCGGGCGTTCACCCATCTTCAGGATGCGTTTTTCTGACAGTATGACAACACAGACTTAGACAGAGCAAATTTAGTCTACACACTCATTCATTCATTTCCAGCTCCTTGCAATCAGGCTTTTTCATTCGCACCACATTGATAATATCAGATATCTAATTCAGTAGCTATTATCTTTCTCTCAAAGTGCAGAAGCCCTCAAACTAAGTTTTGAGTTCCTAAATGGAACATTGAGTTAAGAGATAAGTTCCTAAACCAACATTTTATCACCCTAAAGTTTTCCAGGTTTTGGCGCCAAAGAAAACGCCAATTGGCAGCAAAACACTAGAAAGTCTACCTATACAAGTTGAAATCACAATAAACGCGTGATATATGCAAACACAATGAGGTAATGTTCCTCGTTGAAAGCCTGCAATTCGATCTTTGCCATTCTAATTTATCCGAAATTATCACAAATTCAAGAATATGATCATTATCATGATATAGTCGAAATCAGAAAGAGTTTTGTGGTACATATTTTCTTTATGGGAAGAGTGTGTAAACTAAATTTGCTCTGTGCAAGTCTGTGTTGTCACACTGTCTGAAAAACGCATTCTAAAGATGGGTGAACGCCCGAAACCGGTCGATTGCCACGGAAAATGTCTCTGAAACATTTGAAATAAATTTAACAACGCCGTTTCCTCAGAATTTCCGAAAACTCAGTTTTTCTAGAAATATTTTTATGGTAAGCACTCCGCCATGTATATTTAGTTTCATGAAAATTCCAAGTTTCCCAAGAAAATTTGTCAATTAGAATTTCAAGAAAAGCCAGTAAGAGAAGGTCGTGTAAGTTTTTCACAATTCAGTGATTTTTTTTTTTATATTTAGTGGGCTCGAAATACATTTTCCCTGAAAGCTTAATTTGGAAAATTTATTATGATTCCATTACTTCATCTTATAGAGAAGTAAGAGGAAATAAATTAGGATTTTTCAAAATTTTTTTTTTTAATAAGTTTTCATTTTTTTAATTCATCTTAAGAAAAGCGGTAAATTTTGGGGCTCATAAATTCAAGATTAAAAAGAGTTAACTTTTATGTAATAAATGATATCTTACCTACTTTTTGAGTGAAGGAAATATATATATATATATGTGCTGATTTTAATGGCTCGTGCTAAAATAGTATTTAGCATCACACAGATATCCCCCATCTCCTGAACTGTTCCATAGATGTTTTGTTAATGGGTTCGTGCCATATAACATTTAAATGTTACCTCAGTTTGTTTGGGTGAATAAATAAATATTAAATAACTTCTATTATTTATTTGGTTGGAATGGTAAGAAACATCGTGTGTGGAGTGTTTTTTTTATACGAAGATACTTTGTTTAATGTACAAGGAAAATATAGCATAATAAAATCTTTTAATAGTTACGTAGGCGATTATTGATCCAATCTCATTTAATAATATTATACAGTTATTATTAAATTTCTTATTATTTTCACAAAAAATGTTAATGGCAAATGTATGTAATGAATTAGTAAGTTGGAGTCAATATAGTACGCCATATTTATATGCAACTAAATCATAATTATAAAACAAACTATAAACAAACGTATTGCGTGTTGCAGTGTTGGTATGCAGTGTGCCGCCGGTGGTGCCTGTTGTAGCCGAGCCGGTGTTGATACCTGTTGCAGCAACACACAGACCTCTAGTGGTCACTATATACAACAAACAAACTCATCCGCCGGCTCTGACCCTCTCCACCCTTCGGACACATGTACTAACAACATACAACTCACTCTGTCTCTCTTTGTACACATCTCTCACATATCACTAACCTGTCCGATATATTTCTCTTTTCACTCTCTTCTCACGTTATCTCATAACAGTTTTGTGTCCGAATAATGCTAAATATAATTTTATATCAACTTCTTCCTGTTACTTAAATATATTTATAATTCTTCAGCATTATCTATTCGACAGTACATATATATATATAGCAGGGTGACTTATTTTCGAAGTAGAGTTCCTATTGCAAAAAATCTGGTGTGAAACACTCACACAACTATCTCTTACTCCAGTTTTCAAAATTGAAATTGACAAATTTTATAGTTAGCGCACCACATTTCATGGAATTCGTCGGAGTTCGACGAAATTCGTGGAAAACTGATAAATTGTTCAGTAAAAGCACACTTTCGGTTTACTAATTTTTAAAAATTTGGAATTTTGGATGGTGGTATTGTATAATCAACTACGATAGCACTTTAGAGAAAAACATAACCCCACTCATCCCCCAGAAGCCCCCTTAAATGACATTATCAGGAGAAATGTTTCAAAGCTTTTTATATGTTTAGTAATTTCAGTAAAAACGCCACTTCCAGTCATCCGATTTTTCCGAACTCGAAATTTCAACAACATATTTAATTCTAATTAATATTGTATAGATGACGGAATTGTGTAGTAAACTGAAATAGCACTTTAGAGGAAAAGCCAACCTCATCCCTCCCCCAAAAGTGCCGTTAAATGAATTTTCCCAGAGAAATGTTTTAAGTAGAGTTGTTGATCTTATTATGTGCAGTTCATATATATATATATATATACTAGTTTGGAGAAAATCATTTGAGCCACCTTAGAGAACATTTTGAAAAGAAGTGAAAATAACATCCAGTAAAGTGATACTTCCGGTTGAGGAATCTTGACAGATGACCCACTGTCGGATCTCATAGTGATTGATACCTAAACGGAATATAAAGTTTGAACATTCCTAAGTTTTTTATCGTTTTTGAGCTATGCTGTTTACACACACACACACACACACACACACACACCCAGAGACCATTTTCTAAAAACCGCTTTTTTTTTATTCAAGGGACCTCAAAACGGATATTTCCTGTGAAACTCGATATCGAAAATTTGGCATGAATAAGTACTTCCTCAGAGTTAGAGAAATTAAAAATATATCGCTTAATTGCACCTAAAATTTAAGAGGTAGTGGCTAGAGAAATATGTTAAATTTTTATCGTACTTTTTTATAGTATGGCAAATATATGACTGCTGTAAAAGGATGTTATTATCGCATTGAATATTATGTTTTTCTAAAGCAATTAAAACTATTTAAAAATAAGTTTAAAACTGGTAAGATAGTAATAAAAACTGATACAGTAATTTCTAAGAGAATGGTGTCCAAAGAGGAAGGTTACCTTAAAAAGAAATGTTGTAAAAACATTAAGTTAAAGTCACACAAAATTAATAAAATAGAGTGTATAAAAGAAAATCTGATGTGATACACTCACACAACTTTCTCTCACTACAGTTTTCAAAATTGTGATTGACAAATTTTATAGTTAGTGTACCAAATTTAATGAAATTCGTCGATGTTATTATGGAGAGAAGAGCAAAAATTGTGAAACTTTTCTGTAAAAGCGCACTTCCGGTTTACCAATTTTTTTTTTTTTAATCTCGGAATTTTGGCAAACCATTTATTAAAAATTAACTTTGTTTAGATGGTAGAATTGTATAATCAACTATGATAGTATTTTAGGGAAAACTAACCTCATCCCTCCCCTAAAAGCCCTCTTAAATGACTTTACTAGGCGAAATGTTTCAGATCAATGTTGTAGCTCTTTATATGTGTAGTGCACCTACTTTAAAGAAAATCATTGGAGCCATTTTAGAGAAAATAGCAGAAAACTGAAAAATAATTTTCAGTAAAAACACACATCCGGTCTTCCGATATTATTCGAACTCGGAATTTCAACAACATATTTAATTCTAACTAATATTATTTAGATAATAATAGTATAGTATAGTATAAAAAACAGAAATAGCAGTTTAGAGGAAAACCTAACCTCACTCTTCTCCCAAAAGTGCCATTAAATTAATTTTCCCAGAGAAATGTTATAAGTAGAAGTTGTTGATCTTAGTATGTGCAGTTGATACCTAGTTTGAAGAAAATCGTTTGAGCCTTTTTTGAGAAAATTGCAAAGAAGTAAAAAAAAAAATCCAGTAAACTGGTACTTCCGGTTGAGGTTTTTGACAGATCCTCTGTCCGATCTCATTGTGATACCAAAACGGAATTTGTAAGATTTATAAGATTTCCCTTACAAGTTTACAAGTTTGAACTTTGTAAGATTTTTTGTTTTTGAGCTGTGTTATTCACATACATAAATACACACACACACCCAGACAACTTAGTATAAACCATTTTTTTTTTTAATTTATGGGACCTCAAAACGAATATTTCCGGTGAAAACTCGATATGGAATATTTGACACAATTACACCACTTCCTCTTACTAGGAGTAAAAGAAAGTAAAAATTACCATTTTTCTGATTAAGAAAGTTCCATGGACTTAAAAACCCATTCACATAATGTCTGTATTTACAAAGTCTATATTATTTTTAATCTTTAGACTCTTTACGTGTTTCTGTTCATAAATATGATATCTTAAAATTTAAAAAAATTTAACAATAAGGTTTTTGTTTTTTTTTTTAGAAAAACAATGATTTTGTGAATTATTTATAATTGCATCAATTGCAGTAAGAGAAAGTTGTGTGACTGTTTCACACCAGATTTACCGAACATATCTTAAAAGAAAAAAACAATCAAGGACGGAAGTATATTTACCGGAAATTGTTTACCATTTTGAAAGAAAATTCCTGTTTAATCACTCAACTTGATGTAAATTTTGCCATTTACATTTGTAGTTTCAATAACATTTACCAACGCATAAATGGAAATTTAACATTTTAATTAAAATTAACCAGAGGACAAGGATAATTTAATTTATAAATTTTTCCAGCAACTATAAAGATAAAAATCTAGGGAGATTGTTTATCATATTGTAACATCAACTCATTCCAGTGGAGATTTCCAATAAACTAAAGTAAAAATTAAAGGGTGACTCGTTGGGGTTATAAACTTAACTGAGGGTATTCTTCTTGTTGGAGGAGGGTGGGGTGGGATTATTTAGTGTTGGAGGATGTTGTCTAGGTCTTTCACCCTCCGGTCAGAGGATCTGTACTTGTGACGCACACTGTTTGCAAACTAGCAGCTACTGTGATCAGCGTGTCTGCACTACCGGCCGCTAGGATTAACAGAGATCTCTTCTCTTTCAGTATTATATAATTCAAATAATTTATAGGTTATAATGAAGTAACATTGTTATTGAATTTCAAATATAACTTTATCTTTTCACTATTTCAATTATAATTATCTTTTCTGCTTATTTGACCTTTTTAAGCATTAGTCAAACTTTTAATTGAAATTAGTATGGCATGGTTAATTAAAATTGCTTTTCTAATTATGATCTAGAGGTAAAATAAGAAACATAGGACTTACTTTGTTATAACAAAAGATAAGTGTTTTGATAAGTGCTCACTTCCAATCAATGATGAATCACTATCAGTTAGAAATTCACAAAGCCATCCATAAAATTTGGAGTTAATTATTCAGTTTAAGAAGTACATATATTTCCATTTTACTTATTTTTAAATGAATTTTAAAAGTCCGGATATTTAAAACAATTTTTAACACTTTTGATCAGTCAAATCAGTTGGTCCAATGTTAAGCGTACCATCTTACACTCTTAAAGTATCCGCTTAACCTTTTCGCCGGTTTCATTCCTAGTAGAGGATGCAGCGGCTCTGGAACCCAAGTCTTGCGTAAAATTGAAAAGCCGCAATAAATAACGTATGCTGCCAAACCAAAAATTAACAAAAAATGGCGCCGGAAAGAGCGACTTTCAGACCTCAGGATCTCAGCAAGAATTCACTTGCTTTGCTCGCAGGGAAATTTGTTTTGACCTGACAGGATCTTACTTGCTGCTTTTTAGTATTGTGTCTAACAAATATTTATGATAATATACAATACAAATATAAAAGAAGTACCAATATATGCTACAGCATACCCTTCTTACGAATTGGTTTATTTTGTGATGTTTAGGATAAGGCTAAATATATATATTTATATATGCAAGGAAAAAGAAGGAAAAACCTGCACTTTGAGGAACATATATGCTTCAGTCTTTAGTGCCTGTAATGAATGGAAAGAACATAGGTAGGATCTCAGAGTGGACTGGGATGATAGTCTAGAATATGGAGAGGAGTTCTGCAAACAGTTTTGGATGTACTGGGATTACAGAAGATTTTTCGTGGAAGATTACAAATTATGTTCAGTCTGAGAAATTTGTTTTATGTCGACTGGACTTTCTTAATATTACTACTTCTAAGGCGGAGGAAGCGTAAAGTATTGTCGTTCTGATGATGAGTTTATTTTGTTCAGTCATTTTTGAGTCACTTAAGAGTAATGGGAAAAGTAGTCTTATAGTTTATTTTTCCGAAATTCACTTTGTCCTTACGTGGATCGAGAAGTTCAATCTGTGGTACACAATCATGCTGAGGTTCTTGGCGTTGTTAGTAATTTAATTTGTCGGGTGATTGTAGGTGTAATATATTTAGTAAATAGTAAGGCATAGTTTTGTCGTGATTAGTTTTGTATTTACCGTTTAGTGCAGAATTCCCCTGCGGGCAAAGCCCAGAGTCAGTATGTCAGTTTGTCTATTGCAGATGTCCGTTAGTTATAGTGTACATTCTCCATAATGTTGTGTACAAAGCAGTTGATGTGCTAGGTTGGTATCGTGAATTTTGGGAAGAGATTTGATATACACTTGCTAATGATGTATGAATATTTAACACAGGATACAGATTAAAACCAATACAAAAAACAACATCACTTATAAGATCGGGAAGGGAATAGCGTACTGGACTCTCACGCGGAGGACCCGGGTTCGAGTCCAGATGTGCTGCTCTTAGAATTTTTTCTTCCTAGGAGCCTCTGTAGCTCACTGTCCGGTGATGGACAGTGTTCTCTGCAACGAGAGAACACTGTCTGGAGGCCGGCAGTGCACTGAGAAGGCTCCGGGTGCCAATGACTATAGATATTGACGCGCCTTAAATTAAAAAAAAAAGTTATAAGATGGAACCTAAATTAACTAGAACTGAGAATACATCTTTATTTATTTCAAAAGTCTAATAAATATACGACATGATTTTGGCATTAGATACATTCCAAATCATATGCTCTATTTATGCAATTTATAATTTTATAAAATTTAACACTCAAAGTATATGACGAAACTTGTAACAATATGAAGAAACAATTTCTTTAACTTATTTCCAAAATTAAATATTTTGTTTTACTGTCAGTATGTTGGTACAACAATTCAATCTTATTAAGAAAAAAAATAATCTCTAGTTGATGATCCTTGAAGGCGCCTGTCTTTTACGTCAAGACTGGCATTCAGACATGGGAATAAGAGATTTTAACTGTTAGGAATTCGAGTTTACAGGAGAGGGAAAATAGACATCCAATTCATCGACAGCGCGCAGTACATTAAGCTGGGCTGTGTTATTATACTAAATTTTTTGGCTAATAAACTCTGAGAATGTTTTTGTACAATTCTAACTGTCTGTATACCAGGCAAGAATTTAAATACTAAAACGAGGGTTATCACTTATCACTAAAGTTGTAAGCAAAATATTTAAATGACAAAAGTGTAGAGAAATTTTTATTTTGAATAATTAAGAAGAATGAATCAACTTCGCAACAACCACCACATGACCTTGGCATTAGATAAATTCCAATGTATATCTGTATTTATGGACCTTTAATTCTTGATAATTCTGCTTCAATTTTTACCTCTTCATTAAGTAGCAAACGATGAGGCTATTGTTCAGTTTAAGAATTTAATGATTGCTATTAACATAATCTCCAAATGGTCATAAATTTATTAGAACAATATATTTTTTATTTAAGAAAGTTTTATTACTTCTTCTTCCTCTGGGCGTGTAGGTATATATATATATATATGTGTGTGTGTATGTGTGTGTGTGATTTTTGTGAGCGTCTGAACAATATATCTCAAAAATCAATGAATCTATTTACCCATGAATTGTTTCTCGTGCATAAACAAAAGTCCTACGAATGAACGCAGAAATGAAAACATCCTTTTCAAGTACCTTTTTGAATATCTTCAATAGAGTCAAGGCTACATGCTAAAACTTCTTGGAGAAGAATAATCTATTTTTGATTTCTCACTTTAAAAAAAAAAGAAGAAAATCTAAGGCGCAACAGCCCATGTATGAGGGAAGCGGTAAGCACACCGCAGTTCCCTCGCCGTTTAGTTCTGGCTTTCGCTACTTAGGGCGCTACTAACTGTTGCTTCCCACTTTTTTCACGATACTGGGAGAACACCGATTTTGCCCTCACGGGAATCGGAATCCTGAATTCTCGCACCAATTTCTCACTTAAACAACTTGAAAAAGCAAGATATTTGCATAATTATTTATTTACTACAATGATGTCAGTTGTATATCCAATAAGTATGATTACGTACATGTTTGGTAAAAGTGAATTAAGAATTTAGAAATTCCGAAAAATGTTGATATTTTTACAGTAATCCTGCACATGAAATCAGATGAATTCTCTCTTATTTTTTTTATTTTTATTTTTTTTAATTGCCTTACATTCTTGTTACCATAGTTACACTCGGCTGAAATACATCAATTTTCTTTCTTAATAAATCTTGTAACGTAGAGTATACAATTTGTGACACACAAAAAAAAGATTAACATTTTACTTTTCTACTTTCTTGATAAGAGTTCATTTCCATTCAGATAATTTTTATAACTTGTACAAAGAAATTTTACGCTTGCTGTCACATTAGCAGACATCAAGATTTTTTTTTCCAAACAATAACATGAATGAAACTTTAGTATCAATGTTATATATCCAAATAGTTCTTGTATTCATACATTATAGATATATTTCATGCTCTAATTTTTACTTTCTCTTATCACTATAAACAGTTAAATATAAAGAGTATGCCGTAAGATAATTAACTAAACATATCTAATTAAAGTCTAATCGTAATTATTCTAGACGGAAGTAGAGGAATGGTGATTATGACGCTGATAAAACAAATTTCCTTTTGGTGACATTCTTTCGCAGCGACTTATTGACCGTTCAGTGAAGGAACAAATCTTTTGAAGCAGACGAAGGATTGTACTCCTCGTAATATTGAATTTTTCAAAATATGGTGCTTGAAGTTTTCCCCGGAACAATTCAAGACCTTCTTCATCAACCTTCTTTCGTCAACTTCTTAAAGACACATATTATAGATGTAAGATATTCATGAGATAAATCCCCAAATTGATCTATTTATATAAGATGTATAAGACCTTCTTCATCAACCTTCTTTCGTCAACTTCTTAAAGACACATATTATAGATGTAAGATATTCATGAGATAAATCCCCAAATTGATCTATTTATATAAGATGTATATATTGATTAATTTTGTTCCTTATACATTATGAATTAAACAAATATTTTATATCTTGTTCACTTTTATGATTGTGTTTTTTCTCCGCTCTTCCAATTTGGATTGAACACACACTTCAGGCAACCTATGATAAAACGAAATCCCGTTGTTTGGATATTATTAAATATTTAATGTATTAATATAAATTTGTTTCAGCATTAACATATTTACAAGTATTAAAGGTATTCTACGTCTTTCTCTATGTCTATTCTACGTCTTAAATGTATTCTATGTCTATTTCAATGCTTGGAACATTTCAACTGCGCGTGAAAAACTCTTGGACCTAGAATTTGCACTTAAATGATGTAAAAAAAATGATTAATTCTCCTTCATTAGAAGCTCCATATTCAAAGGTATTACTAGTTAAACTAAAGTGTATGTGGTAAGATATCGAACTAAACCATATATATAATTAAAGTCTATCCATAATTCTCTTATCTCAGTGTTAATGTTTACATAATTTTTGATGCATTCAGTTTACATTATTACATTCCTTCATTATCATTAAAAAAAACTGTTATTAAATAATAATTCGTCATTATTACTTAACTTAAGTTTTTAGATGCAGTAAAAATAATATAGAGTAGTTTATAAAGAAGAGATAAGGCACGAATATTCCCAATAGATGAATGTTATTAATAATTCTATTCTTTATGTTAATATCTTTAATTAATAATGCCATATATTGATGGGGTTTTATCGAAGTTTCCAATAAGATAGTGGAATTATTTATATATTATTGGACTTTTGTTTTATTTCATCTAAATCCATTAAGATGGTATGGTTAACCGAAGGCATATGAATGACTGATAATAATACCCAGTGCATTCCAGTGGAAATGAATTGAACATAATTGTCCATTGGTTTATACATTCACGTTTCACTCAATTAGTACTAGTGTCGGATAGATGAAAATGATGAATTGATATTTGAATCCGGGAAAAACGAAGTCGTGTTAAATGAAACGTTAAGGATTTATGGAATTTATACTGGGTTGTTGTGATGGTTGGTTCCGCAGAGCTGGAAAGCATCAGAGACATTTTCCGTGGTGGCCTTCTTCATTTTGTGGTCATCGACCGGTTTCGGGCGTCCGCCCATCTTCAAGATGCGTTTGTCAGACAGTGTGATAAACACAGACTTCCACAGAGCAAATTCAGTTTATACACTGACGGGTCCTTTTAATTAAAACTGACACTGTCCGATCATGGTGGTCCTAACCATGATTGTGAGACCCGTTACACCTATGGCGCAAGGAAATGTTTTAATAACACTAAGGTAGCGTCAGTGAAGAAGAAGAGAGGATGCAGCGGCTCGCGTGCTTATGCAAGACACTGGCTAGCTAGGAGGTCTTATCCCTCTCAGGATACCCTCATCCTCAAACTGTCACCTCTGCACCTTGTGGTGGAGAGGGCGGCTAAGAGAGCTCTCCTGAGGATCTCTTATCCCTAACTTCGGGCTCCCTTTCCTGGAATCTCCCTAGGGTTAATATGATTAAGAAATACAGCTTCTCTGAGAACTTTTCTTTGTAGCTGGGTACCAAGGGAGAGTGGAAGAGAGAGAGTGGAGGAAGTAAGGTGTCCCAACTCTGGAACTCCCTTCCTGGACTGAGGCAGACCAAGATCTGCTTGGGAAATTATAACTAGCGGAGAACGTAGGCTTGCATTGACATCATGTTCTTATGGGTTTCCTCACAGGGTATTTCGACTTAGGGGAACCTGATGAAGCTAAGTCTGGAGAGTGACGGCATATGCAGATTCTGCAGGGAGATGATGGAAACTCTAATACACCTCCTAACGGATGCGAAGCTGCCACCCAGAGAAGAGTTAAGAACCGTTTAGTTACCAGAGGAAAAGGGAAATATAACCTCATACAGCCCGCCAGGGTATTGGAATTCCTTAGGGATTTTTAGCTGATGGGGGCTGTAGACGTTGTTGGTGTATAACACCTGACACGTTGATGTGAGCTAGCCTACGGACAATAGATCGTTTGGTTTGCAGGCATTGGGCCCCTTATCTCCCCCCCCCCCCCAAATAAATATATATATATATAACTTGTTTAAAGTTACAGCTTATTTTGCGAAATAGATTGATATACACTTCAGAGTGTATAAATTGAATTTGCTCTGTGCAAGTCTGTGTTATCATACTGTCTGACAAACGCATCCTGAAGATGGGCGAATGCCCGAAACCAGTCGATGACACAAAATGAAGCAGGCTACCACGGAAAATGTCTCTGATCTTGATATTTTCATTTAAATTCCACTAGAGGATCTCACAATTACGTTTTGGTTAAAATCGGTCAACCGAAAGTACCAGTTTACTTAGTAATTTTTTTTTACTTTTTTGCAATTTTCTCGAAAACGGCTGCAACGATAAACTTGTTGTAACAACCATATAGAGCTATATATTGTATTATAACACCTCTCCAGGAGAGTTCTCAATTCGCAATTCTTCATCAAAGGGAATTTTGGGGAAGGGGTGGGATTTGCTTTCCTCTAAAGTGCTATTTTATTTCTAAATTTCCAATGATATCATAATATCATTTTATTCCACAAGCCACAAAGGGGGATTCCTTGTTAAGTTCATTTACCTTGATTCTCCACACTGCCGGAGTCAATGTTCAAGAATATGAAGGCGGTTTTATAGAGCACGGGTTGTTTGATAGGATCCATATGAGAAGAAATATTTGCATTATCAGTGGCGAAGGTAAAGATAATTATATTTGGATGATGAGTTGGTAAGAGCTGTAAAGATAGTAGAAAGAATTCTTCCATGATAAACAACTAGATTAATAAGAGAAGCTTAGGTCATAGTGAATTCAGTAGGCTAAAAAATATAGATACAAATTATAAATTATAAATTATAAAAATATAATTATGCTGCAATCTACAATCAGAAACATAAATTAATTTGTGAGTTACCTTATCTAATTAATCAGAGTCCACAATTCATAATGAAATAGTCAATATATTTTTCTTAAAAATATCATTAATGATTTTAGCATAAATGTCAGAAGAACTAATAATAGATAGAATGGCAAAGTAGATTATTAATTTATACTTTATCCTTTGTGAATTGTTGTTACAAGATAATTGCTAATTTATTTATAGTAAATTTCTTTATGAGTTATTTCTAACTAATTTTCTTTCATAATATTATAAAGTACATTGAAGAATATCACATCTTGCGTAAAATAATAGTTATTACAATAAAAGTAGATTGTAGTGTTCTCTGGAGTCTTCGCCCCTCACCACTCTACCCCTCTCTCCTGGCTTATTAACAACAATTTTCCACGGCCCAGTCTCTGTCGCTTGAGCTCGTTTCTGAAGGCCACTAACCCCTGCTGTTTCATGACACTCATCCTGTCGTTTTATCTCTCTCTAACTCTCTAGTCTTTCACTATCTTTCTAGCTCCTTCTATACAGTTTCCACCTGAAAATTAATCGACTCCATTAAAGGTCCACTCCCATTATTTAGCCTGGCTAGCAGGACAAAAAGGCATCACATAATTCGGCGTGTCCTTCTTGCGTAGCCTGTATATAGAGCCTGGCTGCGCTATTAAATAAAATTACCGCCTTTTCTTCACCCATTACGCTCAGGGACTGGACAAGCTAAGGCCTCACACTGTGCTATAACACTGTTTCTACCCAGAATGAACTCTGTCACTCAACTAAAAGAGAAAAAACAGAAAACTACTTTATAACTATAGAAAAGTTGAAGCGACAGCTATTTACGTAATCTTAACTTCTTACATTCAGTATTAATCCATATTAATCAGACAGTACATTATTTTAGATCGAGGATACTGTTACAATACAGACACAAAAAAATCCATTGTTATATTTACAGTTTGGGTGGCGAGGCATGTGATGGATTATTTTACATCACCGTCTTTCGTGTTGGATTATTACATTGATTTTAAAAATAGTTCTGTATTGCTCACATAACTTCACATAACTAGGATATTAGAATTAAAAATCTCCTACAAAATCTGTTCAAGCTCGTTCAAGATAATATACTATTTGTCCAGCACATTCTTTATTATGTTGCTAAAAATTTGCTGGGTTGTTAACGATATAATACGAGACAAAATATTAAATAAAATAACACTG
Organism: Triatoma infestans; assembly: GCA_011037195.1. Classification (NCBI taxonomy): domain Eukaryota; kingdom Metazoa; phylum Arthropoda; class Insecta; order Hemiptera; family Reduviidae; genus Triatoma; species Triatoma infestans. The sequence goes on from JAAEAF010014314.1 coordinate 240,477, forward strand.
AATGTACAAAATTAATTCAAACACTATCCATGAGCTGTAGTGGCTCATGTGTTAGTGTTTATTAATTTATGAAAATCTAAGGGAAGCACTACTGGACTGGAACCCAGGACTTCCAATGCGCTACCACTGAGCCAATCACTGATCTCTACGTCATAATTTCCAGAAGGTACAATTCTAAATGGTTTCGTAACTCTATTGCTCCGTCCTTGTGATACTGTCCGTCGTCTGATAAGTGTTACAATTTGGCATCTCGATAGTTTAGATTTTTGGAACCATGGTCTTAAAGTTATATATTTTTTAGAACTATGAAGAAATGATATGTGCCATTGTCACTTTCATAATAATGACTTTACATACTATTTATTTACGGTACGTCAGCATCTGAAATTATTGGCGCCCAGAACCTTCTCAGTGCACTACCAGCCTCGTTAAAGGGCAACAATGGATACCGAGATTTCACCGGAAATGAACGTTATTAATTCTCCTGAGTTCGAAAAAAAGGATTTTAGAAAACGCTATGGTTGTGCATGACCACAGATCAGCATAACTCTAAAAAGGAAAAATTGCAGCGGACCCAAAAAGGGGACCCAATAATAGGTTTGTTCAACTGAAAGTAATCAATGGATTTTTCATTTTTTGCGATTTTCTCTTCTTTTTTTCTTTTTTGTTATTAATTGAACAATTATATTGTTTTCTGTAACTAGAGAAACTGCTCGGAGATCAGCAGAGCACTGAGAAGACTCCGGGGGGGCTTCAATTTATATTGATCATTGATTTTCAAGTTAATATAAATTATTATTATTTTTTTTTAATTATTATTATTATTTATATTATTTTTTTAAGTTTTATCACATTTTCAGGGCTACACATGTCCTTGTTAACGAGGATGAAGGGCTTTTTGTAAACATTGAAAAACGATAGAAAAACAATACTTATGTTTGCAATATACTGAGACGAAGTTTTATTTGGGAGGGATCCTAAACATTTTGGCCGGTACTGGAGCGCTTTAGTCGGAAGTGATGTTTTTTGAAACATTGAGAAATCTAAGTGTCCACCCAGTTATAATAACAGAGACAGATAAGTAACCTGTTGTTTGTTTACGTGATTTGATTGTTTGTTGTCGTTGGAGTCCAACAAAGATAATCCCGCCGAAGTGAGTAAATTAATTTGTTCATTTTTTGTTTTGGTAAAATTGGAGAATTGATGCTTATCAAATTAGAAATATATTCAGCTAATGATTTATTTACTGTAAATTATTTTCTTTTAAGTAATTGACATGCTTTTTATGAATCTTTTTTCTGTTAATTAGTGTTATTTGTGAAAACGATAAGACTTGTTTCTTTTTTTTTAAAGGATTTTATGTTGGAATTGTATCATTTAATAAAGAAACTGTTGAAGCAAACACAGTCACCCGCCTGAGCGGCTAAATAATATTTCACCTTGTTCCCGCAACAAGACCCACCTTACGCTGGAAATTCTAATGAAAACAAAACAAAATAAAAAACTATATTCGGAAGATAATTGAGTAGTTTGTATTTGAAATGATTGTGAATTATATAAATAATTAAGATGTACGTAAATTTAGTTAATGATTTATTTTAAGGAAGATATATAATCTCCCCCCCTCCACCGGTGACTCAGTTCTATTTGATTGAGCTTCTTATTGTGTTTTCTGTCTTGTGACAATGCAAATCAATTATCTTGCCCATTTTTTTTAGTGATTATTTTTATGCTGTTTAATTAAATAGTCTGTTAATATCATTTCATTTTCTGATTTTTATTTTTTAATCAAAAATTAACTACTTTTTTATGACAACCATAAATATAACATTAAATTAAAAGACCCAAAATATTAACCACAAAATGCGTAATTTCTATTAATCTTCGAATTTTAAAATTGAATTCTTACAGCAGTGAGAAAGGAAAAAAAAAATGATTGCTCTCTCAGAGACCCAATGTCCTTACTGATGTGACATTTTTTTCCACCCATCCACTGAAGGGTTAATATTAGAAATTGCAGATTTGTTATTTTTTGTATCATAAGAACCAATCCATCACCCTCCTCTCTTGTAAGGGAAAAAATGGACAAGATTCAGCATTCAGGAATATCATATTTTAACAAATAATACAATGGACTCAGTCTAGCATTGATTGACTCCCATTAATAATCTATTAATGCCCTTGTTTTGTAGTCTGTGATTATTACATCAAGTAACAGCTTCACGACACTTTTGGATTTGTATAATTTAAAACTAATTCTATGAGAAACTTTACTAAAGACACGACACTTTTGGATTTGTATAATTACACTTTTGGATTTGTATAATTTAAAACTAATTCTATGAGAAACTTTACTAAAGTTTACTCAATTGTTGTTTTTTTTTTAATAAAATAAAGAATATAAAAGCCTAATGTACGTATTCATAAATTGTAAAATATTTAACTCCTTTGTTCCTTTCAAAGGCAGTAAATTTATAGTCAGTGTATTATTAAATATACAGCAAAGTGGGTTTGCTATCTGCTTCCCTCCACGACAACTGATCGCTACTGAAGATTTAGCTAGCTATAACACTTCCTGAAGATTTAGCTAGCTATAAAGGGTAACATCAATTAGTGTGGACATAAAATTAGTTAAATTTTCCAAATTTCATTAGAATACCATTTCCTCAAAAAATAGTTCTGAATCAGACTGCGGCAGATTGGACCTTTTTTATTGCAAATAAGGTGTACTATCTCGTCCTAACATTGTCCTAAATGTATGACGCACTCAGCCCATATAAACAGATAAATAATTAAGATTTGAATGTTGAATTGTATACTTGAAAACTTTTACTTTATCGGTGATATCAAATCTGTGGAGCTTTCATTTATAACATTGATTTAAATTTTAACTAATTAAATCAAACTTATTTAATCAATAATGAAACATTTTTTCGGGAATAGTTTCTTTCTATGTTGATTGAATTGGGAATATTCTCCCTCTAAGTTTGCAATGATTTCATAATGAAGATGACATTATCGATTTTTAATTCCCCTTATTATTATTATTTGTCTGTGGAGGAGGGAAACCCTACGCTATCCAAAGCCTCACTGGACCCATGTAGCTACCCCAAGAAAAACAACAACAAACCGGGTCTAGAACAAAAATCCAGACCCGGATCTAATCCATCTAAGATTCACCGCAGTCCGAATAAATCGGACAATAACCTTAAGCGGAAATAGCCTAAGCTCTTCCACAGAGATCCTATTCCGACCAAAGGTCCTGAACCTAATTTCCTCAAAACCCAGGCAATCAGTCATAAGGGTGTTTCCTCCTCAGTCTCACAGACTCTATAAAATGGATCCGGCATGAGCCCCATTATGTAGAGATGTCTCCTTAAACCACAATGTCCAGTGAGAGATCCAACCAGATGCCTGAGAGAGCTCCGTGAAAAACACAGCAACGGTCTCACTAATGGCCTTGTCCGGACCTTTAATTCCCTTTCCTTCCCAATTATGATTTTTTTACTACCACTTATGAAAAAGTACTTGCATTAGATTTTTCTAAATTCAAAACATCAAAAAAAAATACAAAAAAAAAATACGTTTGATTACCATTATCGCATGTGACAAGAAGATTCAGTGAAAATTTATCAACCGGAAATCCGACTCAAAAACCGCAAAAACCGACCATTTTTCGGCAAAATTTAATTTTAGAGATTTCCGTGGAATTTGTGGAGTTCAGTTTTAAATGCTACATTATGTGGTTAGATCAATATTATTGGTATTCTCTTCTGGATAACAGTGTAAGCATTCTATTACTTGCCTGGATAGAAACTTGTCCAACCATCATCTCAATGTTTATGTTGTGATGAATGAATAAGATTTGAAGTTAAAAAAAAAAAATGGTCATTTTGTATTTAATTATATTAGATTGTAGATTGTTGGAGGGGTTTATTGCCCTGCTAACTCAAAGATCTACTGTGCCCCCCGGAGCCTTCTCCAATGCACAGCCGGCCTCCAAGCAGCGTTTTCTAGCTTTTAGACAACAGACAGTGAATTGTAGAGGCTCCTAGGATGAAAAAATCTATGGGCAGCATGCTGGATTCGAACTCGGGACTTCCGCGTTGCTAGTCCAGCCCGCTACCACGAGCTAATCCCTTCCCTCTCCCTTGGCTTTCGCCAATTAACTAGGGATGAAGACCCTAGTTTGTCCTTGTCTGTAAAATGTAGATGTACGATTTTTATTTTAGTGTAATTACCACCACGGATGTAATAAAGGGCAATTAATACATTTAGTAATAGAACCTAAAAGTTTGGAAAAAAAAAAAATCTGTCAGAACTATATGATATGCCATAAGAGAAAGTCCATCAGAATGCATTCCCCACCGTGTTTCCACATAAGTGAATTCTCTCACTAACAATTACATTTTTCATTTAGATAGAACGTTGTTTTGTAATAATGATTATCAGTTAAATTAAGTAAAAAAAAATAATTTGTCATTAAATGTATATATATATATATTTACGTCCTTGGTAATTTTATATTCAACAATAGCATTGAAAATTAGTTAATAACAACAGATTATAAGAACATTTATAAAACAACAATGTCGAGCTCCCAACTTTTCTATTCTATACGACAACAACAACAACGTAATGAACCCTATATATAATTACACAATTATATTTACCTTCATCGCGACATTTAATGATTCGTGACCGTAATTAATGTAATTTTGTAGGAAATTACAAAAATAAAAATTGTGGAAAATTATTTCACGTGTTTTTTTATTCATTATTTTCTAGCGACCGATAGTGTAAGTAAACAGGGAGGGGGAGTCCTATAATCCTCCCCCCTCATTAATGGCAATCAGATTAATACTACAAAAGTGTGGAACAATTTATTAAAAATGTATGCATGGTTTTACTAAATTAGATTCATCAATTCACAATATAATGCAGTCTTGCTTAGCAATAAGTTCATTATTATTTATTATTACAATTTTGATTTAAAAAAGTAAAAATAATACACTAACTGGTGAATTTGGCTATGTAATTTTCTGTGGCTATTAGATACTTAAAATTAGACATGAAATTTTAAAATGAATTCCTAAAATATGATAAATAAACTCGTGTAGAATCAAAATATTAGTTCATTAAAACCGTTATACATATTTAGAAGAATGAAATATTGGAATTGTGATGATAGGTGTAGAATCAATGTCGAGGCTGACCTACTGTTAGCGCTAGTTATGTTCTTTTGCAACTCAGAGGAATATGATGATGGAAATATATTATATGTGTATGTATTTGTGTTTGTGTGTAAGTTGATTCCTGCGTGTGCACGCTAAACCCAAAATAGCCATACATATCTGCAGGCAGAGCGTAGCGTAGTGAGTGTTATTCGTATTGTGAGGAGGTTAGAATTGCAGCGTCCAAACTACCCAAGATACATGGTTGACCAAACTCCTCCCTATGGGTTGTGAGCACGCTGCAATATTTAGTAGGTAGATTAATTCATAACTTAAATGTTGTTATTAAACTTAGTGGCAGCCTTGCCAATATCGAAAAAGGCGAAAGAATTTTAATATTACAGCCAAGAATCCGTAACAGATTATTCTTACTAATAATTGACATGCATTCGAGCAAAGATCAGTTACACAGGCATTTCTGGGCCTATCATTTGAGAAATTTATATATTTATTTTATTGCTTTCGGTAAACTATCCCATAGCAAGAAGTTGATGACAAAATTACATAAGAAAGACAAGCAAAACACAGACAAACCATGACCTGAAAAAGAAAAGTGAAATCTACTAAAAAAAGAAGAAGAATTAAAAAAAAAAAATAGTATTAAATTGATGACAGAAGCAGACAGGAAATAAGTCCTACATAATAATAATAATAGGTAATAATGATTATTAACAATATAAATGGCAGCTGACGCCCTGGCAAAGGAAGGCGCTGTATCTCCTCTTATTGGGCCAGAGCGCTTTTGTGGAGTCAGTGACCAAGTATTTCTAGAAGAAATCAAGAAGGAGGAGGTGGCTAAAAGAGCTCGTCTCTGGAACACCATCCCGGGACTGAGGCAGGCCAAGGTCTGTCTGGGCGGTTATAACCAGGAAAGATCGAAAGCCTTCATCAGTCTGAGTAAGAATAGGATCCGTATTCTTACGGGATTCCTTACGGGGCATTGCAGACTCAGGGGGCACCTGAGAAAGCTTGGCCTAGTAGGTGACGGCATATGCAGATTCTGTGGAGAGGCGGAGGAAACTCCGATACACCTCCTCACGGACTGTGATGCCGTCATTCAAAGAAGATTTAGTAGTCTGGGCTGTTACCAGATAGGGGAGGAGGAAATACCTACCCTAGAACCTTCCAGGATCCTGAGATTCCTCAGGGAGTTAAACCTGGAGAGGGTGCTATAGATGAGCTAGCTCATCTTAGGAACCAGGGGGGGTACAATAGATCAAGAATGGTCGCGGTACAGAAGCCTGAGGAAAAAAAAAAAAAAAAACAATATAAATGCAAGCAGATCATATTGTATCTATAAAGCTGCATAGTACGTATATAGAGTAATACTTAGTAATAAAAGGAAAATAAAAATAATTATAAAATAATAAGAAATATGTCTAGTGAGCATCTATTTAATTTAATAAAATAAAAAAAATATTACTTTTAAACTATTCATTATGAAAAAATAGATATTATCAATCTTTTTAACATTTAGATCAGCTATCACCTCGAAAAAATGTCACAATTAACAAACTAGAGATGCCAATTGTACCTTACGACTAAAGAAATACATCTTTAATGGTGGAGGCCAGTTCAAGCAAGATCTGTAATTAATGAGGAGTAAAATTTATACTAAAATGGTACTTTTCTTCTTATTCAATCAAAAAACCGTTATAATATCATTTTGAAATTTCTTATAGGAATCATGATTTCATTCATAACTTGTAAAATATCGCTCAAAGAAAAAAAACCGTTCAAGTAAATTTTTCTTACAAAAAAATAGAGGAATCTATTTCTTAAATAAAAACCACACCTCCCCATTTGAAAAAATGAATTTGGTGCCTGTATCTCGCTTCTGGAAGCACCAAAACAAATTTGCAAATTAAATTTGGATTTCTAAAAAAAAACTACGGGGGCACGTATTTTTTAATTTTTTTCTAGCTATCTTAGTTTCCGAGAAAAAGTGGTTATCCATATACCTTAGGACACCCTGTATATACACTCGTAAATTCCAATTACTTTTGTTTGAAACTTTGTTGGGGATAAGTAGATTTTTAGAAAGATTCTGGGTCATTTGGAAGGTCCATGCTTCCTACAAGTATATTTTTAATATGTTCCAACTATATGTATATAAAATATTGATATTTGTAAAATTTAGTAGAAATCCTAAGTTTAAAATAAATTAATAAATAACAAGTAAATTGCTGTGGCAAGAAAGCTATTATTTTTTTTTAATAAAAAATAATTATACTTGAGAAATGTACTTCAGCCTACTGTATAATCAAGTTGAACTGAAACATTAAAAAAAAAAAAACAATGGGTATATTCAATATAATGTCTTTGTGTGTAAAATGAGGGCGAAATGAGATTTAAGAAGCCATACACTTGACAAAGAGGCTTATTACGTTTAGCTACGTTTTATTTTTATTTTTTATTATTCTTAGCCATCATTGCCGGCGTATTATCACTTTTTGTTGTTTAAAAGTTTTACATTACTAAAAAGAATGTTATGGTGGAATACATAACTAACTGGCAAGTGTTCCTCTTCCAATAAATACCATTTATCATTGTTTAAAGTTTTATTATTTTAGTTTTTATTTTTTTTTTTTCTGTTCCCCTACCTTTTACATTGTATTTCTTATTCCATAGATGTGATGGCTGCAAAACTATTACTGGCCGGCAAAACTATTTCAAAAGAACTATGAATACTTCTCTAAAGAGAAATAATGTTCTTTTTCATGTAAGGAAAACTGGTTAGCTAATTTCGTATAAAAATGTTCTATAGATGTGTGGGGCTTTCTTAGAAGTGGCGCTATGCGAAATATGTTAGAACTTGTCGGGAACATTGTTCAAAGATATGCTTGGAATTATAAACTGTTTTTATCACTTTCTATTTCATTATAATTCCATATTTTTCTTCTTTTTTTTTTTTGTATGTGTGTTTGTGTTTATGGAAAGATAATATAAAAATGATCAGCATATCAAATATTTTTTTTTATATAATTTTTTTTTAAACAGTGAAGATGTGAGTACTTGGAAATATTTAACTACTTTTTAAGTCTATTAGACAGATTTTATAACAATTTACAAACAAAAAGTTTGCAATATTGACAAGGCCATGTCTAGATAATTCTGAGAATGCAATCATCATATTATAAAAAAAATATAATTACGTGAATTACAAACAAACAAACAAACAAACCAAAAAGCAATAATCAAATTTATTTTCAGAAATATATTTTGTTTTTCTTTAATTAAGTTAAATTAAAAATATCTTTTATTTTTTTAATTTTTATTTTTTTTGGGAAATTTAAAATCTTTATTTGATACAAAATTTTATCAGAGACATTTTCCGTGGTAGCCTGCTTCATTTTGTGGTCATCGACCGGTTTCGGGCGCTCGCCCATGGAGTGTGAAACTAAGTGGCTCTGTGCGAGTCTGTGTTGTCACAATGTCTGAAAAACGCATCCTGAAGATGGGCGAACGCCCGAAACCGGTCGATGACCACAAAATGAAGCAGGCTACCATGGAAAATGTCTCTGATGCTTTCCAGCTCTGCGGAACCAACCACCACAACAACAATTTTATATTACTGGGTTAATCATTTCTTCAAGGAGCAAGGGCATTCCTGTAGATGTCCCAGTCTAAATTCTGAATAATAAAACAATACTCACAGGAATCAAAAGTAATAATGAATTTTTTCTGAAACTTTTTTCAACATAAATGATCCCAATCAAATTGATACTACTTATCAAGTATTAATAAAAACACGTATCAGCTACCTTACTTCTGCAAAATGAACTTCTGAATAAAATGAAAGTAACTGTCGTAATTAAAAGAAGTGATAATTTAGGAGACAGAAGAAGAAATACTTGTTAAATTTTTTTGCCTGATTTAAGTTGCGATCGGCTTCCTATGGCTGTCTTTAATGAGGATTTACAGATGTGGTGTTAGTATATATATTGGTGAATTGGTTTAGCTGGAATATATAGGAAGGGACAAAGGAAACTGTAGTTAGTGTGTTTGTGAGAATGTGTACGTACGTGCATCTGCTCCGATATGTTGTGTGTTTGTTTGTACATGGCGCTTTTTACAAGCGGGTGTGTGTGTGCAAAATGACACTTGTTGATTCCGTTTGTGGCCAGTGCCCGGACAGACTCCATACTGACGAGCCACCGTGCCCTGTCGATAGACTGTTGTTGAAACAATGCCCATTGTAGGTTCCAGCGAATCCATTGTCACCAGAAGGCCAACTCACTACCTTGTTTTCTTCCTAAAAACCATTGTGTACACCCCTGCTATATCACTTCTTCGTAACTTCAACCCAATCTTCACACAAAATGTTTGTTGACTAAGGAAAAACAAAAAATAGAAAGGCATTAATTGATGGCCCTTTACTATAAGAATCCTTTACATTTTTTTGTGAATGTAAACATTGTTAAGATTTATTAAGTTGTATATGTATTTTTTTTTTTTGACATCTTTTTTAACAGTGAATGTAATTAATATACAGAATCGACAATGTATAAAGCAAAATATGGATATGTCTGTTAGAACAAAGTTAAAAAGTGGCAGAAGAAAAAATTGTTTTCTGTTTCTGATGCTGCCTTAGAATAATCAGACAAATTATTCACATAATTCAACGAACGGTATTTCATAGAATGTTGAATTCATTTTGTGCGTGGCTATCTTCAAATAGTGGCGATAAAATGAATAAAAACAACTTCCGCTTTGCTAAGTGTTACGCTTCGGCCTTTTAGTCCGAGCTGTCTGGGTTCCAAACTTCCTGTGAGTTCAGCAATCTGAGTATAATTCGAACACCATACTATAAGCGAATCCATAGTGTGGGATTTGATGTAACAAATAAGTTAATGATTGAGGCAATTTTTATGTAAATAGGAGTTTCTGTTAGAACTGAAATCATTAAATTTTAAGAACAAATTGAAATTCGTGCTTTTTGAATGGGGTGTAATATGTTGGTGACAGTTTAGATATGTGAGACTAGCCTATTCACTGCCAGCAACTGTTTTTGATTGCTCAGGTAATATCTTACTAATTTAGCTTTAATTTATCTTAACATAAATTTCTGGGAACTAGCGTCTCATCGCTGATCCAATTATTATTGTTAATACATTTTTTCAATCAATACCAGCTAGCAAATTATAAATTCCTTTATCTTCAGGTTTTTACACCTTAAAAATTATGTAATATTGATGCGCGACAACATCTGAGAGGCTTAGGTGCCCGGAGCTTTCTCACTGCACTGCTGATTTCAGAGAAGATTCTTTCCTTAAACACGAAACTATCCTTCAGCAGGCAGTGAATTGTAGAGGTTTCTAGGATGACACTTTTGTTGTTGTTTTTATTATTGTTATAATTATATCCCAGTTGAGTCTACATGAAAATAAACTTTTCATTTACCTTGCAGCAATTGGCAAATATGGGCTAATTTTTGTGCGATAAAGGTTGCAAAGTACCATGATGCAGCAAGACTAGTGTGATTAAAACGTACATTATTACTGACATTTACTGTCGTCAGGTAATTAATTTTAAAATTGAAGTAAATTTAATCCATTCAAAAATTAAACTAGATAAACATTTTTGAAGTTCACATGATAGATTGTGAATTGTGAATTGCGATTATTTCATCGCGCGTTGGACCAAAGAAATATATTGCTAATCGCAATACATTTAAACCAGTGTCGGCTTAAGCCAAGCAGAAGCCCTTATGTAGTTGAAATTTCAGGGCCCCTTAACGAATTATCTCCTAATAAGGAGTGTTTTTATTCCACCAATCAACGATTATAATAAACCAATTTTATAACAAAAACTAAACATTAACAATTATTAATTTAATTGAACAACAAATATTTTTAAACATTTTCAATCAGATGTTTATAAGACAATAGCTAGAGGAGTTTTTAAAAAAAAAAAGAATTGTTGCTCTTGGTGCCCTTCTTCACAGGAGGTCTGCAAAATTTATTAGAGAAAAACTAGATTATGCCGGAGGCCGGCATGCACTGAGAAGTGTCCGGGCGCCAATGACCTCAGATGTTGACGCACCTTAAATTAAAAAAAATAAATAAATAATTAAGGCACACTGTTAAGGCCCTATAGAAGATTTTCTGAGGATAATATTCTTTACGAAGCATTTTCTCTCTGAAGTTGAAGGATATTAGTGGTTGTATGTTTGGAGATAGTAATGTGTATTAATCCAAGACATTAGTGTTCACTTCACAAAACTGATAAGAGTCTAGTGTATATTAGAAGGTCTGGAGCAAAAGGGTGGTACTGCTCTAACAAAAGGCGGTCGCAATTGATGCCATTTATAAAAATAGCAGATCTACACAGCTACCTACTTCTAATCTTTCTCTTCAGAGCTTACGTTTCGTCTCACATGTTGAGTGCGAGAGAAAGAGATTTCATATGGTTTATTTGTATGTGTGTGAGTGTGTTCAGCAAAAGGGAAGAGCGAAGAGGAAGGCAGGGGGACATTAACGCCCTCTACACTGGAGGCATTGTATGCCCTTCCTAAATGACTGCCTGGGATTAATGCCAGCATTAGCTACTTCTTACTTCACTAAAGAGTAGAAGTAAGGATGGTGTGAAACAGTGAGAATGTGTGAATGTATGAAAGAGAAAAGAATAGTAGGTTGTGGTTGGTAAGGGAATTGGTAGAAGGGATAAGATTATGCTTTAAGAAAGTATGAGAAGGAACGTCTTCACCATATAGCACCTAACTTCATATCTGCACAAAGTGGAATAGAGTAAAACTATTTCTGACAGTATTTTATACATTAATTCAGTTGGAAATGTGCTTATTATCGAAGGAAAACTGCTAATTGCCACTGTGGTTTATTGCGGCCACCATTGTCCTCACATATTTTCTTAATGATCATCCTGCAAAAGATTTCTATTTTTCTTGCTGATGTACTGACACTGCCTTTTAACGTAATTCATAATTTCTGTGATTTTTTCTTCTCAATATGTCTACATGCTCCATTGATATTATATGTAATATAAGATTACAAAATTTACATTTTAAATCTTTTAAATATGCTGTGAAAATAAATTGTTAATGAATATGTACAATTTTGGAAATGAATATTAATTGCCGACAATAAGTACAGCAAATTGATAACATAGAAATGTTCAAAATTTAAAGTGTTTCAATGTCCCATTTATTCAAAAATTTGATGAATTCCTGCATGCTCAACTGGTGTTCTGGCAATGGCCAACGCCTTCCACTTCTCAAAACATAGCTGATAAGCCTATCTCTGGCGCTTTCTAACAATGGACAGTTATATATTAGATGGGTAAAATCCTGAACCATAGTACCTGTGGGAATTTATGTGATCAAATACAAATTAAGATTGGGAAATAAGTAACTCTTTCCAAAAATTTCGGTCTAAACGAGAATATTTCCAAAATTATAAAGAAAACTCTTCACTATTTATTGATTTATTTTTTTTTTTTTTTGGATTGGCTCAAAAAATTAGTCAAATATTCGCCTAATATCTACTAATGAGGTGCTTCCAATTTCCTTTTCTTTAATTTAGCAGATCTAATATATCTTAAATGTTTTAATAACAGAATGATAAGAACAAGCTAAACTTTTTTCTGAATAGCGTTTCTTTATCTAAAACAAGTTCTAGGGGAGTGTTTACTTCCATTAATTTTTCAAAATAAATGTTACATTATTCTGTTACAGATTTTTGTGGGAGGTGGGCTCTTTTGAAGGTCGGTAAAACTTTATGTACAACTATTGATCAGTATCCTAGTCAGAGGCCTCTAGCAGATTCTTTATTTATAAATTTAAAAATCTAAAACTGATCAGGAAACGAATCCAGTACCACTCTTGGTAGCCAGTGAGTTTAAATTCCTTCTTTTACAAACATAAATAAAATAGCAAACATTTTAATAAATTTCAAAACAAATAAACTAGAAAAATAATCATTTGTAGTGTAATGGGAGTTTCAGGCGTTTAAAATTAACAACTGAATACTATTACTACTGCACAATAATTACTATATATACACTTACGATTCTAAGGACTTGACTTATGGGATTAAGAGATAGGGAGATAAACTCAATGAGAGACTGAGAGATAGGCAAGTCGCTGATGTGTAGACTCGTTATTTGTCGTTGGCTGATTGCACGGAAGGTGTCTTCGCTCTTGAAGAAGGTGATAGAATGGGGCCTCCACTGTCCTTTTTTCCATCAATTTAGACCCCTGTGGTAGGGGAAGTAGGACAGTGCTTTATCCCCAACCCTTGGTTGGGTTCGTTTCCTTTTATACGACCTTGGCGTTCCTTGCGGACAGCAAAGAACTAATTTGACTTGTGATATGCCATCACATTAGCAACATTATTTTCATGAAAAGACAAGAACCAAAGAATAAATCCAACAAATATATATGTATATATACTCATTGGACTACTGGTTCCTACAAAGTGAGTTTTTAGGATGGTTTGGGAATCCTGACAAGGGTAGAAAGTTGACATCTGGTCTCTTTCAAGAGCTCTTCAAGTCTTATTGCGACATTTCAAAAAATCTGTAGATGCACTTGTGTTCAGGTGAAACCAAATAACTTTATTAAACAGCTGTTCGTTTAGCTTTTCACCAAAATTACTCAAAAAAGATTTTTTTTTTTTAATTAAAGGCGCGTCAACGTCTATGGTCATTTATGCCCGGATCCTTCTCAGTGTACTGCCGGGCCTCCGGACAGTGTTCTCTCGTTACAGACAACACTGCCCATCACCGGACATTGAGCTTTAGATGTTAAATATAAAATAATTTTTCACTATAAATATTTCAAGTGAATGCTTTCTGTCTGTTTGTCTGTATGTGTGTATAAAAAACAAAAGTCATAGAAATATCCAACTTGAAATGTACCAAATCTACTAACTTGGTAAAGTTTACATACCACCATCGCATATAACGAACAAGTTTTCAGTTGAAATCCATCAACAGGAACTCCGATTTTATTGAATGCCCTTTTCAATTTTTTGCAATCTATTCGAAAGCTAAGAAAATTAATTTTTAATTATGCAGGAATTGTAATACAAATTATGTTCTACCTTTTGTATAATATTAAGATACAATAAATGGGCAGCGGGAATTCCAAATTTTAAGGAAATTTGTCAATGTTACAATTAAACTTACTTCAGTAAGAGAAAGTTGAGGGTTCCAAATCAGGGTTTTTAAAATAAAGATCGAAACAAAAATCTGTAGGCATCCTTCAAATCTGTTTTGCTATTGAGGGAACGTATGGCCCATATTCCATTTTCTACCGTGCAGTTTTCTGAACACAATGTCAGTAAAATTATTTTGACTATTTCAGCATGAAATATTTGTACAAACGAACAGATTAAATGCCATAATGTATCCTTATTATTCTTCTAAATGCTCGAAACGCGTATAATATGTAGAGCGAAATTGCTAAAGAAATTAACGGACATAATCACCATTTCAGTCACAAAGAATATTATTTTTCATTATCTAATAATAAATAACACTGGCATTGGCCAACAACACTGTGTGAATCAAATTGTTAAATTAAATTTAATTATCCAGCATCCCTATTGCTGGTACGGTTGATGTATATCAAGAAACTTCCCTCGTTTTACAACCAACAACATCAGTGACAACTCATCAGCAGCAAAAGAAAAAGAAGAAGATCCATCCTAGTCATCGTATTTAAGAGTTGCTTCATTCAAGCTAGCATACTGTGAGTGTACAAACCATTGCTCTCGTCCATTCTTCTGCCTCAGATGAGTAATCAGAAATAACGCTTGATTGCGTTTTTTTCCAAACCTCAGTTGTCCACCATCCTCCCACAGCTACTAAACACACACACACACATATACACAGACACGTAACCCATCGCTTTGACTCTATGCATGTTACTTATAAGAGCGTCCGTATGTATCTATGTACCATCATTCATTTCGAATTACCCACTCACACCGAATCCTTCCTAGTTTTTATTGAATAATCTTTAATGATGCTTCCTTTCGGTAGTCGGGGGATACGTACCGTCATATTTCATCTTACCTTTATGTATTTATTTTTTTTCTTTCTTTCTTTAATGTGAGGAAATTATATACAAAGGATTTCCATCATTATGACAGTCTACTATTATTTGGGCCCTTTATTTGTTTTCCTTAGTTGTGTTCTCAACACCTACACTTTATAATTGAACAGTTATTGTTATTTTGTTCTTGAAAATTCTACAGGATAACGAATAATTTTAAACAACTTTAAACTTTATTGCGGATAACAGGGGCCTCATTTTGTCTTACATAGGTATACTTGCAAAATATGAACAAACAGGGCCTCTTTAGGCGTTATGTGTACCAGCACGAGAATGTCTCTGTTTTTTATATATATGTATATTCTTTGTCATCAATCCGACCCATTCCTCTCTCAGTCTCCAGCAAGATAGAGTACTTAGAGCCCTATTTGACTTTTTTGGACCCGTTGCACGTCATAGCAACTTAAGGTAAACTTTGGAAAAGGTAACTTTTAATAGAGAAAATTACACAACAGTGTGAACAAAGTAGGTCGAAATATTAGATGTATGGAGGAAGTAGCTACTAAATAAATCCATTTCGACTTCAAAGATCTCCCTTTGAACCTCAGGTTTGTACACAGAATATGTCGTCTGTGATTGTAGTTACGCTTATTGCTAAGATAAACTAAATAGTTGTACATATTAACTACCTACAGAGGTACCATGTTTGACTATAGAGTACTAGGGGTATCAGTATAAATGTTGTTCATGTTTTTAGGATGGGATATTACTCCATGATCTTGAAGAAGTGTGGGCTAACCATTGCCGA
This sequence comes from Triatoma infestans, assembly GCA_011037195.1. Taxonomy (NCBI): domain Eukaryota; kingdom Metazoa; phylum Arthropoda; class Insecta; order Hemiptera; family Reduviidae; genus Triatoma; species Triatoma infestans. The sequence goes on from JAAEAF010014314.1 coordinate 256,537, forward strand.
GTGTGACGAATGGACAGATAAAATACAAGCTAAGTGCATAAATTCAGAAAGAAAGTAAAACTGAATTTTAAACCACCTCTTTAGTGGTTTGAATCTAGATTGAAGTAGCAGTTCATGCAAATGCTTTGACGCATTTTCCAGGACCAAGATAGTTAGCTTCCAGCCAGCTAGTATTAATATGGAAACTCTAGATGATGTTGCTTTACCATAACCTTTAGTCTATTTGGCTCTAAAGTCTAACTGTTCCTAAAGTATTCATACAACATATTATGACTATGTTTTAAAGTATATTAGCGAGTTTTCAAATAAAAAAATTCAAATAAATATTTCGAATTAAAATAATATATTATGTCGTAATGTAATGATATTTTAAATTCTAATGTTATTTGGTTCATTTTTCGTAATTTCCGTTTCTAAAATTTCTTATAGTTTTAATTTTCTACCCTGCCGCCAGGTGGCACTGGTTACAACCTGTCTTCCTAGCATAGACATTGTATTTCGCTAATGTTGCTGTAATGCCCTAAAGAGTAGCGTAAACATTAAGGAGTGTTCAGCGGTCATAGCCCCTTCCTCGGAGTTCAAGACACGTGATAGACTTTCAGCAACATCAAGTGTATGTAAATGTTTCCAACCTAATCCGTGTACCGTCGACTTCCTATGAGAGCAAGAAATGTGAAACAGGGCAAACCTCTGAGGCAATTCTCTCATTCGGCCCTCTCAAAGCTTCCCATAGCCTTATTGAGATGTCCCCAGACATAGGGAAGACGTGCATCTTATTTCCTGACAGAATCAATAGGGCTATTGTTCTATATTGGAGCTTTAATTCTAAAAATCATCCGGCAAATTTTTACACTTTAGAATGAGATAGCATCAAAAGCGTCAGATAACCTATGTTTCTTCTTCTTACTACTTGTCAATAGCGATTCACCTTGCTCTCCTGCATCATTAATTGCCAGTTTTTATTTTTTTTTAAATAATGATTACTTTGCTCATTCCATGAGCTAAATCTAAAATGAAAGGCGTGCGCTCAATCAAACTAAACTTCTCATTCTTCCAATTTCTCTCGCCCAAAGATTGTCATTATTCTATGATGTTCTTGGAAGTCTCGTAACTGCACATCTTGGCCAGATATTCATCGAAGTTGTGCCCTAAAAATAAGTGAGGTTCCTAGAGTTTCAATTAAGCCTCAATTTAGACAAATTTTTACGAAAGATTGTCTTCCAAATCTCCTTAGTCTCTCTTAGACTTTTAGGCCTCCTTATAAGCGGATATATTCATTTTTATTTAACAAAGGGACCCTTTGATCATATTTTAAAACTTTTAAAATATGAAAAAAGCCCGATGTTTCTATAGGAAAAAAGTTCCATTTTTTATAGAAAATTAACAGTTATAAAAGCATTTTTTCAAAGATGTGCTTTACTGTCTACATAAACCTAAAAGCCACGCCAAAAGATTTTCTTTCTTTTTCTTTTTTAATTTTTTTTGTTTCATAACTGTAAGTTGATTTACTTTTTATTCGTGTGAAAGATAAAGCATATTCTGTTTGATTATAATAAAATTAGCATTCACACAGTATATGTATGTGTCCGTTTAGTTATGTAAATTTAATGAAGTAAAAGGTCTATGGTAAAGAAGGAGGTAAAAACTATTTTTTTGATTTAAACTTCTATGGTTGGCCAATGGAAAGCAACAAATCATTTGCTTATAAACAGATGATGGTAAAGTAGAGAGAAAAAATTAACATAAGAGCGCGCTATGGGTTTTAAGATCTTGCTAATGATTTTCCTTTCTATTTACATATCAAGTTAAGGTGTTAAGAGATACTTTAGTTTTATTTCCTATCTTTTTTTATTTATTTTATTTTATTTATAGACAATATGGTTCTAGATGTTAGTGATTATGCACAAATCATTTAGATACAGCATATATATATATATACACACACACACACATTCATTTAGAAATGCTGGGCTAGTTAATATCTCCCACCACCCTATATAGAGTTTTAATATAGGCCTTATAACCTTCAGAAAAGTAAATAGACAGTTGTGGGTACATTGCACTCTATAATACAGTAAGGCCCAGTAAGGTACCCTAGGCCCGAAGAACCGGTCTATCTCGCATACACACATACACACACAAACTTACAAATAAACTGAAGTGTTGGGGACCTCTTATCTTTTACATAAAGTATACCTATTACCCCCACCAATACTTTTTTCCAAAAGCTATCCGGTATCCCCCAGCTAGCCTTCGGCATCTTTTTTTTTATTATTATTATTATTATTTTTTTTATTTCCTTCATTAACACTCGTAGGACCTCAAAGTGAAACAGAAAGAGTGAGGGTGAAGGTGAGAGAGATTGATGAGAGGTAAGAGGAAACAGGACCGGTCCCACTTGGACACACGTAGTTCAGATTTATTGGTTCCTGCTCGCCGGATGAATAAGATTGTTTTTAAATAACCGAGAGTTTCCATCTTTTGATTTCTATAATAATTATTTATTAAAATTTATTTATTTAAAATATATAAAAATATATTAATTGTTTTTAAGTCGATAATAATAGCAATATATAGGAATATTTAATTACCTTTGCCTTGCAGCCTAAGAATTCTTATTACTTATTCGCAAAGATCTAATACTTCTTGACGATCCTAGTAAACAAAAATAATAATAACAAATTTTACATCATAAACAATATTTTCTCTTTTGATCTTCTCATACGAAATTTCTTCTCTGCAAAAAGTATTCAACTTTTTTGAACAAAATAGGCAAGGGGAATTTTAAAATTTTTGAAAGCTCGTTGGCATTATTAGTTTTCTATTTATTGTTAGATAAAATGACTACTTTTCTTATAAAAAAAAAAGCGTTACGTAATTGCGACACAATATTTAACAGCGGCGAATCCAAAACAGAGACATAGTTGCCAAATTTCCAATCGGGCACTGCTTTACTCGTCCTGAATCCTCACCTGTCTAGTTCTCCTAAGTTTATAAAACGGTATAAATCACTTCATATAATTGCACTCTTAATTGACCTCATTGGTCATTGACCTTAATTAGAACGTAGGCAGTTTGGAAAATTAATACATACTGTATTATATCTGCAAGATATTCAGAAAAATTTATCCTCTGTTATAGATATGGAAGAATAATGTGTTTCTTTTGCTATTATGGTCCTTTATCAAGTCCATATACTATAGATACTTTTATTTCTACAACGGTGATTTACGTGATGCAGCAATTAGGTTCGAAGGAACGTACGACATCTTTTACTTCATTAGGAAGTATTGCTATCGTATCCAAATAAGTTTTCCCCGGAAATGCATGTTTTGAGGACCTCTGAGATCGAAACAAACAACAAATTTACAAAATGTTTGTGTATGTATTTGAATATTTTTTGTTTTGTTTTTTCAATTTTTCGTGATTTTCATTAAACATCGTATACTATCTAACAAACATTAATATCTATCACTTTTATTTTTTGAATTTAAACTGACGGTACATCATGGTTTTGAGACAGAGAGCGGCCACAATATCCTCTGGTATGTATGTATAATCGACATCATCTTTTTTTTATAGCCAACCCACCCAAAAATTTCTAAATATGCAATTTTTAAGAATTTTTTATAAAAAAATTAAATTTTATTAATCGGAGTTAGAGAAAGACGTATGTTGATGCATTTAGAAATTGATCTTGGAATAATTTACAAATTGATTAGCAAGTATTGCAAAAAGTAGATAGAAGAAAATTTAACACATTTTTTGAACACATATTTCCATGAATATTAGCTAATATATATATATTAGCTGTATCAGTCGTCTAAGAATAAACAATGAATTCTGATCAATCAATTTCACCCATCAATCAACATCGACCTATTCGATATGCACACACTACTTTAGTGCTAAAAGTATTCGCATTATTACAGATATTATCTTTTAGCCTAATGACACTTATACCTGCTCTGTGTAATTGTGTGTGAGTGTATGTTGTGTTTTGTTTTCTTATTAATATGATTACGGGGAAATAATATTGAATTTAATTTTGAATGATTTATTTCCATGATAAAAATCTAATATTATTATTACAATATATATACATCTTGAAATCTTAAGAAAATCAACATCTTAACAAAATAACTTTATGAATATTTTATTAACATAATAAAAGATTCATAAGCCATATTAGCTGTAGGGCACTCCTCAATGTTGGACACTCCTTCAATATTCTGCATCTCTTTATTCTGGTTCCAATGTGAAAGTAAGAAAGAATAGAAATGTGTTGAAAAACATAAAAAATAAATAACCAAGTCAGAAAATAAATAGATGAAATTACAAGTTTTATTTACCAAAAAATAATAATAATAGTTATATAATAAATTTACTAGAAGTGACATTTTTTTTTTTTTTTTTTAGAAAAGGTCGTTACTATACGTATGTATATACGTACAAATAATACAAAGTAGTACAACAACTAATGAATTCATCAAAAATATTGGTTACACTTACCCAAACAATCCACTTTGGTGGGGATGAGTCATTCCAAACTATAACATCAACAAATGTCTCCAAATCGCCAGCCAAGAATCTTTTAACACTCAACAAGGACAAAGTACGGCGCCATACTAAGGTCAACTTAAAAAAAAAATCATTTGAAACAAAAGAAATGAAATATATAAAATAAATACACATTCATATTTTTCTGTGTTTTATTTTTCTTTAAAGTTGTAAAAATAAAATAAAAAGATGCTTATATTTGCTAGAAAATTATTGATTTTTTTCACGTGATGTGACTGTTCTATTTATTTTTATAATTTAAGCAAATATTGCAGAGATCATTTTCAAAGTTAATAAATTTATTCTAAGTATGGAGTGTTTAGAATATTCCCATTCTTAAAAAAAAAAATGGACAGATCATTTACATTTGTTTATATTCTATTGTTAACTGACATTTTTACTATCTCTTAGAGATAAATGCGAGCGTGCCAATTTTTTGCAAATTGAGTGTACACCGGAAATACACATTTTGAGGTCCGCTGAGTACGAAAAATATCTGGTGAGTAATCCTCATACTACTTCCTTCTACTCCAATTAGATTCACTCATTTGTCCTAACTTAAATAAACAGATGCTAGGGGAACAATAACCAATCTAGGTAGGTAGAGAAGCAATTGCGTTCTAGTCCAGAAGAGCGTGCAATAACATTGAACCAACTCCGCATATAACAATTTAACGCCACAAATTCCCGTACAATTATCTAATTTTTTTTTTTTTTTTTAACATTTCAAATATAATTGAACTGTGCAGTTAATATAACCAAGTTTAAAGGAAATCTTTACAGTCGTTTCCTAGAATCTTCCAATAATCTACTCTGTAAATTTCCACTTCTGGTTAACCGATTTCCTTCAAATTTGGAATTCTCGCAACGCGTCTATCGTGTTTTAATATTATATAGCGGATAGAACTTTACGTTTCATTGAAGTTGTAATGGCAATGACGTGACATATTCATGGCTCACATTGCTATGACATATATTAGACATGCCTTAACAGCAACCGATCATAAGGCCCAAACTGAACGTCACAAGAGGCGTGAAAAGTCTCCCTACCACGTGTCTTAGCCGTTGGTTAGAGGGATCCCTCTAAAGACCACATCTGACACCAAATACAGTGGTTACTTTTGGGGTTTGGACAGAAGAAACTTATATTGCGAATTACAAATTACAACTTAAAGTAGAGTATAGTAGCGTCAATAGAGAGGCTGACAGACTGACTGGCCGAGTGATGCCAGATCAACTTCCCCACTCTTCTTAATGTTTAACTCCAAATTTTTAGTTACAGTAGATTGTAGATTGCTGTAAGGGATTATTGCACTGCGACCAGAAAGACTATTGTGCTCCCGGAGCTTTCTCCAATGCATAGCCGGCCTCCTAGCAGTGTTGTCTAGCTACAGACAACACTGCCAATCACCGGACAGTGAGTAGTAGAGGCTCCTAGGAATAGAAAATCTAAGCGCAGTACGTTGGATTCGAACCCGGGACCTCCGCGTTGCTAGTCCAGCGCGCTACCACGGAGGTAATCCCTTCCTTTTCCCTTGGCTTACGTCAATTAACCAGGGACGGAGACCCTAGTTTGTGTGCTGTGTTTATCCTTGTCTGTAAAGTGTAGAGTGTATGTAGTTTAAGTGTATTGTGTACTGTTCTAACAAAGTGCATGGTGTACTGAGCTGTGGTCGTTACTCCCCAAGTAACAGCATGCAACAGATACCCCTTGCGGGCATCACAGGCAAGTTACAGTAAGTGATTATTAAATTATGATGCTATTCTTTTTTCCTTCTTAGAGCTGTGGCGAAGATAATAACAATAGTAAAACGTCTATTGAAAGGCTGTGTGTTTGCGATCCAAATTCATCCATAGTTTAACTCTAAGTATTAAATTAAAATATTGTAATATGAGCAATAAAAATCGTTTGCATAATAAACAATGGTAACAGACTGAACATTTCAGGCCAGTCTGGCATGATTTTAAAAAAAACTAAATTGAATAAATTCCGAAACTGAGACAGACAACACTTGACCCAAAAATAAGTTATTCACATGATAAGAACTAAATCAAATGTCTTTGAAACAAAGAAACTATTCTTATAGTAAATTTTTTTTACTTGATTTAAAATATTCAAGACATCATTGTTTTAATTCAAGGCAAGTTAAATTACTGTATAAAAATAGAATAATAATTGCAGTAATTAAAAAGTTTACCTACTTTGAATTGTAAATAACTTAGCTGAAAGATATATATATGTGTAAATATACACATGGAATGGAGAAATGCCAGTAAACGACACCAGATTACACGATGGCTTGTCATGAACCGACTGACATAATAATTATATTGCAATAAATAAGAATATTTTTAGCAAGAGTAAAACTGTTATGAACAGATGCAGAGTAATTCCACTTTTCTTCACGTCAAAATAAAAGGGAATCAAATGGTTTATTTAGGAAAATATTGGAGAATATAAATCGTTTCAAATTTAATTGATGAGGATCAAAAGTAAATTTTGTCAGAATTAATGTATGGAAATTATAGTTTGGTGTGAAATATTTACGTGGCTTTCTTTTCATTGCAGTTATTATACTATACTAAGTAGCAAATTATTTCCTACTGGGAGTTTCTACTAACTCGTTATTTGGCTTTACCAGTACATATAACCTATAGGTAAAGGCCATTATTTCTTGTTGTATTTTTAGGGCATAAGGATAAGGGTAAGCGATATGGTCATTCTACCATTTATCGCGAGATGCTTTTAAGGATTCCCAATACAGGATTCCCTTCTGATAGGATGTTGAAGACTTTTGTCTTTGGTCATTCCTAGGGTTAGGATGCCTTCTAGGAAAGATTGGTTAACCCTGGGTCCATCTGGGGTGATTCCTGAGAATTATCTCCGATGCTACACGGACGGTTCCAGGATGGATGGCAGGTCTGGGGCTGCCGTCTGTTTTGAGATGGGAGACCATTTGGTGGTACCCCTTTGTGATTGGGCCAAGGGTTTCCAGGCTGAGGTTTATGCAATTCTTTGTTTTATTTTGGATGAAAGGGTGCGTAACACTAATTTAAAAGGTGTTTATATCTACTCGGACAGCCAGTCTGCGTTGAAGGCGCTTAGCTCATGTGTCTTCAATTCCAGATTGGTGTTGGAATGGTCTAAAAGACTGGAAGATCTTTCTTCATTGAAGGATGTGCTTCTGGTCTGGGTTCCAGGTCTTATGGGAATCTTTGGGAATGAGGAGTGGATAGGTCTGCCAAATTAGGCGCCTCTCTCCCTTTCATTGGTCCCGGTCTGCCGTTGGTTTGTCTTCTGGCACATGTTTGTCAGGCTTTCAGGCGTGGATGACCTCACAGCACTCATTCATGCATCTAATGACGGATTGTTTGGGCTGTGAGGAGATTAGGTTTAGAAACTTCGGCCGGAATAGGATATCGTAGAGGATCTTAAGCTATGTTCTTTTAAGGTTTTGGTCCGATTTGTTCGGTCTGTGGTGAAACTTAGATGGGTAAAACCTGGGCCTGGACTTTTGTTCCAGACCCAGTAGTTGTTATTCCTTAGGGGTAGCTATATGGGCCCAGGGAGGCTTTGGATATCGTAGGGTTTTGCCCTCCCCTTCCTTGAATAGTAGGGCATAAGGATTATCTGCATCTGACTACATGTAGACCACTTGGTAGGTGTGAGTTCCGAGCAAAATTTGTTATGACATTCTTTAAATTTAAGCTCCCATAATATCAGTTTTTCGAAAAAAGTGTTGTAAATAAAAATATGTTTTATATATGAACAGGTAGTATTTCAATGTTAAAGAAACGTTTTGTACATGTTTTGAGAAAATTCTGAAACATGCGGTCAGTTTAGTGGTTGTAATTCCGGTTCTGCACACTCACAAAGGATGTGCACCGGGGTTTCCTCCTCGGTCCTGCAGAAACGACATAATGCATTGTCTGCAAGTAATAAATGGTGCATGTGCCTATTCAGCTACAGTGCCCCGTTAGTAGACCAACTATTAGCCTTTTATCCCTTCGGCTATGGCTCAGTAGGTCTTTGGTAAATTTACGCAAATGTCTCTTAATGAAGAGTTTCGCTTGCCTCTGCCCTGGCGTACTTTCCCACCATCGCAGACGCTGGTCTTCTATCCATTCCTTGATAGAAGCGTGAATGAGGCTCCTGGGCAGCCCGCAGAAGGGCCTGGGGGCTCTAAAGCTTATCCTTCGAGCCCTCCCCGCCAGGGCGTCCGCCCTTTCGTTACCAAGGAACCCCGCGAGTGTCGGCTTATTCTGAGCACCCACCTCGTTTAGGGCAGATAGGCAGTCCCACACAGTCTTGAGACTATTTGGTGTAAGGAAAGTGCCTTCAGGGCTGCCTGATTGTCGGAGTATATGGCCACTATGCTACCCACTAACCATTGCCTTATAATTTCCTTAGCGCAGAGTTGTAACGCCACAACTTCGGCCTGAAAAACCGTAGCGTACTTACCTAGGCTGGCCTTAATCTTAACTTTAGGCCTGCCCCCATAGGCCCCCGCTCCGACCCCAGTCGGTGTTTTAGAGCCGTCTGTATACCAGACCGAGTTACCGAGCAGAGGGGGATCCCTGTCCCTTAACTTTAATTAAGTAATCATTAATTAAGCACCGCATAGTTATATAGAACAATGAAGCTAGTTCTATTGCAATAAGATGCTCTATTTAATACTGAGTAGATTTTTTTCTGGAGTTGGACAGACAAAATGTAGAAGGGAAAAGTACATTGACTGAACACTTCCACATTGATTGTAGAATATGATATATTAATTGAGATAACAGGGAACTGTAAGGACTTTATGATACTGATATAGAAAAGTCATAACGTGAGTGGATGATGATGATGCTTTCATATCGTTAGTATGTAATATTTAAAGAAAATCTTTGTAGCCGTTTTCGAGAGAATCGCAAAAAAAAAAATGAAAATATCATTCAATAAAATTGCACTTTCTTTTAACAGATTTTGAACGAAATTGAATGGAATCGATGATGGTATCTAAATGATGGAATAAATCCAGCGATTTTTTCATTTTTTGAAATATTTCCTCCACACTACAATGGAATGAAGCCAACAAATTCCCCATACAAAGGCTGCAACAGTAGTTTCAATAACCAGCTGTAGCAAGTGCTACTATCGTGGCTTTAAGCACTCTATTTACTACTATTGATACATTTTTCACGACAGCGTATTGGACCAATATGCTTAAACTTGGAGTGAAACTTCCACCTAGAAGCTGTCTTTGGTTTCGAAGAAAAGACTGGCATAAAAAACCGTAATCTGAAATCTTAAGAAGTCGCAAGATAAAACTTTGTTGAATAAACAAGTCGTAAGTTCAACTTTGAAATGTTTACCAAGCCTCTAAAACACACTAGCTCAGCCACCGGTGGAATAAGAAATAATTTTAACTAGGCACTCACTTTATAGGTGGCTCAAATCAGCCAACGCTACCTTTCTACATTCATTATCAGGATACCAACATCATCACTATTCGCTCAATCACTCTACACTTTAATAAAATGTGAATTTAGCATTTTCCACACTATTTACCATCAGCCAACTACCATTGTAACACACACAAACACAGACTGAAATACAAAGACCTTTCGCTGAAAGTACTTTTTTTATATATGAGATCTCAAAAAAGAATCCCCATTGAAACACAAATTTGAAAATTTGCCATGGCTGCATTATTTCCTCTTAATATAGTAATAACAATATGAAAGTGTGTAACCATGGCATAGATGTGCCCACTCAAAAGTGATCCTGATACTTTGTAAATCAGTTGTACGGAATTACTATTCCAACTGTTACTTTTTTAACTAAAAATAGTAAGGCAACGATTAAATGAAAAACTATTAAATAATAAATGAAACAAAATAAAAAACTAACAGTATAGAAAGTATAGCAATAATATTTAATTGCTTGCAACAGTGAGAGTTTAGAATGTGTATAACATTTAATAATTGTAACTAATTTAGAAGGCAGCGGTGACCAGATGATGCGGCATACCATCCTATCTTTGCTAGGGTGACAGGCCTTAGTGTAGACTGGCACTGTTTGGAGGACATTCTTTCTGAACAAAAACCTGGCCTATAAAACTCGCTGTTAGTAATTAACATGATCCTCCCGATGAGCTGGAGAGATCCTTCTCTGATACCCTGATACTTATAGCACCTCAACTATTATTCTCCATCTTATTTCTTTTTTTTTTTCTTTTCTTGTTTTTTTTTTCCTTATTTTTTTAACATTCACCGTCTCTATCTATCTTTCTGAATACTCTTTGCACAATCTGTGTCTCACTTAATTTTTCTAACAGCATATAAGAAATGGTGATCATAAATTACTTTAATAATTCATTAATTACCAACAAAATATTACTGTAGTCCCCTTCTATTCGTTAACGTATATATATATATATATATATATGTATATATTTATAATTATGCGACTTATATATTATATAGTATAGTGCTCCTTCTGGTAAACAGGATAGCAGAAACAATGACACTGTTCAAGGACTGATATTTCTTTGATTTATATAAATTGATTTATACAAAATATTTTGCTTTTTTATTAATTATGCGGTTTACAGGAGAAAAAAAACAAATTTGGTATGAAACACTCACACAACTTTCTCTTACTCCTTTTAATGCAATTTTATATTATAAAATGACAAATTTTCTTTAAACTTCAAATTATAACCATTCGTCTTAATTGTAAATATAGAGACGTTGAAGTAACAAGTATCTACCCAGGCAGGTAGATGATGTAATTGTATTCTAGTCCACAAGAGAGCGCCAAAACATTGAAACAACTTTTTTACTAAGAGTTTTACTAAAATTTTTCTCTACCCAACCCCACGAAACTCCACTAAATTTAACTTCTTCTACTTCCGTACGTACTCGTACAACCCAATGAAAGTACCTTTTTATATCAGATATGCATTAAATTCTGTCAGTTCTAATTCAATTATTCTTTCCATCATGCTTATTTCCTTCTTCCTTAGGGATTTTAGTTTCTTAGGGTACTTAACAAGATCTACATGCTCTTTCTGGTTACCATGGCCATCCCATATCTAGGGGTCTTCCCCTGCAATGAAACATTGAACCAAATCTGTTTCACAAATATCTTACACACTTCTTCCATCGTCTGACACAATTCTTCGTAAACTTTAAACTCTCAAGTTACCTCAACTTTTCTAAATAACAATAAGTTATTATGAATTATTTTTGATCCATATTAGAATATGATCATGTTGAATATTTAGGGATGGGTCCGCAATGCTGGATAACATCTGGTATTTTATCTGTCTTAGCAGGCATATTTATTTTGTTCTTGACCGGTTCCAGATTTTCATTCATCGTCACAGTTGAAATGTAATTGGTGATGATGTGATGTTGTATGTTTGTAGTGGCTTGAGCGGTTTTGTAAAAGGGCTTGTAAGTATAGATTAAGAGAGTGAATTTATTAGAAAATAATCAAGAAATCACCACTGTTTTTGATATAAATATATTCTCTAAGTGAGTTTAAATAGTGTATAATATCACAGCGATTATGTATAAATCAATTATTTATCTAGATTAAATGCTAAACTCTTATGTTTAAACTTATAACTGGCACAGTCCTGATGTGTTCTGGTTCGGTGTCTAAAACAGACTATCTTGAAGGAATCTTTTCTAATTGTTATTTCAAATCTTCCCCTGTGAGAAGAAGGGCTACAAAATGCTATCAAGTTCATGAACTCTAAAAGACAATAGTGGTCTTCTATCTTAAATGTCCTTTTGCAAAGGGAATGTCACATATTTTCATAATTTTGATTTTTTTTTTTTAAATTAAATATATTTTTATATTTCTTGCATCCATCACACAGTAAATTCACCAAGTTCGCATTATAGAGTTCATTTCAACGCAGTTTTTTCTGCTACACTCCTCAGACTTGTTGGTTTGTGAATTGAATAAATGGGTGTTAACCTCCCGCACATTTATTCAATCAACAAACCAACAAGTGTGGGAGTGTAACAGAAACATTACGTTGAAGTGAACTCTCTACACGAACTTTGGTGAATTTGCTCTGCTGATGATGGATGAAAATACGAAACCGGTCAGGAACAATATCAATATGCCTGCTAGGACGGGTGAGATACCAGAACGCAATATCATATCTGAATTTTAATACCGTATATTCCGCAAACTTATAGTAAAATAAATTTTTTCCTTAAAAATGTTTTAAAATAAAATTTTGATAGCTTTTATCTGGGTAAATACGCATTTTAAGGTTACAGGCAATTGTTATAATCGTTTTCGAGAAAATTACAAAAAAAAAGAAACTCAAAAACCTAGTCGCAAATTCGGTTAAACGATTTTCTGTAAAATTAGAATACTTACCAATGTTTGTATTACATATTAATATTATTTAGGTAGTAGAAAAATACATTCCATAGACGTGGTACTTTAAAGGCAAGCTTAACGTGTCCATTCAGTACCACCCTAAAATGTGAATTGTCCCCGAAAAATGTCTCAAATAAAAGTGTCATACGTAATATTTATGTGTATGTAGACAGTAATTGAAATTTAACAAAAAAAAATCGTTGGAGATGAAAAGAAAATCGTGCTAAATTGAAAAATAGATTCAGAAAGTTGTACTCCCAATTGTACTTACCAGAAATCTTCGTGTCAGTCAAGTGTGGTGGTACTATTAAAAGTGGCTTCCTGTGATTTGTTCGCATTATATATTTTTATATATATTTTGTTCAGACAAACATACACACACACATACACACAAACACACAACATTCGATAAATCATATATTTCCGGTGAAAACTCGGATTTCTAAAATATGACATTATCGCAATACTTCCTCTTACCAACACTAGGAGAATGAAAACAAAAAATAAAAACAAAAAAATCTGGTGTGAAATACTCACACAACTTTCTCTTATTCCTGTTTCCAAAATTATAATTGACAAATGTTATACTTTTGTGTACCAAATTTAAAGCGAAATTCGTCGAAAATTGAAAAAAAAAACTGTTCAGTAAAAGCGCACTTCCGGTTTACTAAATTTTCCTTAAAACTCGGAATTTTAGCCATCTATTTATTTCTAATTAATTTTGTTTCGGAGGACAGAATTGTACAACCATCACGGACATGTAATGTTATGGTGTGAATGTGTGTAGGTAGCTTGTGGCGTGAGCTTTTTAGTGAAAAGGGCTTGCAAGTACGTTGGAGATAGAAGTATTAAGAATAATTAAGAAGTCATCACTGTTTTATATAATAAATATATTCTGTTAAAATAATAACTACAAGTTATTTGATATTATAAACTTATTTAATTTATAACTGGCACTGATACGAAGAGAGCGATTCCTGAAGTGTCCTGTTTGAAGGCTGAAGTGAGACTATGTACTCTTTACTCTCTGAAAGCTAATGTTAGACTATCTTCTTTGGAATTGCTCTCTCTCTAGCGGGGAAATTTTCTTGTACAAAAGATTTTAACGGATTTTGTACCTTTGTTTTTCTATTTGCAATAACCTAGATTTAATATAACTGGTTCTAAAATACACTCTTTTTGAAGGTAAATTCACATGATAAAATATTCTAAATTATTTTTAAAAACTATTATTTTTCGATTTCGTCCTTCCACTACAGTCACAAAAATGATAGCAATTAAGAGGAAGCTGAAACCCTATCCCTTCCCCTAAAAATTCCCTTAAATGAATTTTCCCAGACAAATTTTTTAAATAAAAGATGTAGATATTTGCATGTTTAGTTTATATATGTTGTTTAAAGAAAATCGTTGGAGCGATTTTTTGAGAAAATCACGAAAAAGTAAAGAAATCATTTAGTAAAGTGTTAAACGTACTTCCGGTTATCCGATTTTTCAAACTCGGAATTTCAACAACATATTTAATTCTAATTAACATTATTAAGAAGGCTGAATTGTCTAATAAACTAAAATAGCACTTTAGATGAAAATCTAACCCCACCCCTTCCCCCAAAAGTGCCCTTAAATGAATTTTTCCGGAGAAATGATTCATATAAAAGTTGTAGCTCGTTGTATTTGTAGTTGATATTCCAAGTTTAAAGAAAATCGTCCGAGGCATTTTTGAGAAAATCGCAAAAACAAAAAAAACAAAACTAGTAAAGTGGTACTTCCGGTTGAGGAATTTTGACAGATAATGTACTGTCAGATCCCATGGTGATACCTAAACGGAATATCAAGTTTCAACTTTCTACGATTTTTCGTTTTTGAGTTATACTGTTCAGACACACACACACACACACACACACACACACACACAAACACATACACACACACAAACACATAGACACACACACACAAACACAGACCATTTGCTAAAAGCCATTTTTTTGACTCAGGGGACCTCAGAACGGATATTTCCGGTGAAAACTCGATATCGAAAATTTGACACGATTACAATACTTCCTCTTACTAGGGAGTAAGGGAATGTAAAAATAGGCTGATTTTTGTTAAATAGCCATTTGTATGAATTATTTATCTACTAATCCCATTAAATTCCATAATAAATAGATAACAATTTGTAAATTAAATCAAATGAATAATTACCAAACAACTCTCTCAGCTAAGCGTGAGATTTCCTCTGTCATGTTTTTTGTATGTGGAAACATCTTTTATTGTTGGTTGTGTTCTCATTTGCTCATTTACAAATAGGCTAATTCAGCCCAACCTCGGTATAACAATGCGGATGGGTAATTGTCCCGCATTGTCCATGCCTCACCCTTCCGGTTTCACAGGCTCTTCCGCCAGTGTCAAGCCTGCTGCCAACATCATCGGAGAAAGTGTTTGCTAGCCTAGTCGACGCATGTTTTTAATAATTAGCCAGTATTACTCATGTATTAATTGTTACATAGTAACACCGGTGTTTCCAAAACATTTCATGATTCAACATTATATAAGGCTAATAATTTTAAACATGTTGGTGTTACTATAACTCTAAACATTTTCTGATTGGACTTCATCGTGTTTTATTTTATTATTTAAGAATTTAAATAGGACATTAAACAAAAAGGAGGGGAGGTGTTTTTGCTGGATTTTGCTCATTTTTTTTTGGAAAAAACTTTCAAATGGATTATTTTTAAATCATAGTTTTTTATTATTAATTGGCCTCACTTAAATTGATGACGTAAATAGTGACAGCCTACTTTATTTTGTTGTTATCAACCGATATGTTATTGTTACATTCTAATCTTTTCATTAAATAAAAGACACTAATAAAAAAAAAAAAACTGAATGTGTTTAGTTATAAAATGTACCCTAACGAATATGGAGAAATAAAAGTCCAGCCAGACAATGCTGATGCACTACTACTCACATTTACTCATACAAACACACATACAAACCCTCCACCTACAGCTTCACACACTAATCTAGATTAAGAATTAAACAAAGGGGGGGGAAGCTAGTAATATTGAGTGGAAGCCAGAATCAATATCCTTACTTAGATGGAAAATTAACACAGTCAAATGTGATTCTTACAGGAATAGATTAATCTAGCTTAGTCATACATTTCTGTGAAATATTGTTCAATTTAATTTTTTTATTATTATTGTTATTAGTTAATTAATTACTTGAAAACTATGGTGATTATCGATTGTGTTTTTCAATAAATATGATTTTGAGTTGGGTAATAAATAAAAAATAGTTGGGCAATAGATGATTTACGATTTAAACGATCACAATTGTGACATAATGTATAAAATCTAAAATGAGTCCATAATTTTGTAAATTCTTGTAAATATTTTACATTTCTATAATTAATTCCAAGAAATTTATTAGTTTAATATTATGATTGTTATTTAAATGAACATGATCTTACATGTCATTCATTATGACAGTTAAATTATATGATTTGCATATGAAAAAAAATAATTTAAACAAAAAAAGCACTTAAGCGTTAATAGAAAATAATATGTTATACGAGTTACATGATAAAAATTAATAAATTTCTCTGCTTGTGTAATCATATAATTAATATGATTCGTAGAAAATGTCTCTACATTAACTTTAATAAAGCTTTAAATAATGAGGGGTGCCTATTACATGCGGTTATGCCCAATGTGGTATATTGAAGAGATTTAATTTCTTTCCTTTACATACAATCTATTATAAAGCCATAGCTGATTGGATAAAAAGAATGTTTATTATCTTCTATAGACTTCCATCTTTAGTTTGGCGTTAAGATCCATAACCAGTTATAGCCTGCAGCCATTGTTATGAGGCAATGAGGTTCACACTGCTTGTCATTTTTACTTCATACAAAACATTGAGACATATTTATAGCAACAAAATTGTTTTGTCTATCTTTCGTTTGCTTTTTTTCAGTAATTTTTTTTTTGGGAGGGCGCTTATCAAAAATTAAATTACTTGAATAAGATATTTTACAAATTTCTCTGCCTATATGTAAAATGTTTCTAGAAACTCAAGCAAAAACCGCCACTGAAAAATGGATTACTATAATTAATTATGACATAGTCTACAATCTTAATTGCAATATGTTGGTAAAGTTTTATTTTCAATTCAGTCTTCAATTTTCCTAACGAAAAAGAATCTAGTGAAGTTTTTTTGGAATTGGACAGAGAAACGTAAGTAGAAATGGCAGACTGAACTGGCAGAGTGTTGTTGATGGTGATATTGTCTTGAAAAATGTGTACAAAAGTCAAATGTAGACTCTCGTTAGCCCCTTATTATATACTTGCTGAGAACTTTCCCTATTTCTCTTTCCAGATCTCCTAGCGGATTGATGTAGACGGATCATGATCTCCTCTAGCTTGTGGTAGGGAAATGCGTCACGTCTCATGAGCGTGGCGATTGACTAGCAATTGGGCGGATTGCCGTTTGCTTTTTTGTTGGAAGGAAGATATGCTGCCAGCAATCCTTTACAAGTAACAAGATCTTAGCAAGAATTTTATGGCTTTATCTTGGTTAATACTAGTCATAAAAAATTATATTAAGATAATTCTTAAAAGAAAAATTTCTAATAATAAATATTTTATCCTAAATAATTATTCAATATAGCAAAATTAGAATCAACATGTAAAAGAGAAGAAACAGATCTCACTACTTTAAGCTATTCAACTCCCTCACCATAGGAGGAGATCAAGATCCGCCAACCTTAACATCTAGGAGATCTAGGAAGTAGATGTAGGCAAGGTTCAGGAAGCATATATAAGGGCTAGTTAAACACATTCAGGTTACAATTACGTCTTGTACAAACAGATTTCAAGAAAACAACATCATCACCAACACTCTGCCATTTCTAATCACGCTAACACTTTCTATTTAGTATTAGTGTAGAAGAGGACCTGCAGTTCTCTACTTTCTCAATAATACTTTTCTACATTTTTCTCTGCCTAACCCCACAAAACTCCACTATACTTGACTTCTTCTACTTCCGAAGGTACAAGCCAACGAAAGTATCTTTTTATATCAAATATGCATTAAATTCTGTCAGTTCTAATGCAATTATTCTTTCCATCATGCCTATTTCCTTCTTCCTTAAGGTTCTTAACGAGCTCTAAATTCTCTTTCTGGCCACCATGGCCAGCCCATATCTAGGAGGTCTTCCCTTGCAATGAAATATTGGACCAAAACTGTTTCACAAATAGCTTACAAAATTCTTCTTCCATCGTCTGCCACAATTATTCGTAGACTTTAAACTCTCAAGTTCCCACAAGTTTTCATAATAGCAATAAGCTATTATGAATAATTTTTGACCCATATTAGAATATATACAAAGTATCTTATTTATCATGCATGAAACACAAAAAAAAATGAAACAAAAAAAAAAACAATTTAGAAAATCGATTAACACTATCAAGAAATGTACACACTTAAAATTTTATTCAGATATCTGTCCTTAACGCAATTTATAATATAAGTAAAGATAATTTAAGTTTAATTTTAATAAATTGAATATAAATATTAATATACGTAGATAATACCTAAAAGGGTTAAATTAATCCATATAAAATAAAAAAACCAGGGTGATATTCTTATTTATTTAATAAAACTAATTCTAAATAAGTAAAACTAATTCAACAAGTAAGTTTATAAATGGATGAATAAGAAAGAATGTTAAATTATTAATATAAAGTGGAATCTGGACATACACACACTCATACACACACACACACACACACACACACATGTACATATATATATAAATATATATAGTGAAAGAGTGAGAGTTTGATAGAGGAATGAGCGGACCGTATATTTGCTTTAAATAAATAATACTTATTTCTTGATAATAAGGACATAATGTAGGTTATATGTGACAAATATTTAATGTTTATTACAATATCCCATCATATTACTTACAATAGATAAATGTAATTCCTTTATTTGCAAATACTTATAAATAATTTAATTCTTTTAAAGAGTTTACTTCATGATTATTTTAATGATTTGTCATATTGAAAAATGACAAGTAACCTAAAAAAAATACGATCCACTTTCACAGGGCAAATATCTTAAATTTATTAATGTAGAAGGTTTGTTTAAAGTTTGACAATTTTATTCTAATTTTACAACTTTTATTGTTCTTATTGGTCATGATTATTGTTTCTGTTTAGTCACAAATAGCACGACAGAGCCTTTATTAGCAGTGACAGTTAAATGAATTTAAAACAATCCAAATTCCGACCAATAGTCATCGTTATTAATCGTCAGAGAGGAGATCTGACAGTATAATCTTTGGAAGCGTCGTGAGAGTGTTGTCTAGGACAAATATAGAAAGATGAAAGCCAAATTTAACAACAAATTTATTATTATATTTATTGTATATATTTTTATTGTAAGGAAAACATAGCAACATTAAAAGAGTGGTTTGACCAATTTGGTACAACTTCCTAGTGAGAGTTCTTAAACTTCAACATATTGAAACTGCTTTTTTATTGCTGTTCTTGAATTATTTATTTGATTTATTTGATTGCAAAGTACTGTATCATAATACATAAGATTATAATTTTTCCTGTAATAACCACAAAGATCTTGTTCTTGATTTAATCTTGATGAAGAAATGGAATAATAAGTATGTTTAAAATAATTTATGCAATTAAAAATTTCACATCTAGTTGATCACTGTAATAAATATTATCATCAAGTCATACGTCCATACAAACTGGTCCGTCCCTTATTTCTACAACGGCCGGTCAAGTAAACATCCACTTCTATCCCCCTAGCACTAACACTAGCAAAGAGAATTGTCCAGCTTGGGGTCGCCCCCTTTCTAGCAAACTGTACGCCAGTATGGTGAAGTGGTGAAGTAGGACTAATGACTGAAATAAAGCCGGACTGGAATGCTCGGAGCGGTAGATATGACGCTGTTTGGAATCTTTGGCGGCTGGACACTTCTCGCCGTAGTTTTACCCCCACATCTGAGGCGATAAATGATGTTACTTTTTCTTTTTTTTATTATTCCCCTCTCTCTCTCACACT
The DNA here is from genome assembly GCA_011037195.1 of Triatoma infestans. Lineage (NCBI taxonomy): Eukaryota > Metazoa > Arthropoda > Insecta > Hemiptera > Reduviidae > Triatoma > Triatoma infestans. The sequence continues at coordinate 276,584 of JAAEAF010014314.1, forward strand.
CTCTATCCCTCTCTTTCTAATTTCCACTTTAGAAACTTTTAATTTCGTTTAAAACTTTTGCGTTATTATTACTTTTTTTTTGCTAAAAAATTTTTAGGAAGTTTATTATTATGAGTTGGATTTAACATCTAATTATTATGGAATTAAAAGCTTAAGACTTGTTTGTGAAGTGTTACAAATTTATATTCTACTTAATTCATTTCATTTAAACACAATTGAACCAGATTTGAGAGGTAATTTATGTCTGTTGGTAGACAATAGGCAAACTGATCTAAACAATTTTTATTACTCTGATTGTTTTGTACCAAAATTTTATTTGGATACCCTAGCTTTAGAATTCGTCATAGAGAATGTACTTAACAAATAAGATGCAAGTACAACGCATGCCGCTGATTCTTTGTAGAATTCTAAATAATAAAAAAAAGGTCCATGATCAAAGTGAAGATTGCATAGAGTAGCCTTATTATCTCTTTACCATTCACAATTATTAGAAGTTGATGGGTGTTTCAGCATCTCATACTTGGAATACAGCTTCAAATTCTGCATTATAAAAATTTTCTTAAGGAAATGAAATTTTACAAAATTTCATGATTAAAAAATGAAAATCAGATTTATTTTTTGGGTTACCTAATATTTTGTAATACTATATTGTGAGTGTCCGTTAAACAGATGGCCACTGTGATTACTAAACTATCTTGATAATGGATGATCAAAAAATGGTCGAGGAGAGAAAGAAAGCAGATTGTTAAAATTAATTGGAAAATATCTCAGAAGTTGAATGTATCATCTAAGTTAAGATATATTCTTAAAAATTTCTCCTCTTTACAAGAAACTAGGCTATCTTAGACACTAATTTAAAATCCCAGTCAGAACAAGGTGGTTAATATCATTCAAAATCTGAAGAAAAATGAATTCAGTTATTAGGCCCACATATTCAAGGTAATTTAATGCTACAGTAATAGTATAAGTAGTACGCAAACCTACTCTGGCACTCAAGAGAGCTAACATCCAGGATCTCACTGGCAAACTATGGCTCAAGTAAATACATACTCTTGACGACTGCCTACATTCTATGTACAAACCATCTCTGATGTCATAATAGAATTTATTTTTTAGGTTACAGCGGATTTGGCTTCATATAGTCAATTCAATGGAATCAACAAAATGACTTATGGCTACTGTCATTTTGGTAAAATCAACAGGCAGAGAGACGGAAAAATCATTAAAATTCTATGTCATATGTTTCATCAAAAAGCATCTAATAGTAAAAGACAAACAAATCCTTTAGGGAAAGCAGGGTAGACCTCAGTCCCTTAGTGTCCTGTAGGCACCTCAGCCAAACAATACGAATAATACGTATTTACGATGCCAACTCAACACTCGCCTAATACTCATAAGATCTTAGAAGTACTTCAATTACTGTATTATTGGAACAGGGCCTAGGATGTGTCCAAATTTAGTTTATACACTCTAGAGGGTGTACACTCTAGAGTATAAATTTGCTCTGTGCAAATCTATATTATCACACTGTTTGACAAACGCATCCTGATGATGGGCGAACGCCCGAAACCGGTCGATGATCTCAAAAAGAAGCAGGCTATCATGGTTAATATCTCTGAAACACTTTATACTTTACATAAATTACATTCTAAGAACAAACCTACTCTGGCACTCAAGAGAGCTAACATCCAGGGTCTCTCTGGCAAACTATGGCTCAAGTAGATTCATACTCCTGTCGACTGCCTACATTCTATGTACAAACAATTTCTGATGACATAATAGAATTGTTTTTTTTTTTTGTTACAGCGGATTTGGCTTCATATAGTCAATTCAATGGAATCAATCCTTTGCTGAAAAAATTCACAAGGAGCTGTACACACAATCTAGTAATTAGCCCACGTACCATCATCAGTCAACATTATCACTCTATACTCGGTCACTCTATCGTCTTTTTATTCTTTCTTCTCAAAAAGTAATTAAAATATAATTGAGTGAGTTTTGGGTTTCATTCTGCAACATCATTAATGATCACTTTCTGCTACCATTCCATCAGACCTTTCTACACATCAAACATTCAACAGACAGAACAAAATTAGACTAAAAACTGAAAATATTCATAATTATTTTTAGACTCTCCATCATTTTAATTGAGTTTTCTTTGGAAAATTAACCAGCAACCGTCATTGCAATTCTAGGTGATTTTCCATTCTAGAAGAGGGGTTATTCAAAGCGTTCATGAATATTTCTCCCCCCTTTTCTTCTCTTTCGCTCTTTCTTTATTAATTGTTCTAGTACATTCTTATCTTCTTTTAAAGAATATAAATGAAAAAAAGTGGAAGTTCATAAAAGATTTAACATATAGTATATTTCCTGGCGAGAATGGGGGAGAGATAAGAGAGTATTTATATTGGGGTCTGAACAGACTTTACCTGGGGACGGTAAAGGGACTATGTGGACATAGGACGAATCTTCTGTACACAGAAGATAGCCGTCTACACCCGTCCCTGGTCTTTATCTATATCCTGGTGATAAGTTAAATGGATGGCTTATGATCCATGAGTGTGGTTGAGGTAGGGCGAGGAAGTGAAGTAGGGATGGATACTGGTCCTTACACACATAGTCTAGGAGTAGCAAAGGATCTATGTTTATGTATGTGTTTGTTTTTATAGAGAGAAGGTGTTTGTGTGTGTTAGAGAGAGAGAGAGAGAGAGAGAGAATGAAGGAGAGAAAGAGAAAAGAGTTATCGATTGACCAGACACTCCACGGCTGCCAACCCACATGTTAATTTCCCTGAATATCGATTCGCTTAGGGGTAAGAAAGGCGTAAGTCTGTTCGAGATATATATATGCGCGTTTGTATGTGTGTGTTTGAGTGCGTTTGCTAGAAAGGGAGAGGGTGTGTGTGTTTATGATGAGATAAAGAAAGAAAGATAGTGTGAATGTGAATGAGCAAAGTAAAATAGGATAGATTGAAAGAATCCTTTCGCACGCATCATACACTCACACACACACAACACCCACGCGAGCACATGAGTCCGAACCTCTGTGACGACCTTGGCTGACCCCTCCTTATTCGATCTCTATGTCAGTAGAGCGTGTTCATGCATCGATCCCTAGCCGACAAGCTTTTTACAGACATTTCTCGGACACTGACCTTCATAGCCGGAAAATTTATCTCCGTCATTTTCTATCGTCAGAACATAATCTTCATTTAAAAAGCAAAAAAAAAAGACGAACAATTTTCTGAAGAAAATAATAATTTAAATTTATTTCATAACAAAGAGGATTGTAGAGTATGTAAATAATGGTATTTGCTTATTTAATATCCTTTGATGTATCGCTTTCTAGGGAATTAAAGTCCTTTGGTAATACATTAGGTTTATTTAATTGGATTTAATACAATTTTTTTTAATTAATATATTTAATTATATTGCCGTTAATTTCAATTCAAAAATTCGAATTGTTGATTAATGGTAAATGATTAAAACATAACTTACAAAAAAGCACATTATTATAAATATTTTATTGCTATTACTTCTGTTCAAATCAAATTTATGTTGAAGCAGCACAACATTTAATAGAGAATACTATTTTCATTATTAAAAAAAAAATCTAGTGTGAAACACTCACACAACTTTCTCTTATTCCAGTTATCAAAATTGTGATTGACAATTTTATTGTTAGTGGAACAAATTTAATGAAATTTGACGGTGTTATTAAGGAGCAAATAGCAAAACTGGAACAAAACTATTTAATAAAAACGCACTTCCGGTTTACTAATTCACTTGAAACTCAGAATTTCGGCAATCTATTCATTTTATAATTAATTTTGTTTATATGATAGAATTGTATAAACAACTATGATAACATTTTAGAGGGAAACATAACCCCACCCCTCCCACAAAATCCCCCCTTAAATGACTTTACCAGAAGAAATGTTTTAGAATAATTTTAGGAGGTCCATCTGCAGGACTTGTGATTTAAGCTTAAATTTAAATTACTGTTACAAAATTTAAACACCACCAATCTTGGATTTATTGACGATCATTTCATTTAGTCCGCATTGTTGATATATGACCCTGTCATACAATTTAGTTACATTCGGGTAATCAAGTATACACTTCATCGCCATTCTTTATTTATATGTACAAGCTCAACTAATCGTTTATTAAACATTTAAGTTTAAACGTTTGTTTAATATTTATGCTTCAATAAGGCTTTGTTTTCAAAATATTAATTTAATATGGTTATCACTGAAAATTTTATACTTCGCAAAGTGACTATAAGCTCTTCTTTTTTTTACTTTCTCTTACTCCTAGTATGTGGAAGTATTGTAATCGTGTTAAATTTTTGATATCTAGTTTTCACCCGGAAATATCCGTTTTGAGGTCCCTTGAGTCCAAAATAGTGGTTTATAGCACATGGTCTGAGTGTGTGTATGTGTGTGTGTGTATGTACGTATTTGAACAGCGTAGCTCAAAAACGAAAAATCGCAGAAAATTCAAACTTGATATTCTTTTTGGTGGGTGTCACCAAGGAAAGGGATTCGACAGTATGTTATCTGTCGAAATTCCTCAACCGGAAGTACCACTTTACTGAATAGTTTTTTCACTTTTATTAATTTTCTCGAAAAAGGCTCCAACGATTTTCTTTAAACTTAATATATCAACTACACATACAAAGATCTACAATTTTTATTTGAAGCATTTTTCCAGGAAAATGCATTTAAGGGCACTTTTGGGGGAGAGGTGGGATTAGATTGTCCACTTAAGTGCTATTTCAGTTTATTACACAAATCTATCATCTAAACAAAATTAATTATAAATTAATAGATTGCCAAAATTCCGAGTTTCAAGAAAATTAGTAAACCGAAGGTGCGTTTTTTCTGAATAATTTTTTTCAATTTTTGTTATTTTCTCCATAATAACACCGATGAATTTCATTAAATTTGGTGTACTAACTATAAAATTCGTCAAACACAATTTTGAAAAATGGAGTAAGAGAAAGTTGTGTGAGTGTATCGCACCATATTTATTTTTTTTTTTTTTGTAACGGCGATGAACTTTTTGGGCAATTCATAAATAAGCAAAAGGCGAAATTCCAATGATATGGGGCAATGAAAAACATATTTGCTGTATAGGTCTAAATAGCATATACACCATAAAGCTCCCCCCTCCTATCAACTACAACTTGGCTTGAGACTACACAGTTGGAATTGAAATTCTAGAACTTTAATGCAAGACATTGAAACAAGAATTACATGGTAGAACAATCTGCTATTGATATTCGATTATTTGTACGCAGTAAATCTAAATTCTTTGCTTTAGCCCAGCAATTCTTGTATATGTTAAAAGTTCAACAATGCTCCTAGTAACAGAAGGTATTGTGATTCTGTTAAATTTTCCGAAATTACATTTTCATCGATACATAGTCTATACAGTGAAACGAAAATCTCTTGCGCCTGTCTATTTATATAATTCTCTTATTCCTTCAGCCGACCATATGTACGGTACCTGGGACTAGACCTTGACAAGAGGCTCACCTGGAATCCTCACAGATGACTTAAACGAATAGAATTAAACAAAAGATATAAGCTTCTAGCCAGACAACTTGATCAACGATCTCACAATAAAAGACGACTGTATCTACCCACCCTAGCACCTATATGGACTTAACGGACTTGAACATTACGGATCAGCTAAACGATCTAATAGCAACCGATTACAAACACTTCAATATAAAATACTCCGCCGCATATCAGTAACCTTACTATACATAAAGATCGCAAAATTCCTTTTATATCCGAACTTACTGAAACATGTCACAATAGATTTTACAAAAACTTATCAACCCAGTCTAATCCATTAACAGCTAACTTGTCCTCAACCACACTTCCTTCCAACCCTCAATGGAAGTGAACTGAGGCGTCGGTGGCTCCGCGATCAGCTTGTTGACTTATGGAGATCATCACTGGATGATCACCATTCAAGCCATTCACGCCATTTACCATCCTTACCATATATTTACTTATTGTAATATTATGTACAATTTTTAATTGACAAATAAAAAATTTTAAAAAAATTAAAAAAAAATAAAAATTCATCGGAATATATTTTGAATTACCTCTGATTACGAAACAAATATTTTTAGCGAATGGTCTGTATGTGTGTTTGTAATTGAACAAAATATCTCCAAACAAAAAAATTGCATGAATTTCAAACTTGGTATTTCAATTAAACATCACCACTGCAACTGTAAAAATCAGTGAACCGGAAGTGTTTTCAGTTTTTCGCGACGACATTCTTGCAAAAGGGTCCAACGATTTTCATTAAACTTTGTATACTATCTATACACATAAATACTTAACACTTTTATTTGTAACATTTTTCTAGAATAATTGATTCTTTGCGGATAAAAATTAACTATTTCATTTCTTATATGAACACTTGAAAATAACAGTTAGTGGTTTTTTTCTATTCTGAACAGATTTTTCATTTGAAAAAAAATGTCGCGCTAAATAAAAACCAGCCGCCGTTTGTTCACTCATATTAATACTTTAAGAAAACTATCTAAGCGTTTCTGATATTTCACTATGGTAATCTTGAAGAAGAATTCATGTGTGGTTTGTACCAATGTCACATTTGCACCATCATACACTTACAACTGTTAAGACTCATCCATTATATTTTATGCCGCCATTTCTAAGAAATCATTTCTCCAGTATATATATATGTATATATACTTTGGCTATATATAAGAAATAAAGAAATGATGGGGCTAAAAGCGAGACAATAAATTATAACTAAATGTGACACAATGGTTTGTATGGAAGCAAGAGAATGGTGGTTGAAGAAGAAGAATAGATCGTAAGAGAGTGTGTTGACTGTTTTACCTTCTTCACAAAGGGGTGCTACTTGGTAATATCACATCATCATCATCATCATCTACTACTACTTCTTCGGCAATCCTCTCTGTCGCTCTTTCTATCTCATACTGGCCGGCATTCATCGGCTACACCAACTAACCAGGCAAAAACGAGTCAAATTATGACAGGCTGTGGACCGGTTTGAATTCTGTTCAAAGTGCAAGAGAGAAAGAATAAGATTGTAAAAGAAGACAAAAAGACGCATAATAGAGTGAGATAGAATGATAGAGAGATGTTAAACTTTCAGTGTATATGTGTGTGGACAAGGCGTTGAGGAATCCAAAAGGATCTTAAAGTTCTTGGCTCTTTTTTCTTTTTAAATCTTTTTTTTAGCTCAGTTCGTGATGTGTCACCTCGGCCGTGTTTTCTTTCATCCACAATCCAAGCAAGTGCCAGCAAGCTACTGTTCTCACTTGTTTGTATACTTGTCCACCACTTTATAACAGGCTGGTCGGACACGTTCATTCAATAGTACGGCGTTTATTGAACGTTTAAATTACTTGTCATATAAAAGAACTAATACATTTTTAAGAAATAATCTTAATCCTTATGACATTAAATGTAATTTTTGTTTATTTCTATAATATTACTGAGATAAAACTGCGCATTTTCATCCATCATTTACATTATTAAAAATTATTATCCTGATATTTAAAGTCTACTCAATTTGGTAGCAATAAAAAAATAAAAAAATCTCGTGTGATTCACTCACACAATTTTCTCTCAGTCCAGTTCTCAAAATTGACAAATTTTATAGTTTGTGTACTAAATTTAATGAAATTAATCGAAAACTGAATAAACGATTCAGTAAAAGCCCACTTCCGGTTTACTAATTTTCTTTAAACTCTGAATTTTGGCCATCTATTTATTTCTAATTAAGTTTGTTTGGGTGATAGAACTGTATAATCTATCATCCAATTACACTTTATCAACTATGATAGCACTTTAGAGAAAACATAACCCCTCCCATTCCGTGAAAGTGTCCTTAAATTAATTTTTCCAAAGAAATGTTTCAAATAAAAGTTGTAGATCTTTTTATGTATAGTAGATATACCAAGTTTAAAAAATATCGTTGGTGCCATTTTTGAGAAAATCGCCAAAACGTAAAAAAAAACTAACTAGTAAAGTGGTACTTCCGGTTGAGGAAACTTGGCACATAACGTACTGTCAGATCCCATGGTGATACCTAAAGAAAATATTAAGTTTGAACTTTGTACGGTTTCTCGTTTTTGAGCTATGCTGTTCACATATATCCACACACATATACACACACAACACACAGACCTTTTGCTAAAAACCACTATTTTGAACTCAGGGGATCTCAAAACCTCAAAACGGATATTTCCGGTGAAAACTCGATATCGAACATTTGGCACGATTACAATACTTCCTCCTTACTATGAGTAAGAGAAAGTAAAAAGAAAAAGGAAATGAATTTATTTTGTCCAAAATCTAAAAAAAATATAGAATAAGAAATTAAAATGAAGGAAATATTTTTTATACAACAATTTAAAAATGTGTCGCAATTATTACACTAGTGTCACTGTCTAAAATTTTACATATAAAGTTTAGAGATGAAAAGTGAAACCTGTTCACAACCTTTCCAATTAATAAAATTTTATATCAGAGACAAACAAAAATTTTAAGTATTATTGAGGTTGAATGAAATTGCTAAAATACATTAATAATATTTTTTAAAAAGTGGAAATTCTTAAATTAAATATTTGTTTAAACATTTGAAAATCAATTTAACAATAAATGAAATATCAGACAAGAAAAATATAATTTTGCTTAACTTTAACCTCTTCTATAACCTTTCTGAAGGTTACCTTTCTACTTTCATTGGCCAACATTCCTACTTTTTGAAGTTACGCTACATGTCTTAATCAGCTCTTATATTTTTTTTACTTTTCCATCATTTCAAAGTTTCGATATCAAGTTTCCACCGGATTTTTTTTTAATTAGACTGCGTTTGTGTGTAGACTGTGACTCTGTCAATGTGGGGATGGTTGAGGTCAGGCTTTACTCTGATGTGTCATCACTGTATTATTTAATTCTAACACCAATATAATATAAACAAGAATTAAATATATTACCAACATTCCGAGTTGGAAGAAAATCGTTTGACCAGATGTGCGATTTTACTGAACAGTTTTTTTTTTTTCAGTTTTCTCCGGTTTACTAAATACGGATACCAACAAGTTTCTTGAACCTTGGTATACAAACTATAATATACTACAAAAGAAGTAGCTTTCACTTTTGTTTGAAACTTCCCGAATAAGTATATATTTTAGGGTGGTTTTCTGGGATAGATTCCAGGTCACCTTCCCTCAAGTGCCCCATTTTTAGTTTAGGTTTTTACATCTTTACATAAATCACAAAAAACAGTTAAAATTTAATAACAGCCTCCAAGCCTGAGTAAATTTTTTAGTAATAACTATGTTATTGCTGTAAGAGAAGGTTGTAATGGTGTTTCGCACCAGATTTTTTAATAGTTTTATTGATTTTAAGAATGTTCTTTCACTGTGCTACTCCTCAATAGCCTTTGCTCACTCATTCAATTGCTACATTCTAGCATGCGGCTGTGAACTCGAGTGCGTGAAGGGGGCACTTTACTTCCTTGTTAAATAAATCACTATTTTTTTTTTCAGGTGAGCTTTGCTAACAGGTACCTCTCAGATGTTATGACATCATCAAAAATGTCCAGATAAGGTTCTTTATTGCAATATCAATGATGATTAGTGTAACTTAGAAATAAAAAAAGGCAGTTCTGTTATATACTATAAAAGTCCTGTTCGTGGTTATGTGACACGAAGATAAACACTTTATTTTTTCAGGACGGAAACTCCCGGAAGTAGGTACAAAAAATGGAATACAAACCCGTCTTTAATTCTGACTTTTCTTCTATCCAACACTATGTTCATGTTGTGTTCAGTTATGTTGACTTTAAAGTTTCTATCGCAAACACTTCTCCGAATGGTTGTATGAAGGTTATAATCTCAGAATTGCGGACCCAATTACCTACTCAAATTGATTTGAAAATGCACATAAAACAAGTGTTCGTCAGCATCTTAAAATTCCTTAGTTGGTAATGTTAATTATAGCCCAGTAGTTACTTAGATCTATGCAGCATTTTTGCATTTTGATTCCTAAATACAAAACATTGTATTTAGGAACGAAAAAAAGTGATAAAATGTTCAGATCAAAGGGTGCAGTTGTTTATCTGAATCCTGTCAATGGTAGACTAACCCAACTTACAGTCATATTAAACTACCTTTTATGGCCCTGCAAGAAGGGTATTTATTTGGTTCTCTGTAAGTGTTGATCATGAAGTTTGAAAGATTACCCATCAGGATATTAGGATCTCTGAAGAAGTGGCTGTTTGATTCTTCTGTAAAGGAACAATAGAATACTAACATTGTAATACTTGTTATACTTAATTTCGTAAAAAGATTATAAAAAAATTTAGAGCTGATGTGGGGGAATCACACCTCCTATACGTCATGCGAGGCATAATAGTACTACCACCACAACAACCTCAACACAAAACCCTAGAGAAATTCAGACCCGCCTACTCTACCCCTAGTAGAACAAAAGAAGGAGAATTGATGGTTAGGCTCGGTCAAATAAAAAGGCAGTGTTTTTTTACAGAGGTATCGCCAGCCTTCAAGAAGGTCTTACTTTGTCACGCCGCTCAACTGTATTAGTCTTAAGCTACCAATTTCCCCTGAATTTCTGTAAAGTCTTTGCAGTGTTCATCACTAATAGTAAATATTACCAGTGAATAGTGAGCATAGTGCAAAATTACTCTAATACCCTTCAGTAATCCATTACGTGGCATCATAATGCAGTGATATCATTTTTAATTCGTCTGTCTGATATCACTTTAATAAAAGCTCTAACTTCTAAAACAGCTTTTTTTCAATTCAGCAGAGTGAGCAGGGAGACAGAAGATTCTTGAATATGCAAGCATATTAATACTGTTGACACAGTGTCCAGTTTGATGAATTGCTTTATTCATACAATCTAAACAGATACAGAGATGAGACACAGCTTTTAAAAAGTAAAAAAATAAACTCGCAGTTTGTGGGATAATAATAAAATAACACACGCCAACCTTAACAACAGTCAATTTTTTTCTCTTTTTTTCACCACAGTTGTAGTCATTAAACTGTAGGATTTTTTTTTTACCCAAATTACTAGCAAGAGGGTCGATATGATGGGGGGGTGGGCTATATTCAAATTAGTAGATATTGAACCACTGAGCGAGATGGATATGGACAAGTAAGTGAGACAGTATGTGTGTATCTGTGTGCTAGTGTGCGAGTTGAAAACACCCTCTTTAAAAAAAAAAAAAAAAAAAAAAAAAACTTCTCCCCTCTGCACAATGAGAAGGCGGGAGTGTGATGATGTTGGTAAGCCATGAGTAGAACTGCGGGGGAGGGCAGGGCAGGGCAGACGCTTTTCCTGATTTAATTTGACTATAAGGAAGGAAGGACAAGTGAAAGAAGAAGGAAAAAGGAACTCGCTAAAGGAAGGTGTTCTGTTTTGTTTGATGACTCATTGAAGAAGATGCTAAGAGGTGATTAAGTCTTCTTTTCCTTCAACATTGAAAACTTTACTTTTTCTTTTTTATTTTCTTACTTTCATTTCTCTTGTTAACTTAATTTTCAAATGTTATCAACTTACAAGCAACTTGGCTCATTATTATTTCTTACCAATTTTTTTTTTTTTTTTTTACGTTTTACTTAATTTAAATTATATCTTTTAGTATTAATTGCAGAAGTTATTTCGTTTTCACTGATATTTAATATCATTACAATAAACCATTATTAACAAGGAATATCAGTTTTTTTGTTATATATCACGATTAATTTGTTTAATTAGTGAAATTATTGGATAGATCATATTCTCCTCAATATTCAGCGGGTTTCGTCTAGTGATATCCTCACGCGTTGGTCTAGTGGCTAGCAGCTCGCCTTTCATGCGAGAATTCAGGGTTCGATTCCTGTGAGGGCAATGTCGATGTTGACCCAACATCGTGATGAAAAGTGGAAGCTACAGTTAGTAGCGCCCTAATTAGCAAAGGCCGGAACTAAACGGCATGGGAACTCTGCGGCATGCTTACCACACGTCCCCCAATACAAATCGCCGTCTGGCAAGCCCTGGCCCTTTATGGACTATTTGCGCCAAAGGGGTTTTTTCGTCTAGTCCCTTCATCCTATTTCTGTATCCTATTCCTTTATGAACTAATGTTATAAGAAAAAACGTTACGATGTGCCAGATTATTCAAGCTGAATTTTCAGCTGAAATAGTCCCCCCCCCGCAAAACGGTATGCATTTTTAGATTAATCTCTCTCTCTTTCTGTGTATGTGCTTGTATTTATATATTTCTTTATATCAAGCATAACTCATAAAAATTAAAAAGTCGAGGAAGAAGTTCAACCATCTTGGAAAACCGAAATAAAGAATGTGCCTAACTTTCCCACCAGAGTGCCATTTTCCCCGCGAAAATAATTAATTTAATACACCAATCAATTAAAAGTAAAACTTACAAATAGACTTAAATTGAAGAAAATGAAATAATTTATCATAAGCGTGTGGCATAATTGTTGCCACTAAAAAATTTCAAAGCCCTGATGAAGTACTGAATATAGTTCGAAACGTACTCTGCCTTTGTACAATCGAGCAATCCTTATTAATCCTTGAAAAAAACAACGAAATTATAGCAATGGTTCCAGAATAATCTTCTTATATTAAGTCTTGCGGCTCTTCCTTCATTTTTTCTTTTGATAATCAAAATTATGAAAAGCTTCTTCACCACGGCTTCTTCAGCCCTAACAAAGCGTTAACACAGGCGAGCCTACAAAGGAGTCTGAAAATATTGGAGGAAGAGTTGAGAACCTCAACAAAACATAAACAATGGTATTGATCAAGAATAAATCAATCACTATATCCGGTTAGGAAAACAAAATTCTGCAGTAAGTAAGTAGGTTCTTTTCAGTACCTGAAATGATGTAGGCAGCTACATCTGAAAATGGAACAATTGAAGAAGAAATAAAAGAAAGAATAGAATCCTCAGGAAGACTGCTCTAAACAAGAGTTTTCTTAGAAATCTAGTGGTGAGGAAGAGTACTAATCTGGCTGTTTACTAAAGCAGTTTTCATACCGACGAGTAAGTCATGACTCTGACCTCAAAACAAAGTTCCTCGTTAAAAGCCGCTGAAATTAGTACCCTTATGAAAGCTGAAGTCAAAGCAACGAAGGATCGAATAAGCAGCTTTACTAAATGTAAGGCCCGCCGTGGATATTATCCAAGAGTCTCAACTTTGATGGTATGGCTGAGTAATGAGAATGGATGATGGCAGGACAACGAGAGGTGTGTAAGAACTTAAGGTTTCCGGGATGAGGAAAAGATGACAATCATGAAGGATTTGGAATCAAGAAGTTAAGCAGCGCTTTAAAGGCAGAGGTCTTGATATGAACCAAAGGCGAGAGTTGGTACAGAAAAGGCTGGAATGAAAAAGCTCCGATAACATCCGAGGTATCCCACAACACAGAAAACCGGTACAGGGAGAAAGATGAGGAAGAAGAAGGTATTATACCTTTTCATGTTACATTGGGATTTCCATTTCCATAGCATTTTGGTGACTATCGATATCACTGAGATCAGCAGCAATTGCAGATACCCTGCTTCACTTTGACATAGCATCTATCTTCTTTTAGAGGCTCGTCCAGTTGTTGAACTCGATTTTTTTGAGAGAATCTCTATGAAAACCAAGAAAGAATAAATGTTTATTGGACAGTGGACATACAAGCATAAACCTACAACCATGAATGGTAGGTAATTTATGAAGCTTAAAATTACAGAAAAGAGACTAAATAACATGTTCAAATATAAGTAAATGATCAGATTAACTTAAACAGTATTTTAGACTAAATTAGTTAATATTGCAGATTGATGGCGCAGGAAATTGCTGATCAATGTAAATATTTAATATTTCTATTGAATTATTCTGTTTATAATTTATAAAAATATAAATAATAAAAATGATATAAAGAGTAAACTACTGTATTAAATAAAATCTAGATGAATGAAATAATTAGTGATGAAATGATATTAAAGATTTGGCCCTCATCTCACATCACAATCACATTCATAATATATCGGTCACATGAATCAGTGCATTAAATTGAACGTCCTCCTTTTTTCAACTTCAATGAAATAAAATAAAAAGAAATATTGATTAAGTGCATATTGAGTATATGCGGGCTGGCATTGCCCCTCCCACCACCACTATCTTTATTATTAAATTTTTATTAGTTAATTATTATTAAACTTCATCTTAGATAACATTTGTTAAATATATATTTTACGTATATTCCATATTTTATCAAAAACTAAAGTAGTAAATTTATTAGAGACTTATTCAATTAATAAACATAACCAACTCTATACGTGGAGTGAATATGTGGAAATAATAACCGAAAAAATGAATAAATAATTGAATAATGGAAAAAATTAATTATTTGAAAATTTCAAGTCTCATATGCTTAGCCATGACTTCCCTTCCTTACAACGACCATTTTCTATAATGAATACTCTTAGAACTCTGGTAATATAGCCAAAGTCTGAAACTTGTTTTGTAGGTTTATCCTCCTTACAAATCAAATTGGAGCTAAGCAACTGATTTTTATTACTTTATCTTACTGTAACTAAGAAGGTATTGTAACTGTATCAGATTTTCGATAGTGATTTTTTACAGACGTACATATTTTGGGACACTCCGATGGAGAAAAATGTTTTTAGTAATAATATCTGCATGTGTGTGTTTGTGTGGAGGGGCATCTATCTGGTGAACTTAGGCATTATAAATGTATAACTCAAAAAAGAAAAATCGAACGAAATGAGATAGTTTGTAATATTCATTTATTTAATTATTATATGGGATACTTCACTTTCTTTCCTTTTCTTATGTAATATTGTCCGGCTTCGGTATGAATATTATTTAGTAAGCCTAACTCTAATGGATATAATCTAGTATTGCTATTTTTGATCCTTACACTTTCCTGTCTAGTTGTCTATTATCAACAAAATTAAAATAACTTTCCTTCTAAATTCACATTACATAATGAAAGTATGTAATCAATGTTATTAAAATTAGTGGTTGTGGTACTTGGTTCCGCAGAGCTGGAAAGCAACAGAGACATTTTGCGTGGTAGCTTGCTTCATTTTGTGGTCATCGACCCATCTTCAGGATGCGTTTTTCAGACAGTGTGACAACACAGACTTAAACAAAGCAAATTCAGTTTTACACCCTCCTTACTTAATCTCTCCACACTTCATTCCATTCTTCACTCCACTCTCCACACTTAATTTCAATGTGTAAAACTGAATTTGCTATGTGCAAGTCTGTGTTGTCACACTGTCTGAAAAAACGCATCCTGAAGATGGGCGAACGCCCGAAACCGGTCGATGACCACAAAATGAAGCAGGAGGCTACCACGGAAAATGTCTCTGATTATTAAAATTAAGTTGAACATGGTTACGTTAATAATTTGAATTGCACAACGATAGGTATTAGTATTCCTCTTTAAGTTTGTTCCATAACTAAGAATATGAATAATTTCAAGTCATCAAAAGGCCAAGAAGAAAACATCATTCTTTAGTTTGTTTCTTCTAAAGAAAATTTGAAAGGAAAAACTGCCTTCAGAAAAAAAAATGTACAATTATAAGTGCAATTTAATTTCAGTTATATCGGAGATTTTTTCACACCGGGCGTTCGTCCTTTAACAGTATGTCTTGATAAACGCTCAGATGTCGTGGACTCGCACAATATAAACTCAGGCATATAATAAATTGTAGATATTTATTGCTAATGAACATTCATCTCCAACTGTAAACATACTTTTCAACAGCGTTACAAATTAAATAATCACATTATTTATTTATTCATTTTATCATTAACTTGTTCTATATTCACTGCAATGTTTGCTAAATCCTACTAATTATAATTTACATAATTCTTTGTATATTAGAATACCCTTCCTTTATTTGATGATCTTCTATAAAATGGGAGTACCATGGAACATTACAATGAAATAATGCACTTACTTTTAAAAGGAAAGCCTCTAGATGCTCCTCCTATAAAATCATATATTCCTGGAAAAAGTTATAAATAAAAATATGTCAGTTCTCAGATGATTGGAGATGTATAAGTTTGTTGTGGTTGATTCCGCAGAGATATTTTCCGTGATAGCCTGTTTTTTTTTGGAGGTCATCGTGTATTAACTACATTAAAGAGTATTAACTGAATTTGCTCTACGCAAGACTGTTTTATCCCACTGCTTTGACAAAAACATCCTGAGGGTGGGTGAACGCCCCCACAAAAAGAAGCAGGCTATCACGGAAAATATCACTGATGTATAAATTTCTTTACAAAACTCTCCAGAATGTTTATAAAAAAAAAAAAAATTAAATTAAATTATGCCTACCTACTGCAGATTTAAACTAAAATCAGATACAATACACTTATTTTTATTAACCAACAAAATATCAAGATAAAATACAATACATGGAGTATTTAATTGAGAAAAAAATTCAAATACAAGTAGTTATAAATTAGTTAAAATATTTATAGAATTCTAAGAAAAACTATGTTGCAACGTAACTTTTATATTGATTTGATTTTTCCTTGTGTTTAGTTGTAAATTATTCATATATACTTCAATCATTTGATTATTAATGTAAAATTTAAGATTGGAAAAGAATTAATTAATCATTATTATTACAATAATTTTTCTATCAAGAACTTATTGTTTTAGAATTATTAAAATTCATATCGTATCAAAGTTTGTTATGATAATCAATAATATGTTTTCTAATTTAATATTTATTTAATTAGAAAAGTAATTTTGTCATTTTATATATATATATATATATTTCATTAAATAATCTTATGAATATTGTCTGGTTTATTTATGGCTAGTCACTACTTACCAGACAGTTCATAAATATTAGCTAGACAGTTCATAAATATTAGAATCCTTAAAAATATAAGTTTGCACTTTTTACCGACGCATGTCGCCCGGCGCCTTCATATCGATCACCAACCTCCCTTAGTATAGTCCCCTAACTTTTATATTTCTTCCTTCTCAATGCAATCACTTCTTACTTCCCAAACATCTCCATATAATGGAAAGTAACAGGGAGGATTGTGGGTCCCAAACGTGTATAGTGAAGCATGGCCGGGTGATTGCAGAATATTTAAAAGTCTATATAGTAACAACCCCTAATGGCAACTAGAATTGATTTTTTTTTTAATAATCTGAAACGAAACACTCACATGGACCTTCTCGTATTGGATTGATATTGTGAATTTTCTTATAGTTGTAAGTTTCACTAAAAGTTTAGATTGCTTCATATTATAGTCGGAGAAATATGCCATAAAGGGAAAATTGACCTTCCAGCTTGCCCACAACTTTTCTCAATTTTATTGGGGATAAAAATTATGTTATATGCTACGAGTATTATACGTATAATTTTGTTTGAAGTTTAATTGAAACCGCTGGTGCCTAAATAGAAAAATTTCAGATAACTGCAATCGTTTTATAATCAATAATTGTTTTATACTCGAATTATAGGACTCTGCAGTTCTTTTCATGAAAAACACTTGGATTTCTGGGGTTGAGACCGTGTCTCAGTGGTTTGCCCATAAATCGACGTTTCGCCCATATTGCAATGAGCCTCTTCAGGGTTGTTACACCTTGAAAGACAATAAGGGAAGTAGGAGCCACGCCTCTTCTCTACCAAGATTCATTGCCTTATTGGCTTTCAAGGTGTAATGACCCTGAAGAAGCTCATTGCAATATGAGCGAAACTTCGGTTTCTAACAAACCACTGATGCGGACTCAATCTGGGAACTTAAGTGTTTCCAATATATGTTATAACTGAATAGTTTTAATAGTATATTATTGACTATAGGTGCCCCACCTCTAGAATCCCATAATGTGAATTATTCCAGACAAATTTTTCAAGTTTCTCTCTATACCTATTAGATAGTACAAATATAATATACATATAAAATAACAAAATTTCTTTAAACTCAAATTTTACTATTACAGAGGTGGTGGTAGTAGGGATAATTATCTAACAACTAAGATTGGCAGTCGCAGAAGTGTTTATATTCGGTCATTTGAGTGTTTAAATTGTTGGAGCCGTTTGAGTTTTTGTAAATCGCGGCACACTGAAAAAAAAGAAGGAAACCCTCAGTTACGTTACACTTCCAGCTGATGGATTTTTGTCCGAAAACTTTGTGTGTGATGCGCTGATAGTAAGTACCTAAACGGAATATCAAGTTCAAACTTCCTGCGATTTTTCGTTTTTGTTTGAATTCAACATATATACACAGACAAATACAGACACACACACTCACTTACATACAGACCATTCACTAAAAACATTTTGTACGAAGTCAAAGGTACCTCACAATATGTATTTCTGATTAACACTCAATTTCGACAACCTGGCATGAATACCTTACGTACAGCAAGTAAGAGAAAGTAAAACTTAAATGATTTTCCCGGAGAAACATTTTCAACAAAAGTTGTAGATCTTTGTATGTTTAGTTTATATAAGAGGTTTCAAGAAAATCGTCGGAGCCATTTTTGAGAAAATCGCGAAAAAATCATTTAGTAAAGTAGATAAATTAAACGCACTTCCGTTTATCCGATTTTTTCAAACTAGGAATTTCAACAATATATTCCATTTCTAATTAATATTATTTAGATGATAGAATCGTCTAATAAACTGGAAATTGCACTTTAATTGAAAACCTAACCTCACCTCTCCCCAAAAAGTGCCCTTAAATGAATTTTCCCGGAGAAATTTTCAAATAAAAGTTGTAGCTTTTGTATGTGTAGTTGATATACCAAGTTTAAAGAAAATCGTCGGAGCCATTTTTGAGAAAATCGCAAAAAGTAAAAAAAAAACAACTAGTAAAGTGGTACTTCCGGTTGAGGAATTTTGACAGATAATGTACTGTCAGATCCATGGTGATACCTAAACGGAATATCAAGTTTCAACTTTTTACGGTTTTTCGTTTTTGAGCTATGCTGTTCAGATACACATACACACACACACCATTCCTAAAAACCACTTTTTGGACTCAGGGGACCTCAAAACAGATATTTCCGGTGAAAACTCGATATCGAAAATTAGACATGATTACTCTGACTAGGAGTAAGAGGAAGTAATCGTACATATTAACTCACGTAATATTTTTAGGGTAAGACCACAACCAATTTCTTTACCAACTGATTTAATTAATGTACTTGTATAACTCTCATGCAAATATACCTGTCATATGCAAGATATTCTTGCTAGCAATTATTATTCTTAGATCACAAACATCTCACAATATTTCTGCGAAATGTTTTCTAACCCCATATTTTTTACATCTTAGGGACTTTCGTTTTTTAGTTACTTACAAGATATTTGTATATTATATGTATTTACTTGATATGTAAACATTTGATATTTAAAAAAAAAAAATTAAGCATTTTATTTTATTGTTTTTCAAAACAATATAAAGATTTATTATATTGTACCATATTATTGAAATGTAAGACTATATTTCGATTGACATACAAACTACATCCAGGAGCGATGTACAAGCAAGTTATTCAACCATCGTACATATATATATATATATATATAATACTGTGTCTAAGTAAGAAGAGACAAGATGGAATTTTATACACCAGCCGTACACGCAGACACACATATAGAGTACATAGAGTTTGAACACTGAATTTCCCTGAACAACACAATAACATTTTCCCTAAAGAACAACATCTCTACTACTGCTCCCCATGTTTTTGCTCCTTAGCTTTTCTTTTCATATTAATATTTATCGCATATTTTCTGAGTTCGCTTGTACGCCTTAGCAATGTTTTGTATCATTCTTATATTCGGAATAGTAACTCTGGAATGACATACACACACACGCACACATACAGATAGAGAAACATAGTTCTTCTCTGGCTGACACATAGAGAGGAGTATAGTGAATTTCGGATAGCAGAATATATATGTTAACAACAGGGAAGTATGTATCGTCCTTTCAATCTCTCTATTTGGTCCTCATTTCCCTATATATTCAGTATAACTCACTGCATTATCCTTTCTTACTTCTTATGTATGCCATACTTATACTCAAACATTACAGTATTATATTACACTCAGTAACCTTCTACTGTCGGAATTTCTCCCACAAAAGATTACTATACAAAATTCTTTCTATTTTTATATGAAATCATCTTTTTAATTTAAAGTTATTTTTGTTGTTGTTTATTCATCTTTATTTTTAATGTTAACAAATTCAAACAAGTATTTATAATGGTAAATTTTGTTTTTTCACCTTCTCTTATTACAAGACGTCCGGCTTTTCCTCTAAAGTGCTATTTCAAAATACTATATAGTTCTAATAATATGACATGTTTCAGAGGAGAATTAAATGTGTTGAGATAGAGCAATCGTATCAAATTTTCGTATCTTCTTCGGAAATTGATTGACTTACACAAAAAAAATTTAGCCAATGGTCCATCTGCTTTTTACTGTATATTATCTCTCCCTTCCTATCTTGTGCATAACATATCTTAAAATAAAAAAAAATGGCAAGAAGTTCAAACACAATATTCCGAATAGAAATCTTCATAAGCATCCGATAAGATATTTTCCGTTAAAATCCATTTATAGAAGTCGATTCTAATAACGTTTTTTTCTTTTATTTATATTTTAGTAACATTCAAAAACTGGCTCCATGATTTTCTTTAAATTTTATCTAGGCTATTGGTTTTATTTTTCAGTCTGAAAAGTTTCATTTTTCAGGCTTATTGGAAAGAGGTAGCCAAAGCTTTTCTCTAAAGTATCTTTCCGTGAATCATAAAATAAAAAGAGGGAATAAAATATGTGAACAAAAATACCAAATTTAAAGCAAATCTGTAACCAATAGTGGGCATTTTCAGTATGGGCTTTTCCAGTTTATTGG
Source organism: Triatoma infestans (assembly GCA_011037195.1). Classification (NCBI taxonomy): domain Eukaryota; kingdom Metazoa; phylum Arthropoda; class Insecta; order Hemiptera; family Reduviidae; genus Triatoma; species Triatoma infestans. The sequence continues at coordinate 297,560 of JAAEAF010014314.1, forward strand.
GATTTTCTCAAAAAAACGCTTTAATGTTTTCCCTAAAACTTAATATATATATTTCACACATGAAAATCTATTTCATTTAATTGATTTCAGGGGGAATTCTGGAACAGCTAAGACGTTAATCTGTGTCAATCGTTAGAGTTATTTCCTCCCTTCCCACTGGGTGGTGGGCGTTAAGGGAATTAGAAATTTAGTATAAATTTAGACTTTTTAAGAAATTTTGTCAGCAGCAAAGTCACCACACAAAAGCTTCACATAATACTTCTATTAGCAATCGCGTTTAGGGGCTACCACTGAGTTTTCAAACGCACGTCAACTATGCATTATATCTTCTATTATGCCCACTAAAAAGTATTGGCGAATGGGCTTTAACTTCTGCAGCCAATCTCTCAACCTATAAGCTGTTCCTAGCCTTGAAATTGTTACCTGATAAAAAATTATTTAAAAGACAATACCTAATAATCCAATTAATTCTATGTTTTATATGTTTTAGAATAAATCTTCAACTGTCTTTCGGAGTTTTTTATTGAATAATGAAAGGTGGGCCAAGACAGTAAATTAGTTATGTTCTCAACGTTACCGTTAAAATGTGTAATACGAAAAGAATTGGGAAATCAATTCAGAATTTACTTTATGCGCACATTCTGCTGACATTAAATAAAAACTATATTCATACTATATTATTTCCACATAAATAACATATAGTTTTATTTCTTTAATTATATAGTAAATGGAAATTTTAATTGTAAAGAATCATAGAAAAACGTAATACACTTAATAGACAATGTGGGACGGAATATGGGAGTGGAACGGTGAAAACGGAAATAGGGAAATTAAACAATAGAAATAACTTCCTGCGTAAGTTTATCATTTTGTAGGAAGGCGAGAATGAATCTAGATTTTTTTTTTTTATATAATAATTATAGTGTATAGCAGAATTTTTCAAGGATATTCTTTGATGATTTGTACAAATGAAAATATAATTAATAATTATAATATGACATCATCACTGCCTGTTGAAATAGTATTTATATTTTAAAAGTGGGGGAGGGGGGGGGGACCAACATTATATGGACATTTATTAGAGGAATTTGGAATTCTAAAGTTTCTTTTCTTGAATATCTTTTATTTCAATTCTCAAGTTCTTTTTTTGTTTTGTTTTAGAAAATGGAATGTTTAAAGGACAATACCTAATCTCAGTATGTAGAATAAAGATGTGCGTATGTGGTTACCAGATATTACAATGAAATGGCAGATGTAGAATATGGTATATCTTCATGATTCATGCTTTTTCTTCCTAAACCATTTGTCATACCTAAACTTTTGAAGATCTTATAGTTAGTTATTTTAATAACTATTAGATATATATTTGCTTACTTCTGTATTGACCCATCTTTCACCAATCACTAATCAACCTCTGAAAGACACTGAATTGTGACAAATAAAGTGTTGAATAAATTGGACTATTGGAATACATAGTTTTCCAAAATATGTTTTTTATTTGGTCACAATTTCTAGCTAGGCTTTCTTTATTTTCAAATTAGGATCCAATGCAGAGAGAGAGACATAAAAATTGACAGTATCACTCACTAGTTTAGGCCAGACTAGAGTTGGAGAATCTATTTAAATACAGCTATCAGGGGGTCTTCCAGGAGTCTTACAACAGTTCATACAGCAGTCACAACGCATCAACAACTTTTCTCATTCTCACTCTAAATCTCTCATTACCATTTTATATATTACGTGTAAAGTCAAGGCAGTTAGTTTGTATTACATTTTTTCATTATACTTACTTTGTTGTGTTACTTTCTCAGTTTATAGCTTTACTTCCAATTCATCTATTTAACAAACCCAATTTCCTTCTTATACCCATTATACCTAAATTAATACAGATTTTATAGCATTAATTTCATTCGTCAATATTAATATTATCACTGGATTAGTGGGAGGGTTATCAAAATGGATATTTGCACCACAAGCTTTATATATCAACTTGGCATAGGAAGTCACCGTAACTAGCGCAAACTTAATAAGTCTCTCTATAAGAAAGAATTGAGCACAGATTGTCTTGTATTTTTTTTATTCGTCTCTTATTGTGATATTGTTGATGATAACAACATCGTTCATTGCCACTTAGAAGAATTTATTAACGAAACAAATTAAAAATAAATGTCTAAGGGAAGCAAACTCTTTTCTTTAGTCTTAGGACTATTACTTTCCAAGAAATAAACTATGTATGAACATACTTATTCTACATCATTAAAAAAACTTTTTTACTCTATAGAAATTGAACGTAATCTTAGTGATTGTTGTGGCTGGGTCCGCAGAACTGGAAAGTATAAGAGATATTTCTTTTTTTTGTGGTCGTCTATGTTATTTTGTGTGTGATAACATAGAATTGCACAGATGCAAATTCAGTTTATACACCCGCGATGTTCTGTTACTGTGGGGTTCTGTTCAGAGTTCTATTGGTCTCTGTGGTTATTTCATCTCCATTAAAATTTGTTACTGTTAATTTTAAAAATTACTAAGGAAATGAATTTGCCAAATAATAATAATTATTGTTATTAAAACTTATATGATTGTTCATCGTTTATTAATAAAATAACTACGGGGACCGGATTAATAAATGAAGACATAAAGAAAAGAATTCCTAATTAATTTTATATTTAACACGAAATTTAATTGTGCAGACAGTACGAAAGAGAAAGATGGTGTATGTGTGAGACAGAGTGACAAACTTACCTGACATCTTAAAGAAAGTAAAAGAAAAAAAAAAACCACAGCCTAGTGTTAAAAGTGCAAGAAGAGCATATGGCCTTTTGACTTTCAGACTTATTGATTTCACAAGTACAAAAGGGAAGAACAAAAGAAAGTTGTAAGGGAGAGAACAATCTCGATTGATGATTTGTCTACTCCACTTATTACAGATCCATTATCTCCGGATATTGCCTTCTTTTTAGTACTACCAAGACAATACAATGAAAATCTTTATTGTATTTAAAAAAAATAAAATAAAGAGAATGGAAAAGCACGGAAATATCCTCCTATCTTTTTTCATTCTTTTTTTTTCTCTGTTTGCTATAAATAATTATTTGAATTCATTATTGAATATTTATTATTCAATATTATTTATTTTATTAATTTTTTATGTTTTTATAGAACAATGAAGTTAAAAATTCACATCTTCTCTTCATCCTCCTGCGTGGATTGTCGGGAATAGTGTTAGAAGAAAGCTAGTGAATTAAAGGATTAGGATTAGCAGTTAGTTGTGGATGAATGGAATTTAAGGCAATGAGTTTTGGCTAGATGGTTAACGAAAGGAATGTTTAGGTCAGTATGGATGGTGAGATAAGCAAGCTAGTAGGGCGTTGCATTGACAATTTTTCAAGGATTTGAGATTGAAATGGCTGGATAGGTGGGAATTGGAACGCTTGATTGTTTCCCGTATGACCACATAGGTCTCAGTAATAGTAGTTAGAGAAGTCTTTTATTTTGTAATGTAAGTTTGGATCGCCTGTCTAGTTGTCTTGAGAGTTGTCTGAACCGTCAAGTCGTTTGAGTCTAGTGTGACGATTCCAAGTCAATATTTTGTCTAACTAGAAACCCAGGTAACTTACATTGTCTACGGGAGAGATTACAGTGTGGTTATTGCGGATCGGTGGGAGGGTTTTTCTACCCTGTGAAAAGACGACATATTTACTTTTTTGTGAATTAACTTTTATCTTCCATTTTAAAAGCCAAATTTCAGTTGTAGGATGTAGGACATGTTCTTGTAGAAAGCGACAACTATTCAAGGATTCAAGGTTTGGAGAAAGGATTGCAGTAACATCTGCGAAGGTATATACTATATATTTGGGTACGAAACATTTAAATATGAAACATGTCTGCTAACCATCTCAGGTCCGAGAGTTCAGGTTGCTAATGGATGTAAAGTATTTCTGATATAATAGGCCATTACTACAAAGACATAAAACATCATTAACTTACATATGTATGCTTGTAAGTGAAGAATAACTATTTATACAATTATAATATATAATAATAACTATTTATTCAATTATAATATATTATATTCATTGACCCCCTAATAATTTCTTATTTTAATAATTGTGAGAATAATAAACCCGATACTGAAGTTTCTGTATATTACACTGAATTGTTTGATATACAGCAGTACTTTTAATATACTTTTTACTATTTTACTATAGTTGGGAAAATTATCTACAATTCAGATTTTTTTTTTCAGCATATTTGCTCGTTCTTATAAAACTGGTAGAACTATTAAAAGATTAATGGCAGTTTAACGTTTGCTCCACAGAAATCTAAACTTTTTCCGAAAAAATATTTTGAATTGTAAATATTAGACAAATGATGGGCGGTTGTTGGTGTAGTGGTTATGAGTATGGACTTGTAAGTGGGAGGACCCCAGTTCGAGTCCCGCGTATAACTGCTAAATTTTATATTGGTATGAAAAATGTTTAAGTAAAGTAGGTGCTTCCGCCCCCGTCCACGACACTTAATTTGGTAGTTGGATGTTAAGCCCGCCAGAAAAAATAGGCATTACTTTACTTTACTTACTTATAAGACAAATGAATTTTAGATAATGAACCTGTATGTAATACACCCATCCACAGCAAAGAGAATGCAACCATAGCAGAGAGAAGAGAGGCCCTCCTCTGGTTAACAGAGACTACTCTGACTTAGGCAGGCTACGTGGGAGAACCTGTGTATATAAGCCAGTGGAAATCTATCTATAGGGATCTATCATATACATCCATACAACTGTACACCAGTCATCGCATCGTGAATATCTCTACTCTCACCATTCATTCTATCATTTTCATTATAAGGTCCAGTGCAGTTAGTATAAACTTAGCTACATTATATTAGTGCCAGCATATCTCGTTCATTTAATCAAACCTAATTTCTCTCCTCAATAACCCTATTACATGTATAATATTCGAAATATTTTTAACTTCTTGAGTTATGCTAATCATTCCTTAGTTTCTAAATACTACTCAAGGTAATAATACCGATGAAACGTGTTAGTATTGAATATGTATTTCCAGTGATCCGTCAATGATGAATCTGATACAAATTTAATATATCTCGTACTGCAATAACAGCTGGAAAAAATATGGTGGAACAGGCAAGAATTAAGGAAATAAAACTGAAGTTTGAATGTCATAAAAACATTGCGTTGAAGGGAACTCTCTACACGAACTTGGTGAATTTGCTCTGTCGATGGATGAGAATCCGAAACCGGTCAGGAACAAAAGAAACATGCTTGCTACCGACGGATAAAATACCAGAAACAAAACTGCATTGTACTGAATAAATAATTAAGAAGCAAAAATAAAAAGAAAATAGTTAGAAATTGTTCTCTGAAAGGCTCGTTCAAATTAAGTGAATGCCAAAGTTCCAGTCCAGTCAAAAAGGGAACTGTTTTTGTTCTAACAACCATTACCAGCTCTTCTATTGGAGAATTTCAACTGGAAGTTTAATTAAAACCTTATATTTTATACATTACTTTTTTAAACTTTTGTAAACATCTCATGACTTGATTATCAATTCATTTATAATATAATTTGACTAGATTATATTCAATCAATAATACGAATTTAAGTGCTAATCATAAGTGACTAGGTTTAGTGTTAATTTATTAAAAGAACCTGAGTTATAAATTTCTGTATCACATCTCTTATTACTCGTTATAAAATATACTCGCTGTATTTAGTTTTTTAATTTGACGTGACTATCAAATGAATGAACAAAGTGATAGAAATTTTGGAATGCCACGCAAATAAAATTGATTTACAAACTAAGAGGACTGGGGAAAAAAAATCCAAAATTTTGGTAGAAAATGCATTTATGATAAAAGTACATACATACTAATACAAAAGTCATTTCCTTTTCGTCAATTTGTCAGGACCAATATAAAAGTAGGACAAACGCATAAAATTTACTTCAATAAAATAAATAAATTATGTAAAATAAAATGAATGCCAAATGTACGCGCTATTATTAAAACGCTCAACCTTTCAATGAGATCTACAATAGTGATTAGAAATATAAAAAAAGATTAAAAAAAAAAAAAAAGAAAAAAAAAGAAATAAAGCGATGCTATTAAAATGTTATCTGAGTACAAGATTATTCCGTTGATAAGAGACAAAAACAATAGCATTAGATACGTTGGAGCGCTATATTGCACAGGCAGCGAGCCATGCCGCGTCGTAGCGGCGAGCACCGGCGCTGTCAGGCGCGTCGGAGCGACTAGCGGAGTGCTTAGCAGGCTGGTGAAGCGGGCTGGCGGCGGCGCCACTGTGGCTCCTAGTCGGTACCAGCGCAGGCGCGGGGGGGGGCCTGACCAGCGTGGGAGAGGGCGACGCTGCCCCGGCGGGGCAATCGATTGCTCGCCTCGGTGCGGACCGTGTGCATTATTGAAATGGACTCGCGCTGTCGTTCCGCGGCGCAGCGTCCCGGTCTCAGCGCCCGGACAGAGAGAGAGAGAGAGAGAGAGAGGAAGAAAAAAGGGCGTCTGATTATTACTGGTTAAATCAATAAAAAAAAAATATATCTTTTTCTAACAGTAACTCTGTAATTAGACATCGATCCTGAATGTTAATAAAGAAGTGTTGTTTTTTGTAGTGCTGTGGTGTCAGAGTGAGGGGCGAGGGGGCGATGGTGGCGAGCGTGTGCAACAATCTCATTTCCAACAACATATTTTTTGGTTTTATTTTATTTATTGAAACAATTCGTTCGTAAATGAATAAACTATGAAGTAAATCAATTATAGTGTAACATTGATTCAATAAACACATTTCTGTTTAGTTACTTATTTAGTTCCGAGAATATTTTGTAAAAATTGTGAGACGATAATCATGAAGCAAATCCTAAAATTGTTGTTGTCAATCTAAAAGAAAAAAAATGGGCACATTAAATCGATGTACAATTTCTTTTAGAAATTAGAACATCCCGTCAGATAAAGCGGATTCCATAATATGGTTATGAGTCTGGATTTGTAAAATTTGGCCAGTCCCATAGTTTGGGACCGACGAAGTAAGTGCTAAATTTTCATTTTTTGGAAAAATATTAATAGGAAATGTTTATGTTTCCGTTCCCAGACTACGACATCTCATTCAGTAGTTCGACGACGTTAAGTTTTCCTGACAGAATTGGCCTTACTTCACGTTATCATTCATTTCAATATGAAATCAATATAAAACGGAGGATACTGAATGTCCCTTGTTCTCTGAGAAGGTATATTAATTTCCCATATTTCTGAATGCAAAAAAGACAACTGGAATACCTTCCCTTACAGTTATTATAAATGAACAGAAAATATCTAGCTTTCTTAGTGCATATTACTTTTAGGCTGATTGATTACCAAGCCCAAGCGATCTATTAGAAGATATACTGTGTGCTCTCTTTGGTAGCTTCGGTTGTACAATAGAGGAGGTCGATCTGTACTACTGTAGTATAATGTTTGTAAGCATGTGGAAACCAGTAATTCACACATCCCTTGCCTCTGCAGGCTCCATGTGTTTTATGTAAATCTTTTTATGCTGGTATAACCAGCAATGGCGCCAAAATCCCCTTAAGAAGTTGGCTATTCCATTTCTCTTTTGACTAGTAAGGAATTTGGAAAAGTTTCTCGGGTCAATGTATTTCGCCATGAGCCATTTTTTTTAATTTTTTCTAATAAATTATTACCCATCGAGTCTCCTTGATTCGACGAACTACGTCGTCTTCTAGGCAATCTTTTCTCCATTTATTGTTCATACGTTTCTGTGTTTATAAGTTAATGTTCAAAGATTAATCGACTAAAAATTAATTTGATGGTACCCAAGAGATCATCTATAAAATTTTTAGGATATGGAAATGAATGAATGGAAATCCAGTTGATGTGCATAGAAATATGTCAATAGAGGTGAGTTAGTGAATTGATAAGTTAATAAAAAATTAGACACTAGTCGCTGAATTCATTGTTTCGGAGTTGATTAAATAATAATAGAAAGCGTAACAAAATTTTCTCATAAATACTTTGAAGGATATCGTATGACAGAGGCAACAAAAGCTTTGTACATTATGAACTTTTCAGTTACAAAAAACTACTAGTATAAGATGTTTTTCTAATGATCGTTACTATGCATTTTATTGCATTGAAACATGAAAATAAATTAATAATCATTCGTGTGGGAAAGAGAATAGCGGGTGTTGGCGTAGTTGTTATGAGCATGGACAAGTAAGTGGGAGGTCCCCAGTTCGAATCCCGCGTATAACCGCTAAATTTTATATTTCTTTAAAAAAGTGTTAATTGTAAAGTAGGTGTTTCCGCCCCCATCCAAGATACGTAATTTACTAGTTGGACGGACGTTAAGCCCGTCTGAAAAAAATCGGCATCATTTTACAACCCTAACTTGACTGGCAAACACACATCCATTAGACACAAAGATAAGCAGATTTCAAAGATAGGTTTGAGGTTGGCTTATCCATAGACAATCTATAGATCATCTTCATATAAATAGTTTTTTATACGCATCGCTTTGTTTTCATTCATTCATTCCCATAAAAAATTCCATAAATCCCATTTATATCAAAAGAGTCACAATGAACTCTAGGGGGTACCTACAAATTTCGTGTAGGTATTTTCTGAAATTTCAATCTAAATATGTAAGTATTTTCCCAAAAAAGAAATAAACAGAATTTGTAATCGTTTATAGAAATTGATTAATTATTTTTATCAGCGTGTATAAACTGATTTTGTTCTGTGCAAGTCTGTGTTATCACATTGTTTTATCAAGACATCCTGGTGATGGCCGAAGCCTGAAATTGGTCAATGACCACCAAATGAAGCCGGCTATCATGGAAAATATATCTGACGCATTGCAGCTCTACGTCGACCATAATAAAAGTAATTAAACTCATTTTTAATTAATAATAATTGAAATATTTGTGTTGATACAATCTCATTGCAAGGGTTGACCTTACCAGTATTACAAAATACAGGGCATATGGTTATATAAATTTGATTAACAAACAATAAAATTCACATATAGGAAAACATCTTGATAAAACTAAAGAAAAAACAAAGAATCACTATATATATTAAGTAGCAAAGTAAATTAAACACTCTTCGGAATAAACTTAATTTAAAAGTATGTTGAATGTAGCAACTGGTTATCAATAATTACTATATTAATAATTATTATATACACATTCAAAGCTATACATAATATGTATGTATATTTATACGCATGTGCAATAATTTCTTTGATACGTTTTTTTTTTTTCTTTCTTTTTTTTAGTGAATCTTTTATAAACGTAACAAAATTATGAGATAAGGCAAGCAAGGGAAATTTCACTATAATACAGCTTTTCTAAATTTTAGGCTATAAGTTACAAATATAAAAATATTGGTTTATTTTCTCGTCATCATTGTCATTGATAGTGAGTAAGTTCATTTTTTATCCGGGAGGTTGTTATTATCAAATATGTATTTATTAATAAATTTAACTCTGTATACACTGAGGACCGGGCAGGTAATGAGGAAGTGTAGCATGTTATCTTTGTCGTCATTACAAAGCGGGCACAGACTCTGGAAGAAATTTAACAGACTATTTTGCGTAGTTTAAACGATCAGTGTATTTTCCAGAGAGGCGTAATTGAGATATAATTCTCAGTTTGTTGGTGTTAATAATAATAATTAAAGAATCCAATTACACATTACAATTGTACATTTAGTCAATAAGCAGTTTAAAAATGGCTTTCCCCTAAAACATAAATAAGGCCGTTTAATGATTCTACATGAAACATTTGCTTCAACGTGCAAATAGTACTTTTTCCAACCTGTTTAAAAAAATATACTACATACAAACTTTCTATGTAGTTTAATTTTAAAAGCAAATCCAAACTTTTAACAAAATAAAATAATAAATAAATTAATTAATAACCACATAATACCGCCCAATTAATTTTTGTCACAGTAGTACATAAGTCGAGCTATGTTAAACATGGGATGACCCAAAAAAGGAGTACACTGATAATGAAACTGGTTTCTCTTCGCCGGTCCACTTCATTCATTGCTTCACCTATTAGTCCTGTCAGTCTCCTTTTTATTCTCTCTCTTTCTCACTCTTTTTAGTTTTATACTTTTTTTTTTCTTTACAATTCCTTAATCCATTGATAACATAATTTTTTTTTTAATTACGAAAATTCGGTGGTAACTTTGGCGTTGCGATTTTGTTGCCCATTGTACTGATGCTTTCCTGAAACAGCTGTTTCCCTTATTATGAAGCGATGCTTATAGAGGGAAACTGTAATTTCTTCTCCAGTCTCCACAGCATACATACTGGTCGCTGCGCCAGTCCTATATGCCTAAGTGTTTTGCAAAATAATCACAGTTAATATATAACAGATTTGTGTAGCGACATGAAAAAGATTTGAGGAACTGTAAGGTTAGGCACTCCCATTGAATTCTTTCTGCCTAATATAGATTTCCCGTCGTATATCTTTGCGGAACCTGGCTCTGATAATATTCCTGGCCTTATGATTATACGGTAAAGAGAAAGACCATTCATTTTTATTTACTATTCTCAAAGAATCAAGCTTTTTACCTTTTGATTGTTGAATAATTTCTGGAATAAATATAGTTGAGAACGGTATATATACCCAGCTCCCGCACTTCATCGGGTACATTCAACACTGAGTCATCCTTGCTAAAACTGGTTCCATTTTCTGAGCAAATGTCTTAAAGGGTATTGTGTTTAACTAACGGAGGTTTTTACTAACTTTATGTTAGAGTTAACTCAAGTTGATACATATGCAATACAATTAGTACAAATAATTACAGTGGGGACCTCCATGGACCTCTTCTTTTAGTGACTCTCAGTTATATGGATAAAAGACAGAGTTTTCTACCTGCAGTACTAAGCGAATTTATACTTAAGTATAAGTTTAGGGCGACACACCCTAAAACTCCAGTCAGTAAGTTTTATTGCCATGACTGGTAATTAGGATGAATTTGGAATCAGCAATCAAAGTGCATGATTCTGTACTGTATCTAATTTCTTTAGGAGAGAATGTTAATAAGCTTTTTCTGAACTATCTTTCATTGCCGTACGATAAAAGAGGTTTTCATATGTTGTATTCGTCCTCGAAGTGACATAACTCAATACTTCTTTTAAAACATAGTATCATCGATTGTATTAAAGTATACTTGTTTTATTTTATTACTGTATTTTTTAATGGAATTTGACATTTTCATTTGGAGAAGATTTTTTTTAAATTTGATTGAATTTTGGAAGGGAATCAATAAATTAAAATCTGTTTTTAATTCGACTGTCAAAGTTTTCTTTAAAATAAAGAAAAATAAAAGACGCATTAATATTTGAATTTGTACGAGAGTATAATAATGCTATAAATTAGATTAGTTTATAATGTTTTGGATTAAAGTCAGAATATTATATATAGTATAGACATTTTGATTGACATTACATTAAAGCACAATATCACATGATAACAGGATGAGCTTGAAAAAAAAACTTTTAATCATATAGATAAGTGTTGGAAAACCAATCATTTGCCAGAGTAATGTATGCAAAAGAAAATGTAAAATATAAATATTGAAACAGAAATAAACAGACAGAATCTTTATTATTGTCATTGAGAGTTTGCAGTCTAGACAAAACAATCAACCATCCCCCGTAACAAATTGTATTCAACATGCACTCTGGTTAGAATTATTTTATATATATATAAAAGTAACAATTGAAGAATTTAATCGTTCTTATTTGTCAACAAAAACTTTTTTATCAGTCCTGCTTGATTTTGTCATCTCCCTAGTTTTAGCAATGTTTTCTTATTGTTGGTCAAAAAATCACAAACCGTTTCATTTAATCAGACTGTACAATGAACATTATTTTATGATTAAAACAACAAAACTGACCTACAATTTCTCACAATAATTGTTAATAAACCTGAAAATTATTTGTCCAGAAATGTGTTCAACAAATTAGATGATGGATAAAGTCATATTTCTATTGTAATTAACTCATTTTAATAAACTCTATAAAATGCGAGACCTAACCAGTAAGTGTGTTGCAGCTGGGTTAGAATGCAATCAACTTCTTTTTCGGTAACTAGATATCGTAAATCAAAATTTATTACAGATATTTTCTATCGTCTATTATTAAAACATTTCATGAACAGAAGTTCATCCTACCAATATAATAATTAATAATAATAATACATAAAATTATACTCAACAGCTGAGTTGTTGCTCATTTAATACTTAATATTCATTTCCATCTAATAAGATTGTGTGTGTGTGTGTTTTTTTTTTCTTTTGTTTCATGCATTTATGTTGGATATAATGGATTGCTGTCTGTCACTTCATTGTTTACTCTATGCCCAATGTGTATTGTAAGAAGTTTTGGATTTGTCATTGTTAAGTGTTTGTTTATATTTGATAGGCTGGTAAGCCCGCCAGAACACTAGAATATCTGAAGATGTAGTTGTTTTTTTCCTGAAGTGTACCTTGTAATGAGAATGCATAACTTTTAGAAAATAACTACTATTTATACCAAATATTTTTACAGATATATTCCTACAATAGAGTAAATAAGGTAATGCCTATTGGTTCATATTAGCTTTAAGTCCGAGTAATTTCAGGGAGCTTTGGCGAAGATGGTTAGCAAACCATATTTTTTACTACATATATATGCATATGTATTATTCATATTAAAACAATAAAAAAAAATGTATAATGGGAAACATTCTGCATTCACAGAAATGGCAAATTTTCTTCACACTTATGATTCTTACTAAATGTTTAAACCTGTCGGTGTTTTTATGGATAAATTACCAGAAACCTGAAAAACCTGTTTAGTAAAGTGCGAACACTTCACCGTGAATCTATTTTACTACAAGTTCGGAATTTTGGTATCATATTTCATTGTAATTAATATTATTAACATGATAGAATGATATAATAAACTGAAATAACACTTTAGAGGTAATTAATCCCGCCCCTCCCATATAACCACTCTAAATTTATTTTTCCGGAAAAATGTGTCTAATAAAAGTTGTAGGTCTTTTTTATGTGCAATTAATATACCAAGTTTAAAGAAATAATTGGTGCCATATTCTAGACAATATCAAAAAATTAGAAAATCCATTCAGAATAGTGTTACCTCCGTTTGATGGATTTCGTTTAAAACCTTATTGTTGGATCCCAGCTATGGCATTTAAACTAAATATATCAGGTTTGTACTTTTTGGGATTTTCCATTTTTGAGTTATGTTGACGACTACAGACACACAACAGACCAATTTTCTAAAATCCACTTAACCAGCGTCCGGAGACCTCAAAACGTTTATATCCGGTGCAAACTTGATATCGATAAAACTCTACACGATTGCAATACATCCTCTTAAACATCGGTAAAAGCCCGCAAGGGGTATCTGTTGCATGTAGTTACTTGGGGAGTAGCGACCCACGGGTTACCACAGCTCAGTACTCCATGCACTTCATCAGAACAGTACACAATACACTTAAACTACACACTCGTACATCTACATTTTACAGACAAGGACAAACACAGTACACAAACTAGGGACTCCATTCCTAGTTAATTGGCGAAAGCCAAGGGAGAAGGAAGGGATTAGCTTAGTGCTAGAGAGCTGGGCTAGCAATGCGGAGGTCCCGGGTTCGAATCCAGCATACTGCGCTTAGATTTTCTTTTCATAGGAGCCTCTACAACTCACTGTCCGGTATTGGGCAGTTTGTAACGAGAGAACACTGTCCAGAGGCCGGCTGTGCATTGAAGAAGGCTCCGAGGGGCACAATAGATCTTTCAGGTCGCAGTGCAATAATCCTCTACTAGAATCCACAATCTACATCAGTAAAAGCAAGTAAAAATCCATGTTTAGACCGCACTACTATAGTGAACACCTCAAATAACACACTACTATTGCACCGCCAAAGTAACACATTCACTAACTCCATTGCTTGATCTTAATATTCCTTTCCCTAAAATGAACGATTCTTTTCAATTAATTCATTCACTTTATCATTTTGTTTATTATATCATTGAAAGGAGAGTTTTATGATAATTGAAACTAATATTAACAAAAAAATACATCAAACTTTTTGTCATCTAGTGAAAAATCTCACCATCGGCAGTGTACTTATAAACTGAATTTGCTTTGTGCAAGTCTGTTTTATCACACTGTTTTGACAAAAACATCCTTATAACTGGGGCGAACACCTAAAACCTGGTCGATGACTACAAAAAAAAAAGCAAGGCTATCACGGAAAATATCTCTGATGCTTCCACAGCTCTGCGGACCCCACCACAATGATTCCCAAATAAATAGTTTAATCTGTTTTACCTTCAAAGTTTTTAATTTTATCAGTTACTGAGATAGCTTCATTCTTTTTTTTTTTTTATTAAAAAAAAAACCACACACACACACACACACACGTAGTCTTATATTTTAGTATTTATTAGATTTTTCCTTTTTTAAATAGTTGGCGAATAAAATGATTATATAAACTAGACAGTTTTAAGAAGTAACACAGATAGTGTAAAGGAAATATTTATGGATTTGGATAGCCATCATCAGTCTTGATGTTATTTATCATCGTGATGTTGTGTTCTCATCCATTCAAAGGAAATAAATAATATCTAGTGAAATGAAAAATGATTTTATAAATAGGTACACCAACACATTTATTATTTTATAAACTATTTAGTGACAAATTATTTCCAACTATCACATATTAATATAGTCGGAAACTAAGTGAATCTTTTTTTTATTTTTTATTTTATTTAAAACATTAAAAAAAAAGACAGAATAATGATGCCTCTCTTTCACTCTCTTCAATTGGAACTTTAGAGCGAGTAGTAAGGCTTCTTGTCTTCGCGAATGAAACAGTGAGATTCTAATAAAAGAAACTTTGTTTAAAAATAGGAAGCTTGTGGCTAGAAAAAGCGGGACTAATAACAGAAGGCTCCTTCTCACAGGGATAGTTAATTATTGAAATTTATTAATATGGGAGAGCAGTGGAACCAAACTAGTCAGGGGCCAAATGTGAATTTGGTATGATGCCAGGATTGTCTGTTCAGAGAACGAACTGACATACACACCATACACACACACACACACACACACACACACCTACTTATCACTACTGCTACTACTGTTTCATCCTATATTGTCAGATTTCACGCATTTTCTATGATTATCTATATCCATATTATTATTTGCATCATATTTATTTGTTTGCCACACAAAGCAGCAGTCAGTATAATGAATGATGAAACCTAAAAAATGTACAAATATGGTTTTTTTCTTTACTAGCATTATTTGTTTGTGCCAGCAGTTCTTGTGTTAACAAAAAAAAAATATTTCATTGAGAAAAGAAAGAAATCTGATCAATTAAGATTAAAAATTATCTAAAGACGATCACTCAACAGATACCCAAAAAAATAAAAATATTTTTCTAATCTTTTGTCTCTATAAAATCATATAGTAATTAAAATTTAACGGTTTGATCATTTTGTTTTTCTGTAGAGAGAAGAATTGAAGAGCTCATATAGAATTACTAATTGTGAAAAAATATAACACTTATATCTTCTAACCATTATGTTGTGCCACTGCCCTTATTTCTAGGAACAATACTATTTTCATTGATGCATAATAATGCCAAGCTGTACAATGCCAAAATTGTGAATTAGTAAGTTTCAGATACGAGGATTTCCATTCCAGAGGAACCCAATTTTTTAATCAATTTTAGATTGTTTTTAGACCATATTATTGAAAGGCATCTTTGAACTCTTTTAGAAAAGGTGGCAGTAGAATGTAGAAAATCATCTTAATAGAGAACAAAACACGATAATTTACATACCACTGTTACTTAGTGAACTTTGCTCACTAATCACCAAATGCTACTACAAAGTATTTGCTTAAACTGGAACATTTGTTTGAATTTTTACTTTCTTTTACAGTTTTTGTAAGAAGAAGTATTGCGATTTGCCAAATTTTTGAATTGAATTTTTAATTAATTTTGAAATGCACTAAGAAAGAAAAGATGTTTTTCAGCGAATAGTCTGGCAACAGGTGGTTGTGAACAAAATATCGCACAAAGCTCAAAGTTGTTATATTAATTTAATGTAATAATTATACTGTATATCAATGAATTGCATATCCTATTACATCTGTGCTAGTGTTATTGTAAATCTGAACCTAAAAATATGCCATTGGTAATATTTGATTATTCCTGGATGGAATTATCGCTCTTCTTTATTATTAAAAACAAAAAAAAATCCACTTTTGAATGGCAAAGTTTAAAATTATAAAAAATATAGAATGAGCTTTCCTGCTCCCTGAGAGATTACAATACTGAATAACAGAATGAGAGATAAGTAATTCAATTTCTTTCCGTTTGGAAGACAGTGGACCAACCATTTCTTCCAGGAGATCTTGGAGGTACAGCATAACAACAACAATGAACAACACTAACCCACTTAGATTCTGCGCGGCAGTTCCTATCTGCAATTATTTTTGAGTTTAAAGTATCCACATGCATATTCTGACTCCCTACCATATAAACTTACATATTGTTCACTTAACAGGTGATTATATTAAATACAAACCCTGACCAAGTAGATCTTTTTGTAGGCAGATTAATTATATTTCGAATTTACCCGCTCCTTCTTCATATATCTACGTAAAATGCTTTAAAATAAGAGTAAACTAGAGTAAAAAAGAGATTTGTTTATTTTTATAAATAACATATGCTCCATTTTATGTATTTATAATTGCATTGCGCATGGTCAATCAAATTGGCCAATTATTATTATTATTTGTTTGTGGGGATGGAAACCCTACGCTATCCAAAGCCTCACTGGGCCCATATAAACAAACCGGGTCAAGAACAAAAACCCAGATCCGGGTCTAAACCATCTAAGATTCATCGCAGTCCGAATAAATCGGACAATAACCTTTAGCGGAAATAGCCTAAGCTCTTCCACAGACATCTTATTCCGACCAAAGGTCCTGAACCTAATTTCCTCACAACCCAGGCAATCAGTCATAAGATGGATGGGTGTTTCCTCCTCTGTCTCACAGGCTCTACAAAATGGATCCGGAATTAGCCCCATTATGTAGAGATGTCTCCTTAAACCACAATGTCCAGTAAGAGATCCAACCAGATGCCTGAGAGCGCTCCGTGAAAACACAGGCAACGTCCCACTAATTTCTTGTCCGGACCCCCGTGAGCACTTTTGAACTGCCGAAAACCCACTGAGCTCATCCATAGAGAACTGCTGTGAAGCTGCCCTGTCCTGGAAGCCTGACAGACATGGCCAGAATTCACGCTAACAGCAGCTCGGGGACCAATGAAGGAGAGCCTAATTTGGCAAACCTATCCACCTCCTCTTCCCAAAATTCCCATGTGACCTGGCGCATCCGACACGAAGCGACATCCTCAGAGATGTCTTCAAAGGTTTTTCCAGTCTTTTAGACATCTAACACCAACCTGGAAGTGAAGACACATGAACTCAGGCTTCAGCGCAGCCTGGCTGTCCGAGCAGATACAAACACCTTTTAAGTTAGTGTTACGTACCTTCTCATCCAAGACACAACAAAGAATAGCACAAACCTCAGTCTGGAAGACCGTGGTCCATAAATTGGCCAATAAAATATAAAGAAGAAAAGAAAATACCATTTAAAATGCATTAAAACAATAAAAATCTTATACTAAAAGGCCTAATGTATTGTGAAATGAGAATAAAAGTTTATAAAATACTAAAACTTCTAATGACCAAATTGTAAAATATATATTTCTTTATTTGTATCATCTACACTGAATCACTTATATACTTACATACCTGATTATTTTTAAGAAATATTTATATGGAGCAAAAAACATGGGTAACTTGGACTTTTCTTTATTTGAAAAAATTAAAACTAATGTTTCAATTTAAGCATATAATTTGTAAAATGTATGCTTACCAGCCCTGGCAAGTTGAATGAATCCTCAAGCCAAGCAAGCTAATCAGGTCCGTAGGTGTCCTTCTTAGGTCGCTTTCTGATCTGCAGACTATTACTAAATTTTTTTGTATTTTCGAAAATATAAGATAGGCAGTTAAATGCTTTCCAAAAATATTTCATTTATATTCTATCAATTTCAATTATATAAAAGTGTATTGCTGGAGTATGCACGTTCTAATCAATTTCCTACTTTCTTCCAGGTAAATTTTCGAACATATTTTCCGAAGATATCAGTGATGTACTACTACTGGTCCAGAGATTGGCTGCTTCATTTTGTGGTCATATTAATAAACTTGCATATCAATTTGTTGGGCATTTTGAAGGCAATCACAGAAAATACCTCTGTTGCTTTTCAGTTCTGCGAAACTAATCACAAAAACATGTGTTCTTCTATTGAAATGTCCAAATCAAATTCGTAATTTTTCGATAAGATCTTCAAAATTCTTTTTAAACCACTGTTTGTAATATAATCCATAGAGAATTTCAGGTTGCATATTTTCTCTTGGGTGCTGTTAAATATTTTTTTCACTATTTGGATTTGTTTTAGAAGATTTAAGGACACATCTGAGAAGGATGAACCGTCTATTCTATTTATGATTTACCTTGCCTGAGCCTGTTAATTAGTTCATTGAACAATATTTTAATAAATCAGACTAAAATTTAGAATTTTATTATTACAATTATCGTTCTTAAAAATAAAAAATAAAAAAAAGTAACAATAAAATATAGTTTTATAATAATTTATCACAAACCTTCGGAATTAAATATTACAGTTTACTGTATCATTTCATTGCCATTATTCTTCTGACATAGATAAAATTCAAGTGGAAAACACCTGCTTTCTGCGTTGTTTTTATTAGAATTATTGTTTATCCCTATAAATTATATTACATTTATTTCCTTAAACTCTATTTCTCATCTAAATATATTCTTTCTTTTTTTTTTTTTTGTTAGGTGTTTTAAAAATAATTTTAGAATTCAAGGTGAAATGAAAAGTTTTGGTATTAAATAGCTCTATAAGTTGTGGTGACCTCAGGTTTTCTTTGGTAGGAAATTTTATATAATTTTTTCATGGCTGTAAACCACCATAAATTTTTGTAATAATAATAATAATAAATAGTGATATTTATAAAAGAACAACTCATTTTTATTTTTTTTTTATTTTTTATGGGTATACATATTATAACTATACATGGAAGAAAGTATGTAGAATTGAATTGTCAAGATAACTAACAAAGCAATTTAATCAAATAAAAATTGATTAAAAAAAAATTTTTCTTTATTTTCTCTTACTGCTGTAAGAGAAAGTATTGAGAAGGGTCAAAGTTTCGAAATTGAATTTTTGTCAGAAATACAATTTTTTTCGTATTTCCCTTTCAACAAGAATAATGTTGTTACAAAAAGTGAGTAGTGTGTATTTTGTAAATATGAATTATTGACTCAAACTTGATATTCCATTACCGGATCAAACATGATGTTTTCAATCAAAATCCTATCACATGTTTTTTTTGAAACATTTTCCCAGAAAAACAGTTTTTGAAGGTGTTGTGGGGATTTAGTTTTCAAATGAAATTAAGACACGCTGACTACTGGAGCCCAATGCAGTTATATTGAAGTACTTTCTTTACGCTGAGGTCCAATTTGTAAATCCCTCTCTTTTTTTTTAAAAAAATAATACCTTCTAGTTATAATGGATGTGAGAAGGAGGAGAGAATTAGAGAAAATGGATTTTAGAGAAATAAACTAGATGATATGCTGAACACTGTATAATGAATGTAACATACGAACTGCAAGGACTTTACAGTTAAGAGTTAGAAGTTAGGTAGCAAGAGACAGACTGGCTGAGTAATAAAAAGGTAGTTGGTTGTTGACTGGATGTACTGTTGTAACTGACGTGATCTGTCATGAACTATTCTGCTGTCGCTCTGTTTATATGAATCGAACTCTCCCTTCCTAAGCTGGCCTTAGTGGGGAGTAACTAACTTTTGATTCATTTAAGGTCTGTTTTTCCGTTCTTCGGATCCTATGAATCTTTAATGATTCGTATCCCATTACATATGCATAAACTATGCAATTTTCTCAACCATTAGTAACCAATATTCCTTTTCGGCGACCTCAATGGAATGCAGACGAGAATGTAACTTCAAAAATAAGTTGCGCCAGCAGTTCCGGGTAACCGGGTGGACGGTTATAAAGACTCTGTCACTCACTACTTGGCTCGCACTCTGTTAGTTTTCAAGGTTTGCAGGATCTGATGCTGATTGGAAAAAAAAATGTATATACAATTCGATGTAATCAGCTATGACAATATTTTACTTTTTAAACTATATCGCGCCGCTTTTTTTTTTTTACTTTAGCAATAAGCTTAATGAATTAGAGACATTTTCCGTGATAGCCTGCTTCATTTTGGTGTCATCGACCCGTGTTCGGGCGTTCGCACCTCTTCAGTTTATCACACTGTCTGACAAACGCCATCCTGAAGATGGGCGAACGACCGAAACCGGTCGATGACCACAAATGAAGCAGGCTATCACGGAAAATGTCTCTGATGCTTTCCAGATCTGCGGAACCAACCACCAACAACAGCTTAATGAATTCCTTGTCCTACTGGCAAGAATATCTCAGACAACTCCACTAAGGACTTAAAGTTTGTTACTATGCTTTTCTACGTTCCGATAGCGACATACTCCTCAAAAACATTTCCTTAGTTTCTCACATTGTGTTTCACAGTTGTCTATATATTTCCCCATATCGTCACCTATGCTCAGTCGCATACAGACTTTTCTTGGCTGTGGATTAGTCATCGCTCAATGTCCTCTAGTATTGCGAGGGCCTGGAAAGAACCAGATTCTTCAAATTAGATGTTGAATCCCCAGCGAACACGAGCTATCGAAGGCGTCTCTCAGAAGGCTTTGAAGCCCGTTTAGAGCATTAGTCTGGTTAACGCAACAATAGATGGCTTTGGATCGCGGTAATTGCCGTTTTGGCCGTTGAAACCATTTCCCAAACTGGTTTTTTTTTTATTGTGATCCATCACCGGCAATCCGGCAGAAAGATTTTCGATCAAATCTCCTAATTTTACGATTTTACTCAATGTTAATTTCAGTTTTTTGATTTTCTCAAAACTTCCAAACGATTTACTCTAAGTGTAGGCATTACTCATACAGGAATTTCTCGTTTTGCGACATTAGATTTCTTCTAAAAGTATCATTTCAACATATTATACCAATCTAGCTTCTATATAATATTAAGGCAATTTAAATGTGTGCCAAAAATTCGGAGTCTGAAGTAAATCGGTTGAAAATGTAACTTCAGTGGATATCCTTTTTTAAATTTCCATAATTTTTTTTCGGAAACGACACCAACTTTTCTAAACTTGGTACACTAACACACCTGTTTCTGAAAATGCTGGGAAATCATTTTCGATTTCCAGTGTCTTTTCATTATGATATAGCATTCCCACTCAGATAATATTAAAGAAGGAAATATAGATTTAGTAAAAATTTGTTATTGATTTAGAAATTGTTAATTTTTTTTTTTTTTGTGAAATGTATTTATTTTTATTTTATAATTTAATTTAGGGCCCGTAAACACCTATGGTGAATGAAGCGCGGAGCTTTTACACTGCCCTTAAGACTTCCGGATAGTATTCTCTCTTTACGGACAAAACTGTCCATCACCAGGCAATGAGCTATAGAGGCTCTTAGGTAGAGAAAATCTAAGGGCAGCATTGCTGGACTCAAACCCGCAATTTCCGGGAGTCTAGCGCGCTAACCACTGAGCTATTCCCATCCATTTGCGAAATGCAGCAAGAGAAAATGGTATGTTTCACATCCAAATTCGTTTTATATATATTTACAGCTTCAAAATGTATATGGCTAACATCATGTACACAAGAATAGTGCGGATTAGTGGATCAATCAAATATTTAAGGTTCTTTCTAGGAAGTGATTATTAATCAATTTTCTCTTCATGCTTTTGAGTATGGGAAGTATGGTTGGTGGAATAAAAATTCCGTTAAAAATATGTGGATTTCTTAGTACTTTAAAGAAATGAGTTTTAGGTGATCGTGGACGATAGGCGAGGGGATATTATAATTAGTGATTAGAGAACATGAGAATATAATTTTCAGAAGGATTTTGGATGAGCGCCCATTTTGGATGCGGATGGTCGTTTCCCACATTTCAAAACTATAAGACAATTATCGTAAAAGACAAAAAAAAAAAACGCATTTGTGTTTTAATGAAGTGGAAATATGGAGAGAGATTAGTGTAAATCGACAATTTCATTCGAGTCGTTTGAATCTCCATGGTTAACATATAATCAATTTAGGTCGTATTATAGGGTAAGTAAGTTTTTAGTTGGATTGAAATGTTTCACTGGAAATTTATTCAATGTGCATTATCTAGTTATTTTATGCTCGTAAATAGTTGAGAACGTTTTTTTTTTAAAAAAAAGTTTAATTAACATTTCTATTGAAAATAAGTTTAACATTGGTGAAATTCATGTGCACTCATTTGAATAAATCTTGATTTATTTAATTTCGTGTTATGATGCAGTAACTTTAATTAAATTAGTAAACTGTGCATATTAAAGTAGATATAAAAATTGTATTCTAGGGAGATTAGTATCTTAATGCTATAATTCTTTTTGGGGTGGAATAGAAGTTATTTTTATTTTCTGCTAGTGTTGGTTAATGAAAAAATGCTAATTCTTTTTTAAAGCTATTCACGCGCACACACTGTTACAAACACACACACACACACACACACAGAGATACACAAATTAACTGTAGTGTGCGGTTGTTGCTTCAAGTATATATACATGTAATAATCTACAAAAACCTAATCTGAATGTTTACTGTAGCGTGGAAAGTAGAAATGAGACCCATTCCAGGGACCATTTCGTCGTTGAGTGTCTGTCGGTGTTAAAACATTGGAATGAGAAGTTGGCGAGTGAAAGAGAGAAAGAGAGAGAAGTGGTAACGGGTTGGCCCATATGGAAGGGTTTTTGTTAATTGCTCTTCTTTCTTGGATAGTGGCTAGCCATGTCTTTTTATTTTTTATTTTTTGAGCTATTTATATGTATTATATTTATACGCACGCGCAATATTAGTGTCTCTAGTATTAGTGACATTATACAAAAGTTAAATAGTATATATACATATATATACTGGTTTGATGACGTTCACCAACTAAATCAACGTTCTCCGTCCACTGTAAATTAATTAAAAATAGATATATATATAGGTTTCTTTTTTTTTTTTTATTTCTTACGTTTGTAGAATTTTTTTGGATATAGGCCAGAATTGTGTCTTGTCTAGTTATTAAGGACTTTGTGTGTACGGCGTGGTCGTACTGCCTTTTAGTTGATCATGAAAGACTGGGGAATTCCTGCCTTACTCCACTGGATTCACCTTTTAAAAACTGAATGAATTCTAATTAACCAAGAAATAGAAAAACTTATTTTTAAATATTTAACTTTCACCTATAAACGATTTGCTTTGAATATTTAATGAACTATATTTATATAACAACTTCATCTCATTAATATTATTTAATTTAAAAAAAAAAAACAAAATTAATCTCAAGTGAAACATGTAAAGACATTCACTTATTGTAGTTCCCAATTTGCTTTGCTTCTTTTTTTTCTTCTGTCTTAAAATTCTTCCTAGATGTCCTTAATTTGCACAGCTACCCCAGTACATAACAATCAATCTCTCTAGAAAAATTGGGTTGAAGTAAAAGTGGTAACCATATACGTATTTCGAATTACGAGTAGTACACCAGGAAAACAATTGAAGCAATTTTGAAAAAAGTCACAATAATCTCCACCGCCCCCACCCCCACCACTAAAAAAAACAATAATGCTACTAAAATTTAATTAATCAGAGATATTTTCCGTGATAGCCTGCTTCTTTGTTCTGGTCATCGACCAGTTTCAGGTGTTCGCTCATCATCATGATGTTTTTTCGTCAAACAGTGTGATAACATAGATTTGCACAGAGCAAATTTAGTTAATACATTTGAACTATTTATATGTATTATATTTATACGCACGCGCAACATTAGTGTCTCAGTGTATTATTAGTGAGATTATAAAAAAGTCTAATAGTATATATACAAATATACTGCTTTGATGACGTTCACGTTGAGTGTATCAACTAAATTTTTTGCTATGATTTTGACAAAAATCATCCTGATGATAGGCGAACGCCCGAAATCGGTCCATGACTACAAAAAGGAGCAAGCTATCACGGTAAATATCTCTGATGCTTTCCATATCTGCGAAACCAACCAAAACAAGTTTAATTAACTTTATTGAATTTGGTAACAAGTGAATATTTATTGTTGAGCTATGCTGTTCACACCCACAAACATATATATATATATTCTAACCCAAAGAACCCTAATCATATATTTGGTAAATACGCAGCATCAAATAATTAACATAGACAATAAGTCTTCCTACAGCAATAAGCGAAGGCAAGTTGTAATTTTTTTTTTTAAGCTAATTACCTTTTTTCTGTTAGACCTTTCGGTTGCCAATTGCTTCAGTTTGTTCACTTTCTTAAGCAGTTTGCAAATTTATTGGCTCATACTTCGTTTTGTGTGTGTGTTTTAGTATTCCATGATTAATCATTCAGAGAGGATTTAGTTGTATTCCTATGCTAAGAGAAATTCCCAATAGTTAATTAGAATTAATGTATCCTATTTGAATTCGTAATGAACTTTTATAGATCTTAAAAGTACATCACATGTACTATAAAAATTCCATTCCATTAAAAGGAAAATTGCAGTTTTCACCAAACTCTAAAACACTAAGAGTGTCGCCTCACTATTTCTTGCGTTTAAGGCACAGAGTTTTATAAAGGCTTGCATAAATATTGTGATGGAATTCCTGGTTTAAAATTGATCAAACATGTGATTGAAGATTTACAAAACAGCTTTAATTAATACTACAAATAAGTAACAATAAATTGTCTATTTATTTTTTCCCACCATTAATTTTGAATTATAATCTAGAAATAATGTTTACTGTTAACGAAGTGGAAACTTACTGCGATTAACTCCTACAGTTTTTTTATTTTTTAAGTGAAGAATTTAATGTTAATATGCAGATGAAGTGAAGAAAATCGTATCTGATCATATATAGAAATTGTTAGATATAAAACCAAGCTATAGCCGCTAATGTATTTACATTATTAAATGTTGAAAAAAAAAGAAAAAAAGGAGCTATAAATGAATAAATCTGTCGCAGCGTGGCGTAGGTGATGGCAGAGACTCTCTGCTGTATATACTCAAGAGATAATAATCTCTGCAGGTGATTAGGTGGCTTATTAATTACATATCGTTTGGTGAACACAGCGAGCTCTGCTATGGCAGCCAGACACTGATGGCACCCTGCTATGTCACGGCCACCAAAACAGCTACATTAACAACATCATTGTCACCCATATAAATAATATATTACAGTTTACTATCATTATTTTATTTAAATATTATATTTTATATTGTAAAACGTCTTGTATGAATATGTATTATACTTTGTTATTTTAATGTTTAATATTTGTTTGAAATGTTGGAAGTTTTGATTCTATTTTATAGCTACTTACATCAACTGTTCAATGTAAATTACACCTTTATAAAAGTGAAATCTGATAATTTTTTTTTTCAACATTAAGAGAGAGATTGTGCAATGAAAAGAGAGGGAATGAGCAAGAATTGAATTTATTAATTTTTATTTCCAAATGATTTTTAAATTATAGAAAATATTCTTTTTAATTCTGGATTCATTTAAAATATTATTTAGGAATGCTGTCCTTGGTTTGTCATTACGCCCAGGATTGTTGTACCTGTTTTGATGGACAGAGTATTTTTGTGCTGTTGAAATTTCTTTCCACTGTCTACTTTGAAATAATTAAGTCTCTAGTTTGTCTGTGCTTTTATTATTAATTTTTTTTTTTTTTTTTACTTATTATTATTATTATTAACAATTACTCATTATTATTATTAAAAGGCTTGGATTAAAATCGGAAGACTCCAATTTACATAACTGCTCTTCTTTGTTGATAACTAAATCATAGTCTCTAGGGACAAAGATGATCTACCCTCATGTTGGCAACAGTATGGGCAATGAAAGTTCTTTAAGGCCTATCGATTATGGAATACTTGTATTATACGGCTATCTAAAAAAAAAAAGAAAAATTAAGCTTAGGCTGCAGATTACTTTTTACTTTTTTAGATAGCCTTGTAAATTGCTTGTGATAATTGAGAAAAGGATCCGATGTGTCCAGCAATTCTTATATCGCCTATGGGCTTAACCACTGATAAGCTAGCGTAGTAGTATCAGTATCAAGTTCTAAACGAGCCAGCCTAGCTGTCCGGATGTTTACTAGCCGACTCCTGTTGGAGATCGCAACAGGAAATTTCACTCTATAATATGGTCAAGACATTTACGAATCTGAGATTTAGGCCTAGAAAGTCGCAGGAGCTAATTTCATAAAACCATTTGACAAGATTCTAGAGATTTGGTACCATTTTGACAAGATATACTAGTTTCTCCGATGATATATACTCTTTCCTGGCCCAGAGCGGTCGCCGATCCGTCTGAAGTTTTACAAAATCAGCTTTGTACTCTTAGTTTTTGTGGCAAAGCAGAGTGGTGAGTGTTGTGGTCTATTCCCAATGATTATGTAATGAAACCAATTGCCAGTAAATTTGCCAAACAATAGCTGGACTCAATAGTTCTATTAGCAAGCGTATCAAGGCGCCACGACTGGTCTCCAAGCGCACATCAACTATGCATTCCACCTCTATCAAGCCCACTATTAGTACTAGCGAATGGGTTCCAACTTTGACAGCCAATCTCTCAACTAGAATCTGTCTCTTTGCTAAGGGAAATTGAATAATGCCGACTATCTGAAAGGCGTGACTGAGTTGCAACAGCCTATGAAGGACCAAAGCTTGCAAGACTGCGATTTTTATTGGGGGCGTGTGATAAGCACGCCGGGGTTTTCTCGCCGTTTAATTCTAATCTTTGCTACGAACTGTGGCTTCCCACTTTTCTCATGATGCTGGGTCACCAACTTTCCCTTCACGGGATTCGAACCCTAAATTCTTGCCCCCCAAGGCAAGTGCGCTAGTCACTAGACCATCGCGTGAAGATAAATTAAGTATACTAGTTAGCTTTGGAAGCACAAGGCCTATTGAAATTTAACTTTATTATATGGCAGCAACCTCTGTCGGCCCCCAACAAAATTTATAATGTAGTTTGGTTATAAACCTAATTTATAGATTCCCAGAACCAATCTAAAATCCATTTTTACGGAATTATATTTCAAATTAAAGATGATCGTTTTAACTAATACGCAGTTAGCCGCCTTAATTTTAAAGAAAATCATTGGAGATTTTATTTGTAATAAAATATTTAGAAACCAACTTTCCACTTCCGGTTAATCGATTTTTTCAAACTTGTAATATTGCAATGTAATTTACTGTTTCCTCATGTTTAATGGTAAGTAGAATATTTTTTTTGTAAAACACTTAGGTCTTCGGGTTCAGACTGCGTCAGTAGTTTGTTATAAACTGACGATTCGCCCATACTACAATAGCTTTTCCGGGATAGTACCGCCTCTATTGCTGAAACAACACTGACTGAAATAAATGAATATTTTTTTTGTCTTTCTCAGAGGACAAGAATTTCTGCTGAAAACTCAATTTTAATAATTAGATACAATCACACTACACACACAAATTGACAGCATAAATGGCTAACATTTACCATATTACTTGGAAAACAGATTGCATTTTAGCTTTTAGCAAAGCAATTAAATATTTAGAGTTATGCAGTTTGTTATGACTCAGGTGATTTGATATCATTACTCTTATAAACTGGACAGAGCTAATAAATATAAATTTGTATAAAAATGATTTAAAATTTGACATATTTTTGTCACTACATATAAGTTTGGCTTCCAATAAGTGGTACAAAATTGATAAGATTTTATACAAAGTTCTAATTATAATAGAGTGGAATTAAAAAATATACTCGTACACATATCACTTCCGCTCTATTTAATTAAAACTCTATACATTTAGATTATATTCTAAGAAAAAAGAAAACCTCATTAATAGTAACAACTATTGTTATTAATTTTTTTTTTAATATTATTTGTTGAAGTAAATAACATTTAGTGGACATATAAAATCCCGCAGTGCAGAGGGGCACTTACTCACACACTTTGCACTTTTCTATATATAAATATAAAGCTGGACCACATATACACATACATACTCCATGAGATATCCAGCCGTATACAGCTAGTGAAAAGCAGGGCCCGAGCACAAGACAAACACCCAGTATTAATCTAGAAGCATATAAGTGGTGATGGTACTTCGTCCTGCGTCTTCCTTCCATACAGCATCATCCCTTTTACTTCATCTTCTCCTCCTTCATAATGAACCATCTCAGAATGATCTAATGAACAAACACACTCCCTTCTTCTCATCCTACCGCCGCCGCTTCTGGTTCTACCGCCCTTGCCCGCCGTTCACTCTAACTCATACTGCCCTTTTCTTATATGACTAATGCTCCAAGGCTCCTCGGTCCGGAATTGGCAGAATTTCTCCCGGACCTCTAAGACTTTCGGGAATAAAGATGGAGTGATGATGGACCGAGAGTGAGGGGGTGAGGGGAATGAGAGAATGAAGCGTTTATAGGATAAGATTATAGATGTACTAAGGGTTGGGGGAGAATTCAGAAAATGTTCGGTACACCCTCCTACTAGGGCGAGTTTTCCTACTTCTCCAGGGGGATATATGGGAATTATAGATGTAATTAACAAATAATATCCTGTGGAATATTTATTTGCGGTTTTAATTACCCATCTTATAAAAACTACTTCAACTAATTATCATCCTTCCTTAGGATTTTTTTTCTTACTGATTTTCTTAAATCTCAGTACTATTTTTTGGGCAAACTGTTGAAAAAAAAAATTAACATTTTTTAACTGGAGGTTTCATGAAAAAACAAAATATTGAATTTAGATCCTGACATACATAATTGCATTAAGCCGTAATATGCTTTAACTAAACTTCTTTCTCATGTTTATTTCTGCCTTACAATATAAATATTTAAATAATACAGAAAATGTACATTTTACAAATAAATATTAATCGTTTAAGTTTTGGAATATGTCTTGGGTTAGTTTTGGTTTTAGTCGTCGTCGGGCGGTTTTCTGTCCGAGTTGTTGGTCAATTTGTTTGAAATTTGTGTGCGGTCCTATCTATAAAGTCTGTTTCTTTTTGGATTTCCAACTCCTTAAGGATTTATTCGTTCTGTATGAACCACGGTGCTCCCAAGGCGATGCGCAGTACTTTATTTTGATATACTTGCAATCTGTTCATGAAGTCTTATTAGCCCCATCCATACCGGACAGGCGTCTATCAGTAAAGGTCTAAGTATAGATGTATAACGAAGTCCATAGCATTGCGGTTTCAGTGACGTCTGTCTGTTAACTAAGGAACAGAGCTGTCTGAGAGTTTGGTAGGTCTGTCTTAATTTTAAGGTTATGTGAGTCCAAGTTGTCCTATGTCGAGCTGTAAACCAAGATATTTTAGGGATAGGCATGGTTTAGTTTTGATTGTGTGGTTGGATACATAAGCGGGATATCAATTTTTTTTTATAGATGATCGTAGATTGCAATTTACTTATTTGGACATATTTGGCTGTATAATCATCAGTGGTTATTAATATGTCTTCTTTTTTTTTGCCTGAACGTGTTGCCTGTTCGGTTTAGTCTAAAATGCCACTATATTTATCTAGCGCAGTTCTAGGTTCGATTACCGGTCTTGACCTTGGATTTATAATTTGTATTAATATGAGTAATGAATCTATGAATAAATAAATAAACAATATTTGACGTAAGTGTTAGTAAGTGTGTTGCTAAACACAAGTAGTTGTGTACACAGACACTCACTCACACACACACACACACACACACACACACACACTTTTTTTATGTGTATGATTTTCTCTTGATAAATAATACATATGAATCTGCAGTTGTTATTGTTCCTCTGAAACTACAGAGCAAGATTTCATTTTACTTCCTTTCTTTTAAATAAAATATTGCAATTAATCAGATTTTCGAAAAGGAGTTTTCACATTAGTTTGTAAATATTTTGAGACCCTGATTATTATTATTATTAATGGTTGTCCGAAGGAGCGGGATCTAAGCCAATGGAGTGGCTCTCTATTCCTGAGCCTCCTAAGCTACTCCTAAGAAGCCTCTCCCAGTCCGACCGGTCTGACTATAATGTCTTAAGATAATCTTAAACTCCAACTACCTTAATCATTCCCTTCAAAGTTGGTGCCTACCCAAATCTGCAAAACCTTGTATAGGTGATACTGAACTAGTTTGGTGATACACCATTTCCCTATGCTGTCACAAAGTTTTAGACGTCCTGCCTATTCTGTGTTAATGATTGGCTTCTTAAAAGTGGCCTGTCAGAAAGACCAGGACTCTTAATTGTGTGCAACTCAGGAAGAGAAGATATTTCAAGTCCACCTCTTATACCTTTTATAAATCTCTTATCCTGGAATTATCCTTCATTGTCCCTCATTCCTTCATTTTTGACTACCCTGTTGCAAATTGCTTGGTGACGGCAACTACTGATCGGCCCCACAAAACGGTAATGAGAATCGTACCCTAGCCAACCCGCATGTCCCAGTACTCAGATAAGCTCCTCTGAGCGAGACCATTAAGTTTCCTCTTACATTTAACCACTAATTTAGAGCTTCAGCACGGTTCATTCAACTTGACTATCAGACAGTATTCTCAACTCTTTGCCACACTTCCACATGCAACAACATTCAATGATACCAAAAGCAGTGGCCATATCCCATAAAGCTGCTTCTTTTGTTCAGTCCCTTGTAGCCAAGTCTCTGCTCCAAACAGACCAGTTTTCTTCTGCCTGGAACCATCAGAGTAATAGCTTTGAATAAACTTGAAGGAGCTTATAACGCCATTACTTTCCTCTATCCCTTGTGAAGGAAAATTATGTTTACATGTTCTGCCTCTCTCTCACAGTATTGCGTGTGCGTGCATTGTGTGTGTGTTGGTGTGTGCGAGTGCGTGTGTCAAAGAGACAGAGAGAACAGCCAAAACAACTATCTAGGAAGTTTAAATTCCATAATCCTGTTGAATACCATGAGGATTCTTAGTTCTGCTATATCAATCCATCTCTGCAGGTCCAAATTCATTTATGAGTGTTATAGGTTTACTATATGTGTTCCCCATTTAGTTTGGCCAATGGGTGAAACCCATCTAATCTGCTAATGGTGATATGACAAAAATTGATAAATTAAATTTTGACTTAATTACGTTTCAATCTGTTGGCACAGTAAAGCTGTGGAAGCGCTGCCTCTGATTCGACAATAAATCTATCCAATTTTTTGTTTCTTCAAATCAAAAGATTACTAAAATAAATTAATTTTTACATTTGATCAACTCACTGAGCATATAAAATATACTAGTTTATTACTTATCTTTTGATGATTATTAGTCAGTAAAAATATTTTAATGTTTTAGTAATCTGGCAAAGTTATATGATTGTTTTTATTTTTAATTTTTAATGAAATACAGATCAGAATTTACGTGACATCTAGAAATAGAACTAGAGAAAGAAATAAAAATAAAAATTAATTATTTCCAACGTTATAAAAGAGGCTAATGTTCTCAAAACAGAGCTCATAATTTCTAGCTAGTAGTAGATATTTCCAAGGAACTGAAAATAAGTTTCTCTACACTAACGGCCCCTTCTTATAAATATGAGAGGGCAGCCTATCGAATAACAAGGTTCTTAATTAAGAACCAAGGGGATTTTTCATTCTTCCCTTGGCTCCCACACTCTTCACTATACCCTTCTTCTAGTTGGTTGCCACTCTTATATACCAAACTCCGTATCGATTACAATAGTGCCTTAGTAAGGGCATATATATATATATAAACTCTGCGTATGTGTTGTGTATTTTGTGCGCAGAAAGAATGAGAAGAGTTGAGTATCAGATAGCCGGAACAGAAGAGAAAGAGAAACAGACTGCAAGAACTAGGGAAACACTGTTAATTGCCCAGTCGTCTTGGCGACCCTAACCATTCCGCGGTTCTGATTGTATCTGTACTGACGAATAAGAGTTACACTTTTTATTTCTTAACCAAAAGCTTGATATTTTAACTACTATTTTCAAGTGTATAACTTCTATTGGTCTTTATTTTTGGTTTAAATCAATTATGCTAATTCAAAAAACAACATGTTCCATCAAGATGTTGATGTAATCTAAGATGTTGATTGTTACAAAGAAAAAAAGATTAGGATGAGTCAAATGAAATAAAAATTTTGAACTTATTACTGGTTTTTCTTATCCAAATAAGAAGGATAAATAAAGAAGGATCATCTTATGGCCCAAATAGGCTCATAATTTGGAAACAACAGAAGATTAAATAAATGAGTAAAGTGTCAGTAATTAGCCCAATTTTGCGACGTATGTGAACGAATGTGATTATGTACGATATAGCTTCCAGATTTCTAATATTTAGGATATTTTTCCATAATGAGGATAAGGACCTCGTATCTTTTGATTTATCAATCTTGTTTGACATCACAACTGGAAGATAGGCCAGAACATCTTTAAGGGTATAGGCTGTAAAGTGGGAAGCATTCTGAAAAAACTTATAATACCATTTTTTTTAGATATTCCAAAATATATCAGTTTGGATAATTGTAAAAATAATTAAATTATAGTTAATTTTATATGTAAAAATGTTTTTTCAATCGTGTTTGCACGCATGCGTAACCAGTAACAAATAAATTAGGTGACTTACTATGACGGGAAAGGAAAGATCATTCATTGGTGTGGTTTTAATTGTCGAAAAGGGTTATCTGGAATGGATACTGAGAAACGTTGATGAATTAATGGATTATGATGATGTGCGAGATCGATGTGAAACTTATTTGGATTAGTTCAATTCATCTGGTGATCCGGATTGGTAGTTATGTTAGAAACATAAAAAGGAGCATTGGTTATACAACATATTATTTTGGATTGTAGGCTTGGTGGATTTTGGAGCACTTAGTTGAGCCCCATAACTCGATTTCGTAAGTCCAAATTGTTTTTAACAGTAGATTGTTAGATAAATACTTTGTTATTTAAATTAGTTTCGATGTTATTTAAATTAGTTTCGAGCGTCTCTCCAGTTGATGCTTGAATAAGTTGTAATAAATAATACATAAATACAAATTTTCAAAAATATTTCTTTTATTTAAGAAATATTAAAATTTTACTGTAGTAAGTTCAACAATTAAAAACACTAATCTTAAGATAAATCAAGTTTGTTGAGAAGTATCAATTATATTATGAAATAAGGAAATCACCTAATAAGCAAAGGGAATGAGGAAATAAGAAAAAAAATTTGTAATGAGGATGTCGAAAAAATGTTGTACATGGATTAATACAAAGTAATAATTCAATGGTTTTGAATCATCTATATTATTAATTAACGTTGATAGTATTCCTTGGGGAACTATGGAATTAATGATTTTTTTGTTTGTTAAATATTAACAGTAAATATGTCGCAGGGTGGAAAGTTATTTTCAGAAAAACAAAAAAATAAATCAGGCAATAATAATGTAAAGTCGGGGTTTACGGCCAACCATCGTTGAGGTGTTACGGGATAGAGACGGATAGCAAACATACTTTACCATTAGTTTCTCGTAATTACCATTATATAAAATCCAAGGCCCTAGACCGGAAAGAATCAAATCCGGGAACCGCGCATTACAACTCACCTTTGGCGATCCATGTTCTAACCGCTCTGATATCGTGGCGGCAATAATAAGTTTCTTTAAGACTAAATATCAATCAATAAACATTTCCATCCGAAATCCTCTACAAATTATTCGACTCAGCTTTTCTCATTGTTTTTTTCTATATAGACTGTTAAATATTCTGTAAGTTAAGTCTGTGAAGAAATCGTATTCTGTTACAATAAATTCCATAACCTCGCACTAATCCTATTAATCCCATTCCAAGACTAAAACTTTAATGGCTTCGCGAACCTGCTTAATGAGTAAATTGTAGTGCTACTAATATGTGGCATCTCTGTTCCAGTTTTCGTGTATTTTTTTTTGTTTTAGAGAAATCTATATGACCGTTGCCTGTTATGTTTGGCCAGCAAAGAAAAACACAAATGTGTCTTATAGGCATACGTTACATAATAAATTGTATTTTATTTTTGAAAATACAACCATTTCCCAAAGGCTCTGCTTTTTTGAGATTCCGCCCCTCAATCATGCTCTTCATAAAATAATCACTTAAAAAGCGGCCAATCTTTATCAGTTCTAGATCTGCCTACAGCTAACCACAGAAACGGATATGGAACACGATTTATTAGATGCAATATCTGTATCTTAATTTATCTCAAACATGTCGGAAAACACTCAACAATGATTCCATAAACGCTTTCCTAAGAATTGTTTTCATTAAATAGTTTATTTTGATAAAAAACAAATTAGAAATGAATCCACAGTGAAATAATTATTTGTGCATAAACCTGATTAAGTCGTGCGTTAATCACAACAAAATATTAATATGATATTATTAAATTAATATTCTACTTTTATATTTAATTATTCCAATAATTTTTTCCAAAAGTTGTTTTATATTTAGCTTTTATAATTTTTCTAAATTTCTCCATTAATATATAAAATCAAACAACTTTTGACAATATTTAAAGTTAGGAACAGAACAACTGTAAGTAATAATAATTTGCATTAAAAAGTTAACCTTTGTAAATGAAGAAATCCTACCATGATCACGAAGAATTATCGGCTCTTTGATCTTACAAATTAACTAAGATGCGCTTGAATTTGTATCTGAAATCACAAATATTTATCCCAACTCATTAATGCTTTAGATTCTGCATTAATTAAAACGGAATTTCTTCAACTACAGATGCATTAATTTTGTAGAAACTTTAGAATTTTTTTAGATCATTCTTCCTTGTTCAATGAATATTGAATTCATACTAAAGAACTTATCGGCCATCAAAATTGGTTTTCTTCATTTTATCTTTATTTAGATTGTGGTAAAAGAAGATTATCCAAGTCTAGTAGTGTTTGTATCAGAGACATTTTCCGTGGTAGCCTGCTTCATTTTGTTTTAGAAAAATCTATATGACCGTGCCTATAAAATGAAGCAGGCTACCACGGAAAATGTCTCTGATGCTTTCCAGCTCTGCGGAACCAATCACCATATCTAGTAGTGTTTTTCTTATTAGAAAACTTATTTTGGCATTGAATCACTTCCATTGAAACGGAGTTGGATTTTTATTTTAAACAAGGTATGGTGCTAGCGATTGGGAATAAAATAAAAACCGCAAATTTAGACCCATTCTCACAAGATTTCTAAAGGCAATGATCACACAAACAAGCGGTTTGACAGAAATTTATATGAAGCTCAGAAATGGGGGCATGCGTTGTTTGAATGCTATTCTGATCATAATTTTTTTTTAAGAAGTGATCAATGCCAATTAAAGCTAAAAGCGTTAATTCCCCAAAAAAAATAAAGAAGGAATTTGATGTTGTACATTGGGAATTTTTAAGTGAAAATTTAAATATTTATATCAGCGTATTTATATTATGTACTTAGTTATGTTAAAATAAAAGCTAGAGGATAATATTTAAAGTTTATTGTGGCAATGTATTAATCTGACAAGTATATAAATGAGTGTATATACATAGAATATAATATATACAAGAGAAAATCCAAAGGACCTAGTAGGATATGTCTTAAGAATGATACAGAATCACTACGTACATACATCGCTACTACTATCACTTACAACCAATATACATACACACACACACACACACTCACACACTGAGAGCTATCTCTCTTCAGTAGTAGATAGATAGATATAGTGCATCTTCTTTTTTGTTGCCAAATCTCTGTAAATCAACCGGCCAACTTACTAACTTCCCATACTTCTCTTGTTTCTACTATATTGCTCTACTTTTAGAATATAATGTATCCCCCTTCCCCCGCGTTTACATACATTCATATCATCTATTTTATGAATGGTCACATTTCTTAGATTGTAACACATAATTTCATCACAAAGCGTGATACCAACACACAAAAAGTAATGCACAAAATACTGACGCATATAAACTTGTTATTTACTGGATAATACATGCAAAATATCAAAAGAAAAATTTAATTCATTTTACTTAGAATTAAATATCAGCTTCATAAATTTCTTTATATAATCAAATAAAACTTCTAAACTAACGTTTATTCACTAACACATATGTGTGTGCATGTGTAAAGATGAATTTGCTTAAATAACTGTCACATATGGTGTATTTATTAAAATTAATGCTATATTTATTGTTTAATTTATATATTTTTTTTTCAGGTAAGGGAAAGCTAAATTTTGAAACTACCAAAAGATAATCAGGTAATAAGGAATGCAAATTTAGTATTTAAATATAGCGCATTAATCATCATCAATCTATTTCATAAATTGGGCAAGAATATAATTGTTCTAAATTTCTCCAGTAATATTTTTAAAATCAAACAACTTTGGACAATATTCAAGGTTAGGAACAGTCCAACTGTATGTAATAATAATTTACATTAAAAAGTAAACTTTTGCAAATGAAGAAATCCTACCATGATCACGAAGAATTATCGGCTCTTTGAACTTAAAAATTAATTAAAATGCGGTTGAATTTGTATCTGAAATCACAAATATTTATCCCGACCGAGAGAAAACAAACTCTCTCTGGTACTCTCTCACTTAAGCAGGCTAGAGTGGGGAACCTGTATTTAAGCCAGTAACAGATCGGGACATCCATCTATCTATCAGATTCAACCATATACATTGCATCGTGTCATATCATCGTGTTATATATCTACTTTAACGCTTTATTCTATAAAATCATCACAAGTCCAGTGCAGTGTGTAAGCTTGTAACTATATTATAACAGTGTCTTCATATCTCGTCTAATTAATCAATCCCAATTTCTCTCCTCATCAACTCCATTATACAACCCATTAACGCTTTGATTCTGCATTAATCAAAACGGAATTTCTTCAACTAGAACTGCATTAATTTTGCAGAAATTTTAGAATTTTTTAGGTCTTTTCCTTGTTCATTGAATATTGAATTCATATTAAAGAACTTATCGGCAATGAAAATTGATTTTCTTCATTTTATCTTTGTTTAAATTGTGGAAAAGAAGATTATCCAAGTCTAGTAGTGTTTTTCTTATTAAAAAACTTATTTTGTCGAAAACAAATCGGAGGCTAATAAAGTTCAAATACAAATTCTGCTATGACAATATATTATTATGATTTGTATTCCCATTTGTTTTCATTTGCGGTCACATCTTTGAAGTTCCCGCTGGTAAACGAAATCGGAATTACTTGCCACAAGATAACTAATTTATTGTGGGATAATTTTGCAATTATTTTATTTTATGTATTTATATCTCAGTTTTACAGGAAGTAAAATACAAAGAGTATGTTAAGACATTATTATAAATATAATATAAAGTAAGACACTATATAGTATAACGTATCATAAAGTATAACCTGGATCTTAAAAAAAAAAAAAAGAAGAAAACTATAGACTTAAAATTTTAATAGATAAACAGATCAAAAACTATGAATTACTCAATACATAAGTAATTAATATAAACAAACTGACCCTTATTCACCTAAAGATAATCTCATTATCAAAACTTAAATAAAATAAAAAATAGTACAAGTTGTCGACGTGGCTGTTTTTGTTTTGGGATCATAATTTCACTTAGGTTCTCTTCATATCCATTCAGATATTTATGTCTGTGTTATTTATAAAATAGGCAATCAAAAAATATATATATATATGTTGAAAATTTTCACATGAACCATTAAAACACCTTGTTCAGTATTGATTCTATGAATAACATTATTAAATATTGGACGACTGTTGGTGTAGTGGTTATGAGTATGGACTTGTAACTGGGAGGTCCCCAGTTCGAGTCTCGCGAACAACTGTTAAATTTTATTCGTTATAAAATGTTCGTTTACTTCCGCTCCCGTGGTTTGGTGGTTGGACGTGTTAGTGTCTGACATTATTAAATTAAACATTAATTTGTTTGTTGGGTGAAACCCTTATCTGGAACTTATTAACTTTATTCTTTCCGATGATATATTAACCAATAAATACTGTTGGGTTGAGTTTTTACAGTATAAACCTTTGTATATTAGATTATAAGGTGAACTAACAGGTAGACCTACTTACATATGAATAATGTAAAGTAGTTTTTATATTTGTTTAGTATCTCTTCTTTAAGTTTTAGATTTCGAATAAAATATGAATTCAATAATTTTTTGTTAAAGTTTATCATAACAACAAATTATTAAAAATATAGAATTATCAATTTTTTTTTTTTTAATATAATTTAAATTAACAAAATTATAATACTCTCCTATTTGAAATCTGACAATATTTTTAAATTTATTTAACAAAAATACAGGTTAATAAGTTCTTCAGGTTGTTTACTTATTTAAAAATTAAACAAAAAATTATAGTAATAATAATATGCTTTATTTTACGTCCAATACGTATGAACATATTTACAATAAATTAGAGTGATAGAAAAGAATCTATAACTCTAACTGAGATTCCAAATAAAAGAGTAAGCAGGGCTATTCCAATATTAGGAAAAAGACGAACAAAAACCTAATACAAAATAAGATTTGAAGAGAATTTTAGATAAAACTTAGCTACTTAAGATATAGTTAATTCTTTTATGTTTGTAATGAATATTTACATTATACACGCCTATATTTTTAATTAAATCATTGTTACTTATTCCTGTATTTAAGGCAAAATCATTCTGTCGCTTGTTTTATGACATCCTTAATGAATGGTAAGCCAGTCTGTTCGTGGAGGGAACTAATCGGTGTGTACCTAGGAGAATCTGTAGCGAATCTCAGAAACTTATTTTGGATTCAGTTTTAGCACATTGGTTGGACATATAAGGTCCCACGCTGCAGCGCCATAAGTTAAGACAGGTCTCACCAGTGCTAACAACAAATTATTACACAAACAAAAAATTAATGATTATTATAGTTAATATTAAAATATAAATTACAAAATATAATTTCTTAAAATAATAACAACACAAGAGACACATATATCTAACAGTGGAGTGTAGAAGTTTCATTAACATCAAAATATAAAAAGTTTTTTTTTAGTTATTTTAAATATACAGTTAATGAGAGAGGGCAAACTTTCTTTTTACTAAAGTAGAAACACATTGACACGAATCCAACAGTAATGTATGTGAGTGGGGCGGTGGGGGGCGGGGAGAGGTATCCTCTAATCAATATGGTAATAAGATGTTGTTTTGGATGTTTGCCAAATCAAAAAAGAATATATTTGTTGTGTTGGTAGAGTGTAGATGGGGAGAATGGGAGAGGGGTTCTATCTTCAATCGAGCTTTGTTCATCACTTGGCTCTTGGCTCTCACTGTTTGTCAGTTTGTGTATGAGTGTGTGTGTGTTTCCATATACATTCACTTTGAGTATATATTTGTGTGTGTGTGTGTGTGTGTGTGTGTGTAGGTTTGGTTCTTCCTATAACACATTTACTTTCTTCTATTTAAGTACAACACTAATGAATGAATATATTTTATTAATTTATCTTGAACCTTATCTCTGTTTTCAGGATTGCTTTTCATGATATATAGATTTATATCTGACATACAAATTTTCGTTTTCTTTTTTCTTTTTTTCATGTTTCTTGTTTTACCATTTCATTGTTTATTCATTAAAAATATTAATTATTTCCACAGTTATTTATTGGATACTTATACCTTACTTACCCAAGGCAGAAACAATAACGTGGAACAAAAAATGCAAAGAACTGTTGAAATTTAATATCACAGATTCATCATCATTTCCCCCCAAAAAGTACTATTTCAAACAGAAACGGTACGTTTATGCCAGTGTAGTATAGGCATTCCAAGTTTAAAGAAATCATTGTAGCTGGCTTCCAGAAAATTCCAAAATAAGCTTCAAATGAGGAATTCCAGTAATGCTTTCAATATAGTATAATATTATATAGATGATAGTATCCAATATTGCTCGGAAGTGGTGCTTTAATTTTATCTACGATTAATTTCTCCAAGTTTGGAACAGATTTAAGCAGTAGCAAAATCATAAGTAGTGTACATTTACTATCTTATGGTATAAGAACAGAGAGGGACATGATGAGATGGTGTCTGTGTCTGCTGAGCTAAATCCCGAACGATATTGTAGATCAATTGTTGTTTCCTTGTAGAATCTTTGTTGTTTAGTATCTGTAGAAATGACTTAATTTGCAGATGTAGTAGTACGATCTATCTATTTTCTATAAGCTAAAGTTTAATTGAAACTAGGAAAAACCTAGTAGTTGCCCACTTCTTGTGAGTTCATTGTGCAATGTAAGAGTTTGTTGGATGAGAGAGTTGCCATGATCCATAAAGTTGTGACTGTCCACTCTTTAAATAAAAAACTTAACAGACCAAAAAATGTAAAAAAAATATTTTTTTTGTAGAATATCTTAACGTAGCCCAAAAATTTCAAGTTGGCCGTTTATATTTTCGAACTTTCCTTAAATATCGAATGAATATTTACATGGAAGACATACATTCATATTTGAAACACCTATAACTTAACCTGGGACATTTTCCTTTGGTCTGTTGAGTTCAAGCATTTGTGCATGTTTACAGAGACATTTAGCAAGATGTGAGGAGAGTTCAAGTAATAACATTGGTTATTTATGTTTGTATATTTCTATTTTTTCTAGAATGTCCATTCATAGTGGATGAGTGGCCTGAATTTGGGCAGATGGTAGGAAAAGATTTAAGCTAAGAAAAAAGGCAAAGAATCTCTTTTCTTTTCTTTTTTTAAAGATTTTTACAACTGCACAGTAACCATGCAACAAGTAAAACAGATGAATAATGAAATGAAAGTATGCGCTAGCTTGAAGTTGTAAACGACGGCTATCCAGCGATAGCAGTCGTAATATGGCTTTATGGCCTTAGTGTGTACGACTGTATCTCAAGACAGCCGTCGTTATGTATTTAGATGGTCGCGCGGCCATCGACGCCTTAGTCGTCTTGGCGAGTTTGTGGAGAGAGTGGTAGTACAGAGGGCTTGGATTAGGGGATTGGAATGAGAAGATAATTTGGAATGGAATTTTAGGTAGCGGGATTTGGCTAAAGTGGAGACGAAGGGAATTTTTAGGTCAGTGTGGATAGTGAGGTTAGATACGTAGAAGAAAGCACTGGCGATGGTGCGTAGGATTTTAGACTGTAGGGATTGAATGCAGTCCTGTATAAATCGAGTCCGGATGTCCAAATAGGAGCTAGTAGAGCAAAAACCTAAATAAGGCTCATTATTATGCAAACTTCTTCGTTGAAGCAAATGGGGTGGATGTGCTACGAGTGTATATTTGGAATATCACCTGGCCGAACGTGCGGATATCTAGACAAAATTAACGCGGTAGCGCTGTAGCGTCGTGCCTATACTCAGCCGTCAATGACAAAGGTAGTTAATAAGCTGTACGTTAATTATTGTTGTAGTTTTTTTTAAATTGCGATATTGTTAATTATATAGCTTATTTCATACTACTATTATGTCTTGACGAGTAAGATGGTCGCAGTGATGTGCGCAGAAGGGTCTGGGCGAGAGCCCGCCTGGAGCCGTCGCTGATACAGATCTTGGTGGTAGTAGCAAGATCTACATTTTCTGTACAAAACACAGACATGCAACAAAGGTTTCACATCACTAATCATCCAAGTCGCAGGGATATCTCCTCAGATACTCCCTGCATAATATAATGATATCATGAATAATATATAATAATGAATATAATAATGAAAAAAATATTTTTCTGAAACAATTTTGTTTTTGAGAACACTTATTAGATGTATTTCTCACCAGAACTAATATTGCAAAACATTTTAACCCCCATATAGTAGATAAATGAATCAC
The DNA here is from genome assembly GCA_011037195.1 of Triatoma infestans. Taxonomy (NCBI): domain Eukaryota; kingdom Metazoa; phylum Arthropoda; class Insecta; order Hemiptera; family Reduviidae; genus Triatoma; species Triatoma infestans. Next base: position 339,715 of record JAAEAF010014314.1, read on the forward strand.
CAGAAGTGTTATTCGGTAAATTTTCTCCAAATAAAGTATTGTTTTATATTCATTCCGCAGTTATGTAACATTAGCTGATTTACATAATTTATATGCGATATTTATGAGGAAATTTTTGTTTTAGCATAATTAATACTTTTATGATAATGACAATATTTTCCTATGATATAAATATAAATAAATTATAAAACAATAGAAAGTTTAGTTATAGCTAAACACAACTTTATACTATACTAATATATTTAAAAAAAAAAACAAACTACAAAACTAAATCATTGCCTGAAGCTAATTTAATATATATATATAGCCTTAATTAGATTAATACATGAATAGTGTAACCCCCAATCTTCTTCTGCTAAAAGCCATATTAACATAATATTATTATAGTTTGTAGCAAGGTAAATCTTGTCCTGGATTATTTAAATTGATACCCATAACTTGATTGATGTTCTCCATATCGTTACTCTCTTCTGAGATATGGATCTTGAAGTCACGTTTCTTTATTGTGCATATACTACACCTTCATATGTATATATATATGTTATGTGCGGCATTTTATGTATATAATATACACTGCATCAGTAAAAATGTTTTTTTTTTCTGAAATAAATAAAAATAACAGTTAATAGTTAATGATGTAAAAAGTGATTTTTCTAAATTCAATTTTAGAAATTTTGAAACAATTTTATCTGAATAGAAAAGAAAGTAGTTAGAAATGTAAGCTATTTAACTGAGATTCTGCAGTAACTGAGATTCACTGGCATCATTGTATTACTAATTTCTTATGCTAGGATATTATATTCTGACAAATCTACTGGAAACTGTTCTGCTATCAACAATTCTTCCATCAAGAATCGTCTAAAATATCCGTGGTCCAAATATTCATTCTAATTCCATAGACTGTACCTCTATTTCAGTAATCTCACATTCTTCCGTTATTGAAATTTACACCTTCAGTCTAAACTCTCTTAATAATTCTTCCAATTTTCCTGAATATTATAATCTCCACTGCAGCAGCTTTCGCATAAAAGAACTCCAGATCTCAGAGAGACTAGCCTCAGCATGTCAGATATGTATTTTAACAGCATAGCTCCAATATGGAAAATCGCAGAAAATTCAAACATGAAATTTCATTTGGCTTCGATCATCATGGGATCCCATAGGAAATTATCTGTTTTTTTTTTTTAATTTAAGGCGCGTCAACATCTATGGTCATTGGCGCCCGGAGCATTCTCAGTGCAAAGCCGGCCTCCGGACAGTGTTCTCTCGTTACAGACATCACTGTCCATCACCGGACAGTGAGTGAGCTGTAGAGGCTCCTAGGAAAAAAAAATCTAAGGGTAGCACAGCTGGACTCAAACCCGGGTCCTTCGCATGGGAGTCCAGTACGCTAACCACTGGGCTAATTCCCTTCCCTAAGTTATCTGTTGAAATTCCTTAACCGAAAGAACTGCTTTTCTGAATAAATTTTTCATTTTTTTTTGTGATTTCTCGAAAATGGCTCAAACCATTTTCTATAAACTTTAATATATCAATTACACACACACATACGAGGTGTGTAAATTAAGTAATGAGACTGATTTTTTATCTTTTTTTTATTCAAATAAAATTACAATTCAACATTGTCCCCTTCAAAGTAACTACCTTGGGAAGCCACACAACGCTGAAGACGATTCTTCCATTCGTCATAGCAGTGCTGGAACTCGGATACTGAATAGACTTCAGTTGGTCGGTTACGGCTGTTTGAATATTCTCCAATGTTCCAAAATGACGTCCCTTGAGGTGATTTTTCAATTTGGGGAACAAAAAAAAGTCACATGGACTCAAGTCGGGTGAATAAGGAGGCTGAGGAGCCACAGGAATGTTATTACTGGCCAAATACTCATTAATAGAAATCGCGGTGTGACACGGAGCATTGTCGTGATGCAACACCCACTTGTTTTTGATGTTTGGTCTCACACGCATGACTCTTTTTCGAAGTCTCTCAAGAACTTCTCGGTAAAAATGTTGGTTTACCATTTGGCATTGAGGCACAAATTCTTTGTGAACGATTCCTTGGCTATCAAAAAAGCAAATCAGCATGCATTTGATTTTTGACTTGCTCATTCTTGCTTTTTTTGGCCTTGGAGAGGTTGAAGTGTGCCACTGCATGCTCTGACGCTTAGTTTCTGTGTCATACTCAAACACCCAAGACTCGTCTCCTGTAATAACACGTTCCAAAAAATTGGGATCATTTTCAATTGATCCCAAAAAGCCAAGGCTCCTTTCCTTTCTGATGTCTTTTTGCTCTTGTGAAAGATTTTTCGGAACCATTTTTGCACAAATTTTTCTCATCCCCAATTCATTAGTCAAAATTTGATGAACGGTTGTGTGAGTCAAATTCAACTCTTCGCCGATCATTCGGACTGTCAAACGACGATCTGAACGCACGAGATCGCTGATTCTGCCAACATTTTCGTCTGAAGCAAAACCTGATAGCACAACATTGCTCATAATTGATGTCACTCATTTTTAAAACGCCTGAAAAAACCTTGCTCACAAAAAAAGTCACTACGGACAGTGCAACAACTCTAGCATTTTCAAATTTGCACTGGACGTGTATCAGATGTTTACTTGCCCTACCACGCATGCGCCGCGTCTCCAGTGTTGCCAGATCGAACACTAGAAAATCAGTCTCATTACTTAATTTAAACACCTCGTATTATTATATAAAGTATTATAACTTTTATTTGTGATATTTCTCCGGGATAATTTCAGTTAAGGGGGTCTTTTGGAGGAAGGGTGAGAGTTATGGTTTTCCTCTCAAGTGCTATCTCAGTTTACTATAAAATTCTATCATCAAAATAACATTAATTAGTATTAAATATATACAGTATGTAATATGCATACAGTATGTGTAAATATACAAGTACTTTATATACAAGTACAGTAAATACATACAGTATATGTAATATACATACAGTACACAAAATACATACAGAAAATGCTGTTAAAAACATTAGTCAGTGTGTAAAACTGAATTTGCTCTATGCCACGTTAAGATTTCCACGGCAATGCCACGTTAGTGTAATATATAGTTCTTTATATCTTTTTCACGTTTCAAGAATATTGTTTAAACGAAAGTGCGTCCTTTACAAAATAGCATCAGTGATATTTTCTGTGATAGCCTGGTTCATTTTGTGGTCATCGACCGATTTCGAGCGTTCACTCATATATCAGGATGCTTTTTGTCAAACAGTGTGATAACATAGATTTGCACAGAGCAAATTTAGTTGATACACTCCGACATACTACACTATTATCACACTGTCTGACAAACGCATCTGAAGATGAGCGAACGCCCGAAACCGGTCGATGACCACAAAATGAACCAGGCTACCACGGAAAATGTTTCTGATACTTTCCAGCTCTGTGGAACCAACCACCACAACAACTATTAAATACATACTTTGCCAAAATTCCCTTATTTGAAGAAAATCGATTGACCGGAAGTGCGTTTTTACTGGACAGCTATTTCAGCTTTCTACTACGATTTATCCATAAAAACATCGACGGATTTCATTAAATTTGTTACACTAACTATGATTAAAGAGACCTGTCACTTTTATTGAAAACATTGTTCAGAGAAAGTTCATTTAAAGAAATTTTGTGAGTGGGGAGTATACGCTTTTCTCAAAAAAGTTCATTTTATTAAGTTTCAATTCTCCGATTGATATGTATAAAATTAAAGACAAGCGAAACATTTATTAAAATATTGTCAATTAAATCTGTGTAAACTGCAGTAAGAGAAAGTCGTATGAGTGTTTCACACCAGATTTTTTTTTTTATTTTTTATAAATTTTATATATTGCTCGTCGAAAGTTGATGGTGAAAATAGTCGTTTAGTTAATTTTTGTCCATCAACTTCTGAGAAATTACCCCAGAAGTCAAAATTATTTTTATAGAATTTGAAGTGAATTATACTATGAATGCACGCTTCAAACTTTGTAATGTTAACTTTGATCGATTGCTCGATTGTTTCTTTCAATTTCCTTAAAGAAAGATTCGTTCAAAAATAATTGCTACTTGTGATTCATCTACCATTTCCTAAATTCTTTTTGATTATTGCATTAAAAAAAAAAAAATGACAGATTTAAATTTGTTTTATTTACTAACAACATCTTCCAACGAGCTATCAGCACATATTTGTTTCTTCACTATTTAAAGACCAGGAATAATTATGCGGTAAAGGCAGTTTAATTGTTAGTCTAGTCATTTTATTGTTTAGATAATCTGCCTAAAAACTGTAGTATATAGATTTAATTCTATAATTAAGTGGTCCAGATTTGTTTTTTGTTTTTTCAAAAAATTATTGCACATAATACGATAATCATTTTGTGTGTTGTATTGCCAACCATTTTCACAGTTGAGGATATTTATGAGGTGAACAGGATTTATTGAAAAGATTTACTTGATCCTAATTTCGTAGTATATTTCCAACAAAATCACAAGAACAACATAAAACTAGTTTTTCATGGATTGTTGGGATGGAATAATATTATAAACAATGATGTTGGTTCAGATGAAACAATTTTATCTGAATAGAAAAGAAAGTTATAAGAAATGTAAGGTATTTAACTGAGATACACTGGAATCATTGTATTACTAATTTCTTATACTAGGATATCAAGATTCTGACAAATTTACTGAAAACTGTTCTGCTATCAAAAATTCTTCCACCAAGAATCATTTAAACATCCTTAGTCTAAATATTCGATCTAATTTCATAGACTGTATCTCTATTTCAGGAATCTCACACAGTCGCGTTATGTTCAGTTAATCTCTGGAAACAGTGCATCTTTTAGTGTAATTTTTGTTCTTTCCGGTTATCCCTACTTAAGACATTCAGCGTCTTGTCCAACAAAGCGATTCTGCCTTAATGAGATCCTTCATTTCAAATGAGCTTCAAGTTTAGTGAAATTAATGTTTGCTTCTAGCCTTAGATCCTGTCTTTAACCTTTGTACATCCCAAAATTATTTTATTTCAATTTAATAATTAATTATATATTATGAATAAAATCAGTTAGGTGAAGTAGCTGCATTTGGTAGATCTAATATAGAGCCATCAGTGAGAAGTTGTTCTGAACAAGCCGGCAATAATTCCACAACTATAGAAGTAATTATTTCATAATTATATATTATGTTCAGTTAATCTCTAGAAATAGTGCATCTTTTAGTGTAATTTTTGTTCTTTCCGGGTGCCCCTACTTAAGACATTCAGCATCTTGTCCAGCAAAGCTATTCAGTCTTAATGAGATCCTTCATTTCAAATGAGCTTCAAGTTTAATGAAATTACTATGTGCGCTTCTAGCCTTAGATCCTGTCTTTAACCTTTGTACATCCCAAAATTATTTTATTTCAATTTAATAATTAATTATACATTATAAATAAAATCGAAAAAAAAAATATTAATATTAATTTGTATTAGTTGTGGTGGTTGGTTCCGCATAGCTGGAAAGCATTAGAGATATTTTCCGTGGTAGCCTGCTTCATTTTGTGGTCATCGACCGGTTTTGGGCGTTCGCCCATCTTCAGGATGCGTTTTTTGGACAGTGTGACAACACACACTTGCACAGAGCAAATTTAGTTTTACACACTGATGAATTTAGTTTTACACAGAGCAAATTTAGTTCTGACTGTTGTTTCTAACTGTCTGAACTGGTGTTTACAATGTAATTATCAAAAAACAGTTGAGTTGAACAGAACGCCCAAAACCGATCGATGACCACAAAATGAAGCAGGCTACCACGGAAAATGAATCTGATGTTAGTATGTATTGTTAAGTAAATAATATATATATAATATTCATTAAATTATAAATCCAAAATGCTTAGCGTAAAATTTTTATGACAAAAATCGTATAACAAACAGCGGACATAAATTCTATAATATTGATTGATAGCGGCAAATAAAATATCCCGAATATTAAATGAAAAAGCTGTTATTCTTGCGCACCACTTATTATTCCAATAACCAAACGGTTTTTTCACACATCAAAAATTTGAAAATTATAATTGAATTCTGTTGTTTACTCAACCAATATACGTAATTATCTAAAAATTGTTTAAATTTATGTTGACTTAACGATGGACTGTTTGTACCTTCCCATCCCATAGACTGAAATAGGTACAAGTGTTATTATAAACTGAAGAATAACATCTGGTGTCAAAAAATTATAGAAAAAAATTATTTTTTTTTGTTAAACTCTAAAAGTGAATTATTATTAATAAAATTGGGACACAGATGGTATTATATGCAATAAACACACATACACACACACACACACACACACCACTTTTCAGTTAGTTAGAATTTCTTATAATAATATCATCCATTACAACAGTTTGCTAGTATTCTACTTAGTTATAAGAGAATTAATGAAATACGACTGTGCAGAAAGTGAAAGTTACGTATTATGTTCATACTTCCGGATAAGTTTCGTTCTTAAAAACTTCGTAACCATACTCTACAATATTGGCCACCATACTTTCGCTTTTTATATCAAATTATTCTTTAGGGTTGAAAAATAGAATAAACGATCGTTCTATTTTTGTTCAGTTCAGTATTTTTCGAATAATAAATTATTTTTTTTTTGTATGATAACCTAATTTGCATGTTTCTTTTTGAAATAATTATTCTATTATTATAAACCCTCTACTTATTTTTTAACAGAGCGAAAACAAAAAAATGTTGCAAATTATAGTTTAAAGAAAATAAACTACCGTTAATGTTGACTTTATTTGTCACATTATTTGTTTTAATGACTTTCAAATTATCTTCTATGTATGTACTAGCTTTGTTTTCTTCTTTGTGGCTGCAACAAAGAAGTTTTCTACTTTGATAATTCCATTCCACTACATTGTACAAATAATTAGTTAAAAAATAAAATAAAAAGAAAGAAAACAACGCCGAAAAAAATTTCTTTTGACACTATTTAACGGTATTATTATCTTTGTCTTTTATTTTCTAAGTTTTATTTTTTTATGACACACTTTTAGCACCTCAATTTTGTAGGTGTTAATTACTTGCTTTTATTACTAAGATGTTGTTTACTAATTAATTTAGAACTACTGTATGATGTAAAAACCGTTAAATACATTTTTGAAAATATTGTTTGCTCTTATAATAAATATGGTAGAATTGGTTGTATTCTAATACTGTTACCAAGTATAATTTTTTTGTTTTGTGTGTCCTTTATTCTTCGGGAAACATGCTAGGCCATTAATGGAAATCATGCTAAAGAAATCATTCTAATAGAGATGGATTTATTATTAGTATTATTCATCTGTGGGGATGAATCGGACCCTACGCTATCCAAAATCCCTGTGGATCCATATAACCACCCTAAATAAAAACAAAAATCCAGACCGGGTCTAATCCATCTAGGAATGACTGCAGTCCGGACAAATCGGATCATAACCTTAAAGAGAAATAGCATACATCCTTCCGCAGACATCCTGTTCCGTCAAAAAGTCAAAATGAACCATTTTCCTTACAACTCAAGCAATTTGTCAAAATGTAGATGGGTGAACAGAAATTAATAATTCAAAGTTAGTCTCTTATAAATTGCAAGTAAAAATGTGTGGAGCATGGAAGACAGACACTAAATTAGAAATGCGTTTCTCTATTCAAATCACATTTCACTGGTCATAAAAGACGAGAATTTGAGTACGAACTTGTTTCTCCTCCCAAAGAATGAGAAGGGGAGCACCTAGGATGGTCCCAAACTATGGAATACCTGAGCAAAGTTTGGTCGCTGTTTAAAGGCAGAATTTTGATGACGTGTTTCACGTAAAATGCAAAGCTAAGGATAGATAAAAAGTGGCAGATATATATTAAAATAACTCTAAAATAATTAAAAATAACTTTAACAGAATAAGTTTAATAGAATAATTATTCCAAAACTACTTACATTTTTAAGACAAATCCTGACACATAGAACAACATTGTAATTTTTATAAAAATTAATTGTTCACTTAAATGCCAAAATGTGAATAATTGACGAATAAAAGGCCAATTTTAACAGGTTCCCTTCTAAACAAAATTGTTCAGTAAAATCGCACTTCTTGATGATGAATTTTGACATATATGGTGTGATGGTAATATCAAGACTTTAAATCTTTATTTTTACCGATCTTTGTTGACCTTTCCAACTCACTTTCTATAAAATTTAGGATACCTCAATGTTTTATTAACATAATCTGCTCATGAATGGTTCTCCAGGATATTTCTAGTATCCTGCCAGTCAATATTATAGCATTAGATGATAATTATTGATAATGTTTGCCTGTGAAACTGAGTCTTTGAATTTTTTTTTATTATCTTGTTTATCCAGATAATTATATAAAAAATACGTAGGTGTTTATGATTTATTTCAGTTACATTTCCAGTCGTATTCTTAATTAGAAAGTGTAATGTAAAAGTAAAATTTAAATTAAAAAAAAAAGAAGAGAATCTACATGAATTGTCAAATTTATTTTAATATACATTGCATCAGTAATGTATGAGTAACCAAAATTTATTAAATGAGGAATTCAGAAAACTAGTATAAAATTGGTAGGATTACATTGATTATTCTCATAACCAAAAAGTATGGCCCATATGGTACATCCATAAAAAAACCAAACATATTTGCATTCCGTTCAGAACAGGAAAGGTTCCTAGTTTTTCTTTTTTGCCCATTCACCAAGATAAGAAGAGGAGAGGTACACTGGCTAGCACAAAGAGACAATACTAGAGCATGGAGGCTGTTTGGAATATCTTTGATATCTGGTTGGCCGCCGGTGTATTTTACGATTTGTCCGTCCGCTCGGGTTGAGCCTTAATGTGGAAACACACAGACAGAGACTTTGCCTGGATGAGTAATAGAGATGGCACAAGATCTATTTATATGATAGTTTTTTCCCGAACTAGGATAAAGTATGGGGAATTTTACTTGTCATTTCCACCAAAAATGGTATCTGTATAGAGGTTGTTGAAATAGTTCTGCATGTGCGGGTTACTGAACGGTGGCGCGTTGGTATCAAACTCCACCATACGGCAATACAATGTATATATATATGTTTAAATAGAGTTCCAGTCGGCTTTCAATAATGAAGAATAAGTGAACTTGTACTTGTTTACCCTAGTGTCAAGTTTTAACAGTCACAGTTCCTAACTTACAAATTTATTAATTTAATTTTACATTAAAAATAATTATTATTAACAGAATTTTTGTTAGTATAAATATTTTGAGAAGCATAATGTGATATTTTCAATAATATCTTATGGATTGCTAAATGGAAGGCAGAGATCAGATTGATGAAACAATTTTGTATTGGATCAAAACAAATTTACAATAAACCATAAAACTTTTCTAAATATGCCATAATTCAAACATTAAAAAACCAAGTAAAATAATATCGAACGAAAATTCTCATCTTCCTGTCCCAATTATTCTTCCACTTCAGCAATAATGCACATATTTAATTATCCTTAATAAGAAAACGGAAAAGAGGGCTGTGTACTATAAGGAAATGGCCTCTTGTTACAAAGCCTAAAGACACAGCGTTCTCAAAAAAAAAAAAACAAAAAAAAAAACTTAATTTTCCTGAATAAATGTTCACTTCCGAAGAATAGACTAGACTTTTATTTAAGCATAATTGTACTAAGTTCAAGGAAATACGTTATAAGTCGTTTTCAAAAAATTGGAAAGTCTCTTTGATAAAGTAGTACCTCCTGTCAACTAATTTTAAAAAATATTTCTTGTCGTATCCCTTGGGAATATATAATTAAACAATTTATTTAGTTTCAAAAGGACGTGTTATGAGAGTGTCAAATTTTTGAAACTGATAATATACCGAATCTACATGTTTGAGATATCCTGATATGAAGGTTTATAGCGGATGGTGTGTACGTCTGTGAGTCATAAAGACATAAATAGGAGGAAATTAAATCTTGAAATTCCGTTCACAAATACATTTTTTTCTATTGATTTCTTAGAAAGTAGCTCAATCGATTTTCTTTAAACTTCACATATTAACTGCGCACAGGAAAAATTTATTTTTGGTGGTGATGCCATGTTAAGATTTCCAAGGCGATGCTAAGTTAGTGCAATATATAGTTCTTTATATCTTTTTCATGTTTCTAGAATATTGTTTAAACGAAAGTGCGACCTTTATTATTATTATTATTTGTCTGTGGGGAGGAAAACCCTACGCTATCCAAAGCCTCATTGGGCCCATATAGCTACCCCAAGAAAAACAACAACAAACCGGGTCTGTAACAAAAATCCAGACCCAGATCTAATCCATCTAAGATTTTCAGCAGTCCGAATAAATCAGACAATAACCATAAGCGGAAGTAGCCTAAGCTCTTCCACAAACATTGTATTCCGACCAAAGGTCCTGATCCAAATTTCCTCAAAACCCAAGTAATCAGTCAGAAGATGGATGGGTGTTTCCTCCTCTGTCTCACAGACTCTACAAAATGGATCCGGCATGAGCCCGGTAGAGATGTCTCCTTAAACCACAGTGTCCAGTAAGAGATCCAACCAGATGCCTGAGAGCGCTCCGTGAAAAACACAGCAACATCTCACTAATGGCGTTGTCCGGACCCCCCGATGAACATTCTGGACTGCCGAAAACCAACTGAGCTCATCCATAAGGATGAATGCTGTGTGTGAAGCTGTCCAGAGTGCGACCTTTACAAAATAGCATCAGAGATATTTTCCGTGATAGCCTGCTTCTTTTTGTGGTATCGACCGGGTTCGCGCGTTCGCCCATTATAAGGATGCTTTTTGTCAAACAGTGTTTGATAACATAGATTTGCACAGAGCAAATTTAGTTGATACACTCAGAGATACTACTTTCTACTACTATACTAGAGATACTACTACGAGTGTATCAACTAGATTTGCTCTGTGGAAATCTATGTTATCAAACACTGTTTGACAAAAAGCATCCTGATAATGGGCGAACGCCCAAAACCGGTCGATAACCACAAAAAGAAGCTGCCAATCATGGAAAATATCTCTGATGTTTTCCAGGTTTGCGGAACCAACCACAACAACTTTACAAAATAGATTTCATAGTTTATTCGGATTTTTTAGCGAATGGAGCTCCAAAAATGTGCTTGTAATTTTGGAATGCTAATCTATCACTTTTATTGTAAAATATGTTTCCTTAACAATTATTGCTTTTATGGCAGGTTCTGCTAAATTGAAATAAAGAGGTGGCGGATTTTTCAGACTACAATATAATCGCAATCAAGTATTATCTATCATTAGATCTTTCATGCAGCGTTCTACCGCCACTATCTTTATGACAAGTACAACTTAATAATGAGTGAAATTCCAGTTTTCAAGAAAATCTTCAATTATATATATATATATATATTTATTTGATAATCACTAATATCTAAAAAAAAATGTTCATGTTCAGCGTACCACAAAACTATGGATTTCCATTGGAAACCTATTTGCAATAAATTAACATGCTAAGTCCCCGAGCTTTCCACTAACAACTTTAAGTAAAAATAAAGGCAAAACTTAATTTCTTCTTTTCCTTTTTTTTCAATTTTTACAAGCATGACATTATGTTCAGTTAATTGCAACACAATAATGTCCATCATCCTAAATAAGGTAGTATCGATTGTGTGAATCATCATCATAGGTGATCATTTCGGTCAATTCGTGGGTTGTAGTTAAGAAAAAGATTGTTGACATTGAACCATATTAAACAAAACGGTCTGGTCTTTGGTATTTTTCCATCAGATAGATATTTTTTTTTTTGCTATTTATTTTGTTAATTTTTTTAACTCGTTTCGTTTTATTTCCAGGTATTAATTATTTTTTTATTCTTTAATAACTGTTTATCTTTTGAAGAATAAATTGCCCAATGATCTAGTCTAGAAGTCCAGTTTTAATCCTATTTTATTATTATTATTCACTATTAATATTATTATTCATAATTATTTTTCACTTTCTCCAATGATTAGTAATATTTTTACTAAAAGGAATAACCAGAAAAAAAAATGGGCAAACTAGTCAAATGTTTCAACAATTGTAGTCATTAGCACCTGCAGAGATATCTCCAGACAGTGAGCTGTAACAAGGTTGGTGTCTAGGGCGAGCAAATATTGTGCACCTGGACTAGAAACCTGGGTGCCTCCGTGCGTCAGCCCATTGCGTTATACCATTCTATGCCTATCCCATAAATATTGTAATAAAATTAAATAATATTGTAATATTGTAATAAAATTAATATTTTAATTAAATTTTAATGCTTCGTATTCAGTAAGAATGGACTGATTAAAAAAAAAATCATAGCTGTGGTCCATAGCTTTCTGGTATAACAATATTTAAATTTACTTGATTAAAATAACAAAATGTGTACTGTGAATAATTATTAAAAAGTATATTTTAATAAAGAATACATATAGTAAATTTATATAATAAATTTAATGTCAAATTTTATCATTAAATTGGAGCAATAAATGAACATAAAGGTGGTGGTTAGCGCTTCGATTTTATCCCCCATGATCATATTGATATCTAGCCAGAAACGCTTCTTTTTTTTCTTTCACTTAATAAAATATAGTCAGATCTCTTGTTGTATGTTTCTGTGTGTGTGTGTATGTGTGTGTGTGTGTGTAAATTTATATGTGTGAATATTGTTAATAAAATGGGACAATATATTAAAAATTTATAAAGGTAGCATATTAATATGGCGATGTTTAACATTTGTTAGAAACATTGATGGTCGTACATATTTCAAGACTAGTGAGGATTACCTTAAACAACTATATACAAGGCCCTGGCACGGGCTATTTCCGTTATATACACACAAATATTTTGTATTATAAGATTTGTTTAAAGACAATTTACTGCCTAGATATATATATGTATATGGAGACATTATGCTACATTAATATAAACGATAATAAATTATATTTAAATTTATTTATTTAAATAAAAATAAAAATAAAAAAAAAAATTAAAAATTCATGAAAATTAAACATTTCAAGGATTTTTGTTTTATTAAATAAATATTTGTTTTGATAGAAGAAATATATTTTTGATAATAATAAACTATAAAGTAAACATCATATTATTATACAAAATATTGTAATAGTGACAATAAAACATACATATTAATGAGTGTTAAAAACATAATATTGGTGCCAACGGTGTGATGTTTGTTATATTATGTTGCCACCCCCCACCCCCCACAATAAATGTGTTGAAAACATTACTTTCACATAAACACTTTCTGACATTAATCCAGGAAATTCCAGTAGACAGGTGATAATTTTAAATTTATAAAGGTTTATCTCAACACTTTATATATCTTTTGAAAAACACACTTTCCATATTATTTCGTAGTAAAAGTGAAGTTTTCTTATATAGATATAGATATATATATATATGACATATATAAACATAATATATAAATAAGTATTTGCAATCTCATTGCCTTAATATAAATTTTATTTACTTTTAGAAATGTATGAATTTATCACATTTTATAAAATACTCATTATTTAAACAAAACAAAAAATCTCTGAAACGCTCACATGACTTTCTCTCAATGGAATTCACATTGAATCTATGGTCATTGGCGCCCGGAGCCTTCCTAGTGCACTGCCGGCCTCCGGACAGTGTGTCAGTGTTGTGTCGTTAAAGACAACGTCCAGTGTTCTCTTGTTACAGACACTGTCGATCACCGGACAGCGAGCTGTAAGGGGTCCTAGGAAGAGAAAAATCTAAGGGCTGCACAGCTGAACTCGAACCCGGGATCTCCGCTTGGGACGCTAACCACTTAGCTATTCCCTTCCCTGATAATTTTCTCCAAACGTTTATTTATACAGTTGTCTTCAATGTTATTTCAATGGGAGAATTTAAATAATACGACATTTTTTTAAAGAAACGTCATCATCCAACGCCCCCCAGAATCCCTTCAAAATCAATTTTCTTGCAAGAAAGAAAAAGTAGAGTGTTTAGTACGATTTCTAGTGTACACTCTAAATTTCTGATTAAAATATGTATATCAATATTTTGTTTTGTTCAAGTTCTATCTCATAATTCACTTTTACGCACAGCAATTGGTTATGTGAAGCATTACATTGGTCAAAGCTTTTGCTGGTAATTCGCCCTTGCGTCCAGGAATTGCCGAACATCAGCAAAGAATTCAAATTAAAATTTCATACTTACAACCCGTGAGTGCTAGAACGATTCTGGGTGGTGATAATTACCTCAGAAGAAAATGTTAAAAAATCGTTCAGACATTTCTTCTATTTTGTAACATATATAAGTAGTGAGTGGGTAATTGCATTTCTTTAATAATCACACGAAATGCAAGCTGTAACAGATCAATAGTGATCAAGTCTAACGATAAATATTATCAACCAAATATTGGGAGACGAGCGTATCGCGCATTGGCAAAAAATCCACAGCATCCGCAGAAATATGGCTTCTAATTATATTTTTATAGTCTAATACAGTACAATAAATAGGTGAGATTATGAAATCAAATTTAGATTGTGGTAAAAATGAAGAATTGTAGAAATAGAAATATATAAAAATAAAGCAAATTTGTCACTAGGATTAGCTAAATAGTATTGCGCTGAGGTTCCGGATTCAAATCCAGAGTGCTGCCGTTAGTTTTTCTCTTCCTAGGAGCCTTTGCTCAATGTCCGGTGATGGACAGTATGGTCTGCAACAAGAGAACACTGTTCGGAGGCCGACAGCGCACTGCGAAGGCTGCGGGCGCCAATGACCATAGATGTTGACGCGCCTTAAATTAAAAAAAAAAAAATTCACTGCTTCATTCTGTTTGTTCACTGAAAAAAGGTAGATTTCCAGGGGGAGCTATGTAGTTTTTTAACTGAAAAAGGTGCTATAGAGAAAATGTGCCGTTCTAGATTTCATAAAGAATAATCTTGTAATTTTCTGTAAGAGGGGAAAGTTTTTTAGTGTTTCACACCAAATTATCGTTGACAGCATATCCAGTTTTGCCCGCAAAGGGTATCTTTTGCATGCAGTTACTTGGGGAGTAGCGACCTCACGGGTAAAACTCGCTGCAGCTCAGTACTCCATGCACTAGTCAGAACAGTATATAGTACACTTAAACTACATACACTCTAGTCTTTACAGACAAGGACAAACACAGTACACAAACTAGGGTCTCCGTCTCTAGTTAATTGGCCTAAGCCAAGGGAGAAGGAAGGGATTAGCTCAGTGGTAACGCGCTGGACTAGCAATGCGGTGGTCTCGGGTTCGAATCCAGCATGCTGTCCTTAGATTTTCTCTTTCTAGGAGCCGTGTTGTAGCTAGAGAACACTGTTTGGAGGCCGGCAGTATACTGAGAATTCTCCGGGGGGGGGAGGGGCACAATAGATTCTCAGGTCGCAGTGCAATAATCCCCTACAACAATCTATCTATGTACAGTTTTCAAAATATACGATTAGTAAAGCTGCAAGCTCGATTCCATGAAAAGCATAAATTTGCAATATGTTTTTATTGAAAACCTCATCAATATAATTTATTATATTAAATTTTTATTTAAAGAATTCAATTTTTTTTTAAAAAGCTAGCTATTTGCACAAAAAAGTTATTGGTTATTGCATTGTACCAAATTTATTTTAGATAAATATAATATTGTTGTTCTTATTCTGGCACCAATCCAAACTCCATTATAGCTGGTAGGACAACATGGTGTTACGTTAAAAAAAAAAAATAATAATAATAATAATAAGAAAGAAAGAGGGGAAAAAAGTACAAGAAGTTAGGGTATATAAAAAATTTTATAGCGCTATAAATAGTTGAGGTATGTGTTAAGGATTTGAGGGCGTTTGACCTCAGAGAGAAAATAAATAAAACAACGGCATCTCCCCTCCCCGCCCACTATGATTTGTTTTTTTTTTTTTTTAAGTGTCGTTTTTATTGATACTTACAATTAAATGTATCTCTTGCATTTGTTCTAAATGAATATTGGGATATTTTTTTATTTTTGTAATGAAATATGGTTCTAAACACCTATTGTGAGGACATCAAAATTTTACTTTTCCCAAAAAAATAGCTCTATAATTCGTAATGTTAATCTGATAAGCGAATTTAATTTTATTGATTAAACGATTTATAATTTTTGTTACACTGATGTAAGGTATATTCAATAATTTTAATTGAAATTCAATATTGTTGAATTATTTTTTTTTATGTTTTATTTTTACTTCAAGGGATGCAAAAAATTATTATCTTCATATATCTCTTTATATTCGGAGAAATCGTAAACTTCAAATTAATTTTTAATTCTTGATACAATATTTTTAAAATGATCAAAGCACTTTAACTGTTGCTAGTTTTGATACTTCTTGATGGTTGAAAACCAGTTATATATCTCAATCGATAATATAAACAAATAGAAATAAAGTTAGCATTGAATTAAGTAAACTCATTAATTTCTAGCACAATATTCGTCTTGATAACACGTCCATAACAAAATCTTTTAAAAAAATAAAAATAAAAAAAATAATAATAAGAAAAATGCTGTGACAGTGAAGAGCGGGCGGGATGCTGTGTAAAGAAGAGTTCTTACAATTTGTTTATAAAGCCTCAGACGGAATGTTCCACTAATGATTTCTACTGCTGGTTATCCCCCCCCCGCCTCTACCCTATAGAATCCTGACAAATTAATTTACTAGAATTAAACCTCAAGACGTCCAAGGGATCCGACTATAGCAGTAGAAAACTGAAGGAGGAAAGTAGAAGCGAACAGCTTTGAATGAGAAACAGAGATAGAAAAAGAATTAGCGGCAAGAGTGGGGAAACAAGGACAGGAGAAGTAAAAAAAAAAAAAAAAATGGTAAATATTATTACTGGTAATGAATGTTTGAGAAGTGGGTAATGATTCAATCTGCCTCAATTAAAAGAAGAAGAAGAAAAATGATTACAGAAATGAGGTTTGAATCCCGGCTTGCTAGTTTAATTAAAAAATCATGGTTATACTTTTTTAATTGGGCCGCCGACTTAGTGGGTGAAAATTCAAAAAAAAAAAGAAGCTCATATTCCACATTAACTCCTTGACTTTGTTTACATTAATTCCCAGTTAAATGTCCATCGTAGATTTCTTTACAATCAAATTTATCTTCTTCTAAGATTCGTTTTTTTAATTTCATACGTAATTAACAACAACTTTACTTTGAAATTAAAAATAAATAATTTGAATAGATATATATATAAAACTCGCTGTACGTATTGTTATTTTCAGCTGACGTTTACGATCTTATATAGATTAATGAATTCCTAAAATAGATTAATTAATTCAATTTGTTAATTATAAAAACAAAAAAACTGCTCGATTTTTTTTTTTATGTGGCAAAAAACAAGGCTACCTCACGATGAGGGTATTTTACTCTTAAAATAAATATCTGCCATTTCATGGACAATTAATGAAACATATTGATGTAATGGTAAAGATTTAATATATTTATTTATTTAATTATTATACTTAAATAAAGAATAGTGTTCTTTAAAACACGCTCTGTATACTTTCCATATAGAAAACTTCTCCTTTATAATTACTTACAATTTTATTTCCTCAGATAATATTAAATATTATTAATTGACATTTTTATAGTCTTAAATATTTTATTTCATTGTATAAACTTTTATATAATATAAAATAATCCAAGAAGAAGGTACAAACTATGTTATAATGAACATCATTTCTATGCTCATGAACTGTAATCTAATGTTATATCTGTTTATAAGAAAAATGTCCGTAACATTTACAACTGACATTTCACATATTATCCAGAAAAGTTTGCGTTCAATATGTGTTCAATTTAAAATTATTTTTATACTTTAAAAAAAAAAACAATTTGTACATTTTTTTATTTTCAAGACAAAATCTGGATAAGAATTAAAAGCAAATATTTAAAAAAATATATATATTCTAGTATAATAAAAGGCAATATGTTTAAGTAATGAAAGGTAGTCGTGTGTGTGTGTGTATATATATGTGTTTGTATGTCCCATAGATTGGACAGTGATAATATAAACTATTGGGGTGACCACTTCCTCGGAGGCGGAGATCAGAGGTCAAGACAACCGGTTTGTGACACGTGACCGTATGCTTTCTCTTCCATATAAAGAGACACCATTTTCACGATAATTTAGCATGGCTGTTTCTTGCCAACTTTAATTAATAACTTGAAATTTATTCCATCCTTTATTTTCTTTTTATTTTTAAACACATTTTTACTAAACAAAATTTTATTCCCTCGTTTGTTATGTTTATTTAAATAAATTAATTTATTATAATTGGATAAAAATTTATTGCCTGTAATTTATGTTTATTATGAGATAAAAATACATACATTGCTTTGTAAAAGTATGTAAGTTTTTATTATTATGTATTTAGCAATATTGATTCAGTTATATATTTACAAATAACAACTTGTTGCATTATACTTTTTTCGGTATTTTGGTGTGCAATTGCTGTACTAACATTGACCACTTGAATTATTAACTTAACAATTCTAAATCATATTCTCTTGATTAACTGATTAAAAAAAAAAAAAATTGCTTGCAGATTGTCATCCTAACAGTTTCAGATATCAATGTACTCTGCACAGAAACGATCATTCCAAAACTGAGGACTCAACTGAAGTTCAACGATGAAAACCGAACTATCAATTGAACATGATGCCCAACCCTCATCCCAATATTAGCAGTTTACTTTTTACGAAAATCTCTTCTATCAAACTGCCTGTCACAGATAGTAAACAGAATTAATTTCGGAAATTATCGAAGATTGCCTTTGCACACATTGGCAAGTAACAATTCCACAAAAAAAAAAAAAAAATATTAATTAAATATGTTGTAAATTGGATGTTGAGTTTCGGTCATACAAAAGAATTCTTTTTAAATTTCTACCGACGCTTCGGCAAATTTATTGCCTTCTTCAGGGTCTGTACAAAAGTTTTAATACAAATCAATAAAAAATAGAAACAGCATAAAATATGAACTTAAAATAAATATTTTCAGAATAAACATTTTTTAAAATAAACTATATAATCTAAATAAAGAGTATGATATATATCACACATTTAAATTTATTTTAAACTATTGTTGTAGAACAGATCAATATTAAACTAAATCACAACTAATGAAAAATACGTGGCATATATAAAAGTAAAGATGGAAATAACTCCAATTGAGAACATTGAATACAGCGCTCGTAACGAACACCAAAAACAATTAATTAAATATAGTGAAATGTTGTTTGGCATTGTTAATGTCAAATATTGTTCCAATTTATTGGCAACAAAATACCATGTAAAACATTTCGAGTTTCAGGGGATGAGACCGCATCAGTGGTTCGCTAAAAACCGACGTTTCGCCGATGTGCAATGTGCCTCTTCAGGGTCGTTACACATTAGAAACCTCGTTAAATTGTTAATTGTAAATGAACTAAACAGAACATGACTATTTGATTGGTCGGTCGGTGATCAATTAATACTATTCAAAAAATTAATTATCTCATTATAACAAGTTTCAAATTAAAATGTTTTTCTTAATAAGTGTATTGTGTCTTTTCAAAAATAAGCTCTAAATTAGCCAAATAGTTGATAGAAAAATGTATGTTAATATATTATTTATATAAACTTAAGTCACACACATAAATTTGAAAGTATGCCAACAAAGTTAATAGGAGGGAAAACCTTTATGTAAAGTGGTAATATTATTAAGAGAATGAATGGGAAATGTTCATGGAAAATATATAAACTGTGTATGTGTGTGTGTGTATATAAGTGCATGATGTGTTTATGAGAGAGTCTGAGAGATAGACAGAGAGAGTGAGAGATTGATAGATACAATTGGGAAAGTTAGATCTGTGTGTAAAATGGTAAAAATATAAGTTGTTACATCGTCTAGGTGTATAGGTACTGGATATATATCTACTATCACTAATACAAACAGCAGTGTATATATATGTATAAGACGCACGCACACACCACACACACACAAATTCACCATTCTCTTACACAGTTCCATCACTCTCACACTGTCATGCTCTCAGTAGCTAGTAGATAGGTGAACAAGATACGCCACTGTCAACAGATCTGGGACACATTACTTTCCAAATCTATTGTCCTATTAGGTCCCCCCCCCCACCCACCGCCGCCACCACTTCCTTGATATTTTATCCACAAATAACCACATAAACACACACACACTCATATATGAATAATCTATATATGCCCAGATATGTTTGTATTTGTGTTCCTATTTATTTATATAATTATTTATCATATAAAATTTCACCAATCAAGTATTTTTACTTTCTTATAATGCGGTAAGAGGAAGTATGCGATCGTGTCAATATTTCAAATTTGAGTTTTCACCGGAAGTATGTACTGGAATGAATCATATATTTTGAGGACCATGAGAGTACGAACAAAGTATCTCAAAAATAAAAAAGCGCAATAGCCTGAAATTAATGATTCCGTTTAGCTCTCACCATAATATGTAACACAAAGATTTCTTGCAAAAATTCAACTATACTGAATGGTTTTTATCACTTTTTTTACGATTTATTCGAAAATGATTCCAAATTTTTCACTAAATTTCTTATATATTCTCAAATATATAAATGTTTATCACTTTAATTGAAACAATTTGCCGGAAAATAAGGTTTGCAGGTGTTTCTGGGGAGCAGTAATGTTAAGCTATTCTCTAAAGTATCACTTCAGTACCAATTAATGGTTGAACAACATAATATTTAAGATACATTGGTTCCCATCGTCCATTACAATAGTATCGCTCATTACTAATAAGTGGCCTTCGCTACTAATTGTTGCTCCCCACTTTTTCTGGCCCAACATCGTCTTTCTCTCAGGTGAATCAAATCCTAAATTATTTTAATCCTAATAATCAAATCCTACACTATTTTCTAATGTCTAATTTATAATAATTCCATTTTGTCATTAAACACACACACACACACACACAACACACATAAGGCAACATAACGTTATAACCTCCCCACATATATACAACCAACAAACCAACAAGTGTGAGTGTTAACAGAAACATTACGTTGAAGTGAACTCTCTACACGAACATGGTGAATTTTGATCTGACGATGGATGAAAATGCGAAATCGGTCAGGTGTCAGGAACAAAATAAATTTGCTTGTTACGATGGATAAAATATCAGATGTTATCCAGCATTGCGGCCCCCAACATCTACATATTCAAAATCCTAAATTCTCTCTCTCTCTGAAAGGAAGTGCGCTAGTAGCTAGGCTAACGATGAATGTGGTGATAGATGAGACTGTTATTCGAAATGAAATTCTTATGTTACAGTATCTTTAGTAAACAAGACTAAAATTTCATTATATGTATATATTGAACAATTCATATTGAAAGGAATATAGTTTGCTTCTGGCTATTTAGACATCTGCCATGTATTAGATAATTTTCATCACATAATATTTCCTATATCTCAAACATAGGATACACATATTACGTCAAATATTATTTGGAGGGAGGGGGCATAAGTTTAAAAAAAAAAAACGCTAATATTAAATATTTCTTGGAAAGTGAAAAAAACCTAAAGATACATAAAAATATATATACATTTTGCCCCATTCTGAAATTAATATCAACCCAAGAATAAAATAAATAAATAAATAAAAACAAAAAGAAAGAAATGTTCGAACTAATTTATGATCATGTTAAAAAAAAAAAATAACAACAAACTTACAACGTATCTTATACCACCTCTGCACATACACTACAAGGACTAGTAATAAAATTAAAAAATGTAAAAATCTCAGTTTCTAAATACAACTTTTACTACTTTATCCACTAAGTATTATAATCCTGTTTGTTTGAACCTGCGATGATATTTCGCTCATAACATTCGCCATACTAAATCTTACTAGTTTAGTACCATGTAATACAATACTAGATGACCTGCTGCCTGATTCTGATGACGTTACTAAGTAGGGGCGAACGCTATTGGCTATTTACGTGCTATTTTGAGGTATTTCGACCCTTTTTTTTCTCTCTCTCTCTCTTCTTCACAGCTTTCTTATTTTTGCAATACATCCTGTCCCAAGTGAGGTGAATCAGTATACTATTAAAAACTGAAATTTATCAGTGCTTTAGTTGTAGGCAATAATTTTTTGTTTTTCTTTTTATTTGTATTAAAACTTTAAGAATTTAGGCCAACCCCATGTTTGATATGTATTCTTTTTATTAGTTGTGTATGGATTTGTATTATTATAAAAAAAAAAAAATTACTCCATTACATACTCTTTCAGCTACATAGTATTTTGTCAATTTAAAACTAACATAAACATTTCATTTACCAGCTGAAATATATTTCGAAAGAGTCACTGCTCATTTTTAGGAGGTCCAAGATCCATTAATCATCCTCATATTGCAGATACATATACAAATGATTAGAAAAAGGGAAAAATAATAGTTTTGGAAAATAGCTTTGTGAAAATTAGATAGTTCAAATATATATAGTGATGGGGATAGAGCCAGGTATACTACAATCTAGGTCAATGCAAACCAAGAGACAAAGGCGCAAGAATCCGTTAAATTAATACAATGCCACTTGGCCGACTGTTTTGTAAGAGAAAATCCCCCGTTAGAGAGGACATTCCTTCAAGACAGTCTACATTCTGCTTTCAAAGACAGAACACTTGCTTCAGAAATCGCTCTCTTAAACTCATGCCAGTGATAGTGATTTGCCTTTATTCTAGCTATACATCTGATTTATTAAGATATAATTGTGATATTGTAAAGTATGCTTAGAGAATAATATATTTATTTAAAAAAACAGTGGTGTTCTATTGATTATTACTAATACTTCTCTCTTAAACATATATACTTACAAACACAAGCCACTACAAACTACAACACAACATCACCAACAACATTTCAATGGTCTGGCAAAACCAAATCCACTATGACTTACTTACAAGGTCGATATATTACAGATATTAGTATTTTATAAAATGCAATCATTTGTAATGTAATCAATACTTACTGTGTGCGAATTTGAGTGAGTTTTCTTGTGGGTACCTAAACACCAAGTAGTTTGCACATATCAGCTCTATTTACAGGACTTATGTGTTTAGGAGTGTTAATGTAAGTTAATAATAGTGTTTTTACTTTGGAATATCCATAAAGGCGCCAAGACTCTTTTAAAAGCTGTAAATCCTCTTCCATTTACACTTAATTCCATGAGCAATGAGATTTAGAAAAATCAGAGTGCATGAAAGTGAAAGTTTTCATGGAAGAGGAAGTCGTTGTTCCTATCGTCACAATCGTTGATTTTTTTTCAAAATTGGGTACTTACCCTATTGAATTTTTCGCTTTCTCAGGTTCTTCTTTCCGCAGATCCTATGATATAAAAACACTTTGGATTTTCCTCTATCTTTCAGTTTTCCTTGCCACTATTCTAAAAGTATTGTCTTGAAATCATCCGACATGACACCATTTAAGCGGAATCCTTAACTGCGGTCCACTTTTCTAGAAATGTACATCAATAGCATAGGAAATTCTAAGAAGCAAATATTTTCCAAAGATAGATTGCTTGGTCACTTAGCGTTATGAGGATATGCCTAAGAAACTCCTTGAAGAAGAAATTTTTATTAATGCGAGTTCCTCAAAGATAAGACAATTGTTGTGGTGGTTGGTTCCGCAGAGCTGGAAAGCATCAGAGACATTTTCCGTGGTAGCCTGCTTCATTTTGTGGTCATCGACCGGTTTCGGGCGTTCGCCCATCTTCAGGATGCGTTTTCAGACAGTGTGACAACACAGACTTGCACAGAGCAAATTCAGTTTCACACACACACTCCATTCGAGTGTGTAAAACTGAATTTGCTCTGTGCAAGTCTGTGTTGTCACAGTCTGAAAAACGCATCCTGAAGATGGGCGACCGCCCGAAACCGGTCGATGATCACAAAATGAAGCAGGCTACCACGGAAAATGTCTCTGATAAGACAATTGATCACCAAGATCATGAAGGTTTGTCTAAGATACTGCTGTTTTTTTAGGAAATTATGCATTTCTACTTCCAGCATTTGAGTAACATACTTTCCATAACTGACTGTAAAAAAACATTAAATTAGAGTTACACAGAAACTTAAAAAAGTCTAATTAGCAAGCTTAGTCTGATCCTGAGTTTTAAATTAAACCTCTTCTGTTCTTCTACGAAACGTTGCCCTGAAAAAATAATAACTTAGTTTGTTTCTTAAGTTTGCTTCCTTTCAAATTTTTAAAACAAAGATTTAACTGGCATTTATGACAGTGTACTTGTCCGAAAGTATCCATTACAATATTTTTCATTTTTCTGTTCGCCCTTCTATTAATTCCTCTACAGATGATAACGATGTTTATATGTATATTCCATAGGTTATGCAAGTTCTACCGAATCTTATTTATGTTGTAAGAAAATGAACATTATTTAATAAAGTTACGTGGAGCTAGTAGAAATCAAGCCAAACTTTCTTGCACTTAATAAAAATCGATAACTAGTTTAAGAAATAATTAATAATTTCAACGAGTTGTGGAAATTATTCACAATTCGTACAATTTTCAAAACTTGATTCCTATTATAAAATTATTGATATCGCAGAGGTTTATCTCTTTTAATAACAACAACAACTTAAGTTTCATGAAAAAAAGATTTCCTTCTAAAACAAATTATCTCAGACGAATTTCATTTATAAATAAAGATAAGTTTATAGCTAATTACATTAACTTTCTTTAATAAGCAATTAAAATAAAGGACTAACTTTGGTTTTAAAAAAAGGAACTTCCAATCCAAACCAGTGGGAAGAGTGAGCAGTGTGGATTATGACACTTTATTAATTCATTTCCCCCCTTCGCTCGTAAGTAAGGAAAAAACTTTTTTTATTAAACACCCCAATTAAAGCAATTAAAGAAGTAGATGGGGTAAGAGAGGTGGGACTCTGTTTGATGCAGCCGAATGAGTTTGAAATTAAACCAAGGAGGTGTGGAGAGAGGAACTCATCGTAACTCCACTACTGTAACACGGCCTTTAGAGCCAGGCAGCACGGATTCCTTTTTTCCAGGGGAAGATCGAGACACTTCGACGTTCCAACAAGTGGCTGTTCATTTTTTTTTATTAAACACTTTTTTTTAAGCACTACTTGCCTGCTTTTGCTCCATTCTAAGTGTAAAACCTGTACATCTCTTTGCACCCTCTAATATTGTCTGTTCCTCTACTATACTTGGCCGTGTTCTCTCTTCATCATGATGAGAAATGTTCCATCTACTTTTTTTTTTCTTTTTTTTTTTTTGCTTTTTACTTCACACCAAACCAACACTATACCAACCGGTGTAGTGGTATTTTTACAGGACTTACCATCAATAGCTCTGATTTTACGACATCAAAAACGATGGGGAGATAAATATTTTTTATGTTCACTTTGTGCGGCAAAGAAAATAGGATCAGTTTTCTCCTTCCTTTTTTTATATAATCAAGATAAGGAATTTTCTTCTCCTTTTATCCCCTGACATATTTTTTTTTTACCCTTGATTTGAAAAGATTATAAAATACATAGTGCCCAAGATTTTTATGTTAGAAAATTGTTATTTGATTAAAATGTGAATATTTGATATTTTCCATCTTCTAATAAAGTCACACTGCAGATCGCCTACATCACCTGCATCTTTATACAAGTAAAACTCATTACTTCATACATTCCTAAAATATGAAACAAACATACCAACAGCAATATAAATGAAGAAGAATAAATTAAAAAACAAAAAAAAGAAACCTACCAATAACACAAACAATTCATGGGATGTAGGGGAGGCATTAGCTAAGTGGGTAGCGCATTGGACTCCCACGCGGAGGTCCCGGGATCGAGTCCAGTGCTACCCTTAGATTTTTTCTACAGCTCACTGTACGGTGATAGACAGTGTTGTCTGTAACGAGAGAACACTGCCCGGAGGCCGACAGTACACTGAGAAGGTTCCGGGCGCTAATGAACATAGATGCTGATGCGCCTTAAATTAAAAAAAAAAAATCAAGGAATACTGATCAACAGTAACACAATTTAACCAATGTCCTACAAATTTCTGTATTAATTATATCTGTTTATCAAGAAATATTTTAAGACGGGAAATGGATTTTCCCAATTCTATTGAAGTTAAATTTAGTAGCATACATGAGCTAGGTTAATCTGTTAATTAAAGACAGAAAGATTAAAGAGACATCTACCTTCTTGTTAATTAGTAGATATCATTTACATTACAATCTACGTCACATGTCAACCAATAATTAAATTTAAAATATTTCTTATTTTTCTTAATTTGTGTCATTTTCTTTTCTTTTATAATGTCCCAATTTTGTTTTCTTTGAAGCTTGAAATGTTATTAAACAATTTCTTTGAAGAGTGTTGCATAAATTATATGTCGCTGTTTTCTTATATTCATTAAACCGCAAGTGTAACCTTAATAAATAAATAAACAGTGTTTAACAAAACCTACATCTGCCAAACTGCGTTATTACTTGGTAGTTATAAGTAAACCAGCTGGTGTAGTCTTTGTTTTTCCATTTTCAATTTCTACTCATTTAAGCTATCTGAGAGACTATGTTCACATTCATCTGTTTATTTTCATTTTACTGATTAGGTCCAGATTTCAGATACTTTTGGAATTTACGTCACAATCGAAACTACTGCTGGAAACTTTTCATTCGAGAGTTAATGCCCTTAGGTCATATAAACCAAATATGCTGTACGTATTAACTTTCACATTAACATCACTTCATAACTAAATGCCTGCAGTAATACCAGAGATATCTTTGATTCCCACGTTTAGAACCTGTGATTCTGCTGTAACCTGGAAATAATAATGTTATTTGTTCAATACCATGCAAACTCAGTATTGTTTAAAATTTCCTAAATAGGAAGTGCCGAGCAACTGAGACTTCCTCAGCTCACACTTTCCTCTGCTAGCCCTCACGCATTAGTCTGGTGGTTAGTGCATCAGATTTTGATGCGAGAATTCAGGGTTATATTTCCGTGATGGAAAAACCAGTGTTGACCCGGCATCATGAGAAAAATTGGAGAGCTACATTTAGTGGCGAACTTTGTTAGCTAGTTTCACTTAGTAGGTAAGGCCAGATCTAAAATGACAGAACCGTGGTGTGCTTACTACAGCTCCCCTTCTCCAATAAAAATTGCCTCCTGACTTGCCTGACGCTTTATAGGCTGGTGTCTATAAACGTGATTTTTACCACTGCCAGAAAGCTTAATGTGATTGAGAGTAAGAATCTTTGAAGAGTAAACTGGATGCCTAAATCCTCATCAATAGTTAAGAGAGGGCAAACCATTTTTTTTATTAGCCTCACAAGTTACTATTTACATCATCATTTCCGCACAGATTATAAAGACATTTAAAGAAAGGTTAATGCAAGAAACCGGCTATTAAATCGGAAAATTAACCAGAGGGAATGACTGACCAGAATTCAGATATTCCTTAATTTTGTGGACGTAACCTCCTTGTTAACTTCTTAATCATTTATAAATTTCTCATCAATTGTCAAAGATTTTCCGATTGAACTACCATTATCATTTGGCCTTGAAGTGACCAGAAAAGGGAATATTGCATTTTCCAGAAATTTATCAGATTTCTTCAAAAGTTAAACAAATAAAAAAATAGTGAGATCATTCAGAAAAAAGTCCCCATCAGATTTATCAATCAAAATTATCTTTTGGCTTTAAAAAAGCCAGCTAGGTTGTACTGAATAAAGTAATAATAAGAAAAATTGAAGAAATTGAGAAAAAGAGAAATTAGCGAACTTTTACAATCTTGTTTTATTTTCGTCATTTTTTTCCATTCATTCTTTTGATAAAGATAAATAAAGGATTCTGTAGCAATTAAAAAGATGGTTAGCACTTTAAAAGGAGGAGAAGATATTAATGTTGTCTGGAACAAAACCCTGTTTGCCACTTGTTGAAGTTAGGCAAGGGTTATAGAGGGTGTAGTCTAATTGCTGAGACAACACTATCCTATGTGTCCCTCCCCTCTAGCCCCTTGTGTATGGGTACAAACTGTGATTGGGAAGAGGAAGAGTGAGATCTTCAAACAGCCCTTTAATTGAACCTTGTAGATTTGTGGGCGTGCCAAAGATACAATTGAGAAGAACCCTTTTTAACTGTTTTACTGCTGTTAATGATATAGTCTGTTAACACGCCTAGAATGATTCATTAACTTCGTATATTTAAGGCAGACAGATTTTATTTTTATCATTATTTTTTTTATTTTATTTGACATCAATTGAATACCTATCTTTCTATATATTACTCTCACTCTTATAGGAGGAAGTATTACGGTAATTTGACCTTATTTATTCTAATTTCTCCCTTAGGTCTTTCAGGCTTTCGACTTGTTCAAAATTTACATCGATCCATATCTAGGCTATGTCATGATTAGTTTTTCTTCTTTACATCTATGTAATTCATACCTAAAGTTGACCGGTTTGTTCCTGAAAAACCCTGATCCTCCATCTATTTGATGTATCTATTCCAAATAGCTCATCGAAAAACAATAAAAAAAACCTCTGGCACAACAGCCCATGAAGGGCCATGCTTGGCAGACAACGATTCGAATAGGGGGGGCGTGTGTTAAGCACGCCGGATTTCTCCACGCCGTTAAGTTCCGGCCTTTGCTACCTAGGGCGCTACTAATTGTAGCTTCCCACTTTTTATCACGATGCTGGGTCAACATCGATTTTGCCCTCACGGGAATCGAACCCTGAATTCTCGCATGAAAAGCAAGTGCGCTAGCCATTAGACCAACCGCGTGAGGACTTGCTCATCGAAAGCTTTATCCTTTATGTTTATCTATCCTTTACTCAACATTCATCGTCCCACACGGCTGATGCCTTGTTTTAAAGGTCTCTTTGTTTAAAAAGCCCCTCTTGGTTCATTTGGTGGATACCCACTTTACTGATTGTAATTTTAAATACAATTTTGTGTGAAACTTCACACGGCTTTCTCTTACTGCAGTAATTATAATTCTAAATGATTTTTTTCAAATTCTACTTGTATTAATATCGAGATAAAAGTGATTAATATAGGAGATAAACTGAAATATCATTTTAATGGTAAACCACAGTCTCGCTTCTTGAGGAGCATTCTATAAATGTTTTCTCGGGAATAGCTTATATAAAATGTAAATGTGTCTAGTTGGCATAAACTATATAGAAAGATATTAAACGGCTATCAATAAGTGCAATTAAACGAAGAAAAATAAACATTCAGTAGACTAGCATTTAGACTGTAATATTCATTTTTATATTAAATCAAAGAATACACATTTTACAAAAGAATCATTTAATCACTGACAGTTTTCTGGATTCAAGTGGAAAAATACGCTTTTTTTGCTGTTTCAACAACGCCTGATTAATATTGTAATTATTATTTATTAATACGAATGGAACAATTATTTCTTGAGATATTCATAATCTGCATGAGAAACTTCCACATAACCCGAATGTAAAATTTAAAAACTGCTATTTTTTATTGGGCTGCTAGGAATCACATGGTCAAAATTGCCAACCACTGCATGGGCATAAGGAAAAAAGAAATTCTTATGAGATGTTCGTTTTGGGACTGGGCCATTCTTCCATTATGGTCAAAATATCCACCATGGTAATATGAAAGAAAGTTTCTAGTTCAATTATCTGATCACATTAATATGTAACGACTAAACCGTATTACTAAGAAGAAATTTAAAAGGGGGTTTCCCGCTAATTCAGGAAAAGCCCAATTTCAGTAGACAGTACTACACCATTTGTAGTGAAAGTGTAAATAGAGAGAAATGACACAGTTTGATTAATATCTCATATAATGAATTATAATTATTAGTAATTACAAGTGCGTCTTCAGTCTTGTGAGGATTTAGTTCATCCAAGTTTTCTAATAAGTTTTAAGTTCATTTCTTATAAAAGATGTGATTTATGATTTAACCTAATTTGATGAAAACTATATAATTCATTTTAATATCAAACAGTGTATGTTCGAGTCCTGAACTCAACTACAGACGTGAGAGGATACTCTGAATAAAAATTGAATTAAAATGTTTACAATTATAGTAAAATTGATTCACCTTATGTTATAGATAAGATGCGCAGATTGGTAGATATTGATGGAAGCTAAATATTTAACTGAGAGTTGTGAAAAAAAAATGTGAACAGTGTTTATATTAATTATTTAATATAACAGAAACATTGAAATGGCATCTCTATCCGACTTCTGACACCATAAATGTCCTATCCTACCAGCTTACTCTACTATAAAAATGTGCAATGTGCAATTTAGATGCAAGGGAGGATCTGTATCATTTTCTTTGTGAGTGCCCTATATTATCCGAATTTCGTTTGAGATGCTTGGATGCGAAATTTGTTTCCGCTCAATTTGTAATAGACTCTCTGCGAAATGCGGATACTTGCATCAATTTGCTTAAGTACGCCAGACAAGCGTGGCATTACAGATTTAGCCTCATTAAAGAATTTAATTTTTGATTTATAATTTACTCTTTTATTTTAGCATTGCTTTTATTTCTTGTTTGTGTCTATTTTTATTTATATTTTTTATTGCTAGTATATTATTTTTTGGTCATTTTCTATTACTATAATTTTTTGTAACTATAAATTTTTTGTTTATTATGATTTCAATACTAATCTCTGGCAGACGGCGTTAGCCATGCCTTATGTACTTAGTAAAGTTTATTTGTTTATGTATATTTCAGAAATAAAGTACAATTATTGTTATTATTATTATTATTATTATTATTATTATTATTATTATTATTACTCTACTATAAAATAGCCTGAGAGACGCAGCTTAGGAACACCGTTTATTTTCTATCTCAAGTTACACAAAATAACTCCTGATAACAGTACAAAACTCAACAGTCTGTCTTCTGTTTACTTATAAATATATAGAAACAACCATACGTTAAAATGTACATATATTCAATGGTACCCAGGCCAATCACTGGATATCAACAATATCTACACATATAATATGTAAATGAGTAAACAAGAAGCTTCGCCTTTGAGATTCAAAGAAGTTTTGAGCGATTGAGGGTCATACCAACACGATACATTTTTGACGGTAAAGACCATGCCGCCAAAATAAACCAAACAACGACCAAAACAGTGTAACATCACTGAACAGTATATTATTTGTGGATGCATCTGATATTAGATGTTTTACTAGTAGAATTACTTAGTGAATAAGATAATTGGTAATGACCAATTTTCAAGCAAGCTGGAAAAGAACAGAATTTTTTGTAAAGACAGAATTCAGATTTATTATACGGCCATATTTAACAGGAGGCATCATTAATATGTAGAATAATTCAGGGTGAAAGTTTGATCAGCCTTATTTATTGAAATAAATTAATTTTAATATAAATCAGAATATCATAAAAAAAATTTACAATTTTTTTTTTTTAATTTAAGGCGCATCAACATCTATGGTCATTGGCGCCCAGAATCTTCTGAGTGCGCAGCCAGCCTCCGGACAGTGTTCTCTCGTTACAGACAACACTGACCATCACCGAACAGTGAGCTGTAGAGGCTCCTAGGAAGAAATCTAAGGGTAGCACAGCTGGATTCGAACCCGGGGCCTCCGCGTGGACACGCTAATTTACAAATTTACTTGTTGAATCATGGACTAAATTTGTAAAAAAATGTATTGCTAATTACACTTTCTTTTTATAAATTCGGAATTTAGATATACATTGGTAAGCAACCAGACCACAAAGTTGGTCACTTTCTTAAGGAATGTGTGAGACTGATAATAAAAACGCCTGTAATAAAATTTATATAAATAATTTGTAGGAATTCTTTTAAAAGATAACATAATAAATTAAAACGGAAATCCTTTATTTTTTTTTTTCTTCTAACTTTATTTTTATTTTTTTTTAATCACTTCTCACTTTATCTTACAATAAAAATATTTACACAACGATAGTTAGTAATCAACTATAAAATTTTATTATATTCTATTTAGACAAGTTATAGTTGTCAACGTTTCTTTTTTCTCTTCTTCTTCTTCTTCTTGTCAGACAAAATATATTTATCATTTGTTGACAAAAAAAAAAATACTATGGTAAAAGGAATAGGTAATTTATTAAACAAATTAAAACCTATCTTAGGTCACTTATTTTTATCTAGAGTTTTTTTTTTTTTTTGTATAAGTTGCCGTTGTTGTGGTTGTTGAGGTGGTTATTGTAGCAAGGGCGGCCATGGGAAGTGTTTTGTTTGCTTGGAGGTCTGTTTCTATGTTGGATTTGTTGAAGGCACCCCATTATCAGGTGGGAATGTTAATGCTGTAGAGATAACCTCTTCCCCTACTTTACCAAAAAACGTTTGGTTTTTGAGGAAATATTTACAATCTTTTTGTCGGATGTTTTTAATATAATATATATATACACGTTTTTGAACAATCTACATATATAATTTGTAAAATTGATCATAGGTTAGGTCTTGATTATAAATCAATGAAATTTAGACAGTGGAGGTCAAATGTGTTCTAATGTCTCGCTTAAAATTTCACTGAATTATTTCCTTGTCATTAAAATTAGAACATTTTAATTAATATGCGTTAATAAATAAGATATAATTCTCAAAGATCACACACACTCTTCGAATTCATTTCTGGAATCCAGTAACAGACTAAATCTAATCCCTTAACTTTTACATTTTACATGCAGATCATACAGTCGTATAATGCAAATAAATATAAATAGACCAAGATTCTTTTAAAAATTATTTCTGCTAGTAGTTGTCAGAAAGTTTAGTGTCAGATAGGTAGATTGTTATAGATAGATTATTACACTGCGACCTGAAAGATCTATTGTAACCCCTAGAGACTTGCAACCTCCGCGGGGCTAGTCTAGCGCGCTACCATTGAGCCTTACTACCCTTCCTTCTCCCTTGGCTTACACCAATTAACTAAGGACGGAAACCCTAGTTTGTGTGCTCTGTATGTCTTTGTCTGTAAAGGGTAGAGTGTATGTAGTTTAAGTGTATTGTGTACTGTTTTGACGAAATGCATAGAGTACTGAGCTGTGGTAACCCATGGGTTGCTACACCCCAAGTAACTGCCCCTTGCGGGCTAAAAGTCAGATAAGGACGGCAATGAGGATTACTCATGACACAATTGTATTCCAAATGTGTCTTAGTTTACTTGATAACTTTGAAAAACGTAGTAAAGAATGATTTCTCAAACATAATGTATTGCTATAGTATTATAATTGAATAAAAACCGATATTTTGCAGCCACCAAAACCAAATAATGTGTGTGTAACAGATTTGAAATTCGCAAGTTAAAGACCCACTTTAATTTAGCTTTATAGAAAACTCACACGAAAAAGTCCTATATATACATGCAAAAAAAAAGACCAAATAATTCTATTAGACAATCGATAATCGAACATAAAACAACAATAAGAGTAATGTAATTATTTTTTTTTCTCTTTCCTTCAATTAGGGCTTCATCGTTGGTGTGTGCTAATTAATTTGTTATCGACCCTTTTTACTTGAAGGCTAAGTAAAGGGGAGTAGAATTGGGACAAGTGGAAAAATACAATATAAAGGGCCTTTATTAATTAATGTAGAACGTCCAAGTTAATTAATATAAATATAAATATATATAGAAATATATAATACTCGTATTTATTAAAAAAATTCAACATCTTTGTTCAATGTTTTAATTATAAAATATAATTACAGTTCAAGTTGAAAATTATATAATATTATGTTACAATATTTGGCAGTGTAAAATAGAATAAGGCTCTAGTATGGCTTCCAACAATGTCACAGATATAGGATAAGCTCAGGATGTTGATGATGGTGAAATGATGGTAGACACACAATTCCATTTTTGGGCACAATTTATATTTTAACGATAGAATAAAAGGATTGTTTTTGTGATGATCATGGATGATAGCTGAGTTACAATATTCTTGTTTATTGTAACTATCGTTTAACTAATATGGCCTATTGACAGAGAAATGAATAGAAACTCCTAAACCAGTTGCGAAAGTTGTTGTTTATCATGGTTCTTTGAGACTTGATGTAGGTGGATCGCAGAGTTGGAAAAAGTTAAAGATTTTTTCATAGATCACAGTTATAGCGAGCCTGCTTCATTTTGTGATCTTCTTGGAATTCTTGGTAAACAATGTGATAACAGAGGCTTGCACAGATCAAAATCTCAGGAAAAAGCACATTATTCCACAAAAAAATGTGCGACATGTGTGGCTGCTCAATTAAATTGAGTTGCTCAACAAACACAGCATACTGATCAATTCTATGAACATCTTTACCATTGTTCGAGTCAAGGTTTAATATATATTAATAAAGATTATTAGAAATAATAATCAAAACACAGTCTGTCATTATTCGTAAAAAATAAAGTCATAAAAATAATATCTACAAGACGTAACTGTATACACAAGATGTAAATCTCAAGTCTAAAAAAAAACAGAAAACAATGGAATACAAAAAACAAATACAAAAAAATTAAAATAAATGAAATTTGACCAGGCTGTCGTTATTGACCATATAAATGGTTATGTAAAATACCAAGCGAATCGAGTATAATTTGCTCGGTAATGGTCAGAAGATGAATCTTGTCTATTCCAACCTGGTCGAAGAAATCACTCGTGCGGGGTATTGCTCCCCTACTTCCGAACCATAAACCCTTTACGATATAGTTACGATCCCCGAACATTTCCCGGTATTTTTCTTGCAGGTGAGGAATGCATTTCTCATATATATACCTTTTCTCTTCGTCGATTTTCACTCCCTGGTTGGGATCGTTCGTTTCGAATCGGATTGTTGGGTCGATTATCAAAGCATCTTTTTTCTCTTTAAATGCAACGATGTCGACAAACCTGCTTGAACCATCCGTGTCGATGCAGTGAACTTCGTCGAAACAGGTGTATCCTCTTTCAGTGAGAAGCTCAGCAATTCTTTTTTTAACCCTGTGGTGTCGATGGGTGACGAGGAGCATGCTCTGTGGACAGATTCCCAACACGTGAGCTGGGGTTTCTGACTCTCTGCCGCATTTACGACAGAGGGGTCCGACATCTCCGATCGCTTTTCCTCCGGCACCGGGAACTCCACGAAGAGGGGCATAATTCATATTTAATTTGAGGGCTTCAGTCCACTCTGATCCAGAAAGAAGTTTTCTGTCGTAGATGAACTGATTGGTTTTCAGGTTATCCTTGAAGTGGAGAACGCCTACGCCTTGCCATCTGCATTTTGACCAATCATCGAAGGCTTTATCGCGTAACGTCTGCCTCAGCTTCTTCACATTGAAATTCTCTTCCATGTTCGCTACTTCCAACCCTAACCTTCCGGCGCATTCGGACACTTCAGCTTCATAATTGAAAACTTCCTGGAAATTTGCGTCGGTAATCTTAGCCAATCTCTGGGCGATGGACCAGTGCTGGAGAGGAGCTTCCCACAGGCATCTGAGCAATCCTAAACCACGAAAGCGCCTAGGGGCATACAGCATGGCAGAAGCACTACTGGCCGGCAAACCTATTAAAGCTTTCACGCTCCTGCGTACGATGATATCTATGTTATCGAGAAACGCCGGTTGGAGCTTCGTCAAAGGAGCCGCCTGGAGAGGATATGTAAGTGCCGGAAAAACGTACTGGTTGACCACGTTAAGCTTCTGGTCGGGTTTTAACAGATTGGAGGCCACCAGTTTATCTAGATTGCGGCTCACTTTGGAGATTGCACTGTCATTGAATTCCAAATCTCCAGAGAAACTACATCCCAGGTATTTAATTGTGGCACCATCTTCGATCGAAACTATTTGATCACCGTTCTCCAATGACAAAACGGATTTCACTAATGTGCCCTTCCTTAGAATTATGGACGAACTTTTCTGTGGGTTTACTGAGAGACCAATTTCCCTCAGTATT
This sequence comes from Triatoma infestans, assembly GCA_011037195.1. NCBI lineage: Eukaryota > Metazoa > Arthropoda > Insecta > Hemiptera > Reduviidae > Triatoma > Triatoma infestans. The sequence goes on from JAAEAF010014314.1 coordinate 375,748, forward strand.
CTTTGGACGCTGTCAGTCACTCTTTCAGCTGCTTTTATACTCGAAGTAGTTATGGCCTGGTCATCTGCGAAGCCCGTTAAAAGAAGGCTATCCTGTTTATTAGATAGTTTGTAGCCAAACTCACTTGCAAATTTTTGATCGCAGATTTCATCGTACATGTGGTCTATGCCTATGTTAAATAGTGTAGGCGACAAAGGACCACCTTGAGGAACACCTCTCAGAACAGTTATCGGATTAGTTTTATTTATCCCGACACAAACCTGAATCTGGTTATGACAGAGGAGCGCTGCTATAGCCTTCCTCAAGTCAGGGGACACACCCTTAGCCTCCAGGGATCTGAGTATATGCTCATGGCCAATGTTGTCAAAAGCACCGGTGACGTCCAGAAATGCGACAACAGCATCTTTTTTCTTCTCTTTCGCGTTTTTTAGAACGACATCTATCAGCCGGGCGTTTATGTGACAACCCGGCACGCCAACAACGAAACCTCTTTGACTAGAATGAAAAGATATCTGCTTACGAATTTCATAATCTAATACTTTTTCCATTATTCGGCGTAACATAGGATAAATAGTAATAGGCCGCCAAGATGCAATATCATCGGGCTCTCCTTTTCCCTTATATATTAATATTGTACGCCCACAGCGGAGACTTACAGGTATATAAGCAAATTTCAAAATAATTTCTATTATTAATTTGATTATATGTGCGATATCTAATGACTTTATCGTGCGTATAAGGACTCCATCAGGAACAGGCGATGTATCCAGGGAAGTAGACTTAATAGCCTTATGCACAGCCTTTAAGTCAGTCGTTCCTAAGTTGGCGTTTTCTTTAGATGTATGATACATTTCCCTGTGGTTATTATTACTATTTTCTATACGAGACCTAAAATAGTTTTCTATTGATTCGATCCCAACTGGACACTGTTTAGGGGCATCTTCGTTCATAATGTTTTGACCACCTTTTTCCGGCGGTTGTAATAATTATATTGAGCTAATTCGTACTGGAATTGTTCGCGTCTTCTTTCCCTGGCCGCTTTGTAGGATCTTTGTGGATTCGAAGCTTTACTCACACCCTTGCTTTTTATTTCCAGTTTCTTTTTCCTACGTAAATGGTAGAAACGTGTAGCTGGATGTTTCGGGCCTGGAAGAGTTTGGTTTGCATCTCTGAGAAATTGAAGGAACTTGGAGACTGAAAGATCGAATTCATCCTCGGCAAAAGGACCTTTAAAAATCTCTTTGAATTTGGTTGCCCAGATTACAAGTTCAAGTTTCATGTCCTGATTTATAGGGTCCTTACGATCACTAATGGGTTGACTTTAATCTCGTTTGCTTCTTTGGGATGCCTTTTTGCCACATGGACATTCAGTCCCCGAACGTTCTTGAAAGATTGCTGACAAATAGGGCACATTTGTCCTTCTCTAGATCTGCCTGAGGCGAGATGCTCTTCTGTTCCAACTCCTTCATGAGAAATCTCATCTCCCTCTCTTGCAGCTTTATGCTGACTGGATGCTACACCTTCGGCCTGCTCCTTGTTCAGACAGCAACTAGTTTCGGAAGGGAAAACGTCATCGATAGGTATATTCTTCCCCAAAGCGTCGCCAGAATCATCCATCCATTCAACCGAAACGAATTGTTTTTCTTTGTTCGCAGAGCCCGAACATGACATAATAGAGGTAACTGTAGCCTTCTGGACTGGACCTCCTGTTCTGAGTATCCATACTGCTTGACCCACCTGAATATTCTTGCTATCACTAACAGCTTTCTCCATAATGAAATAAATTATAAGCGTAGAAGTAAAAGCATACTCGACATCGATAACTACTCAAAAGTTTTAATAAATAGACTCTAAAATATAAAATAACAACTCTAAGATTTAACTGAAGTATATAACAATAACAAAATAAATTAAAATTAAAATTTTGTATATTTGCAATCATACATATTTACACTATTTACAAGGGCAGTAGCTTTAAGCCACGCCCTCGCTCTAAAAAGAGCGGTTGGTGCCACCGTACCCTCCTTCAACGTTTTTCTCTTTTAGTCTCCTTTTAGCCCGGACAAGAATTGTCCGGTTAACAGCCCCGGCGATGAGGACGCAGGAGACCCTCACAATTATTTATTTTCTTGCAATTACAGTAGTAATTAAAAGAATAACTGCAAGTACTGTAAGTACAATAATATAATATATATAAAATCTTTTTTTTAATAGCGCTTGTGCAGCAATTAATATCAAATCTGTGAGGGCACGGGGCCACTGATAGATATAGATTGCTCTATGCAATCCTGTATTATCAATAAACCCACATCAATGGCCACAAAATGAAGCAGATTGCCATGGAAAAAATCTTTGATTCTTTGAAAGTTGTGTTAGATTCCAAGGGCGATTATTTTGTAAGCTCTTGAAAATTTGTTCCCAAACTGACTGTTTACTTCTTGAGCGTAATTTTTAGACTTATTGCAATGTTGGTTTTGAAACCAACTTAGAGTTGCAAATTTGAGAACTTTTTTTATCTTATTCCGAGTGTTGTTTCTAATTAATGATTTAACTGACTGTTTACTTCTTGAGCATGATTTTTAGACTTATTCGGTCTTCTAGATTAGAATCCGATCACTCCTCTATATACCTTATATGTGACCATTTCAATTCTTCATGAAAATATTAATGTTATATTGGTAATTCTTGTTTATTTATTTTAAAAAATAAACTGCGTCTTGGTAATTTTTACTCAGCAGAGCATTTCAAAGATAATGAATGACTACTCCTAGAATCAATAAGTTTTTAGATGCTGTTCGTTTTTGGTAAACTTTGGAGAAATAAAGCTATTTTTTGGTAATTTTTCCTTTCTGATACGAAGTAAAATTAGCACAAAAACTCTGATCAGTGCCAGAACTGTATATATTGAACGTATTTAGGTTTTTTCCTAATAATGGCTGTAGGGTTTAACCCAGTACTATCCAATGCGATTTTGGCCCATATAGTTACACTATGAGCATCCTAGGTAATGGATCTAGTGCCGGGTATACAACACGGGAAAGCGTTAGCCATTCTGCTTAGCCAAACCACTGAAAAATGAACAAAATGACCCAAACAACCTGCTGGCTAATTTTCCAGCAGGCAATTATCATGTGAATATATTCTCTCTCAACTAATATATACACAAAGGAGAAAAGTTGCTAATGAATTTTTAGCCCGAAATTTAAGGAATAATGTATAAATACTAATTATTAGATTAAATTATTAGAACTTACATAAATAATTAAATCCGCCTTAATTGAAATTTATTCCGTAAGAATTGTTAAATTTTTTATAAGAATTGTTGAATTTTCGTATAATTGTTAGAATTTTATAATCAATTTAGTTTAATCTACACTGTATGGCGCGCGGGACCTTCTCTACAAACTAGACTACATCCAAGCATCACTTTACTTAGAAGTAATACTGACTTCATTTCTAAACGAAGTACATTTGAAGTGAGAGTAAATTCTACCCTCAGTACTCGCCGAATCATTAACGCCGGAGTTCTTAGTCCTATCCTATTTACAATTTACACACACACATTCCTACATTCAATACTTCCATTCTGGCTCCTTACGCAGGCGACACTCTTCTTCTTTCAAGACATCGCAACCATAGTGACTCCATAGGTAACTTACAATCTTCACTAGACCAGATAACGGACTGGTTCCATAAATAGAAGCTAGACATCACATACAAAAGACAGACAAAAATTTTCATTCATAGGCGAATGCTAACAGCAAAAATACTGAAAATTAACGACAGTGACGTACAGTAAAAGAAAGCAGACAAAACAGTGAAATATCTTGGCCTACAGCTCAATACAAGACTTACTTGGACTCCGCACATAACATTAAAATTAAGACAGGCCTATCAAACACTTAGACAGCTTTATCCATTGATTTAACAGAAGGACGCCACTTAAAGCGCAATACTGTAGGCGACTCTATACCTCTATACTGAGACCTATACTGACTTACGCCTGCCCTGTATGGGTAGGGGCTTTTAAGACTGCAATATATAGGTTACAAATCTTCCAAACTATAGTCCCTCGCATACGTGGGGAGGACCGTGGTTCATATGGAACGAGCAAATCCACAGGGAGCTCAACATGCCAACAATGAAAGACTTCATCGACAAGATGGCTAACAGATTTTTTTGAAAACCTACTATAACTACAGAAGTTGGAACAGACTAAAATCTCGGACAGAAGGCTAAAACCTAGACTACCACAAGACATCCTATATTAGACAACAAATCCTTAACTTATCATACAATTAATATTTATTTTATAATGTACATATTTTATTATGATTTATGTATTTAATTTTGTAAGGAAGAAATAAGCTGCCGGACAAATAAAATAATTTTTCTGCTTCTTATTCTAAATTATTTAATATAAAATAAAATTTTGAGTTTGAAATAATTATATTATCTACAATTTTAAATATAAACCCCATAATAATGATTTAAAATATTTTATAGGGCCAGGTGTTATTACAATAAGAATAATTTGTTTGGGCAATGGTCATTCTAATTATATATGCAAAAAAAAAAAAAGGAAAGGCTAGGGCCCCAATGTCCAGGAGGTTCAGAAGCCCTTTTCCTTCTATATAATATTCAGTCCATTCCCACACTTGGTATACTATACTAATTCATGTTTACCCATCCTATTTTCTTAATTTTTTTTTTTTTTTTATTATTTTATTTTTTCTTACTCAAAGATTGTATTGTGAAATAATAAAAGGTACACTAATAATAGAATTATTCTTCAATTCTTTGTTCGTGTTTTTTAATTCTAATTAAGAGTCCGGCAATAACTGTACATATATGGTGCATACTATATTTAAATATGAAGATCATATTGTCTCAAGTGTTATTGTGAATCCAACACTTTCATATGGAATTGTTTAATTCTCTCCAAGCGAGACTTACCACTACATTATTTGCTCTATCCAATAGTACGGACAAATTTATATATATATATATATATAACAAGAATAACAATTTGGAAATTAATTTCAAATTGAATTAATCGGATAAATTACGCTAAAATAGTTTTAAAAGAAATAATCTAAATAAAATACATAGTTATGACTTTATATTTTGACTGTAGAATTTCTATATTAAATTGGAAAAACGAAATGAGCGGTTAGAAATCCTTTCCATTAGGTGAATTTTTAAAGCAAGCAATATATACCATTAACTTCCTAACGTCTAGTTTGTTTTATTAGTACTCTCTAGTAAAGTATAAACATAGCCAGGCCCTAAAATGGAAGTTTACTACTGTCTTGTCATTTCTTTTGGGAATAAGTTACAATTTTATCACTTGTCAATCTATTTTTGTTTCTAATTACTTACATATTTTCTTCCCCCCTCCCATGAGAGCGGTATTTTTTTTTTTTTTAAATGTTTGTTATATATACTATTTTCCGGCAACATTCTTAAGTTCACTTCCTTAAAAGTTTTAACTCCCTCATTTTTTGATGGCTGTTAGTATGGCAGAACAAACCTTTATATTTTATATGATAAGTGTTTTTATACGAGTCTCATATAGTAGTCACACTGTTTACTTGACTAAACCTGGACTCGAATTTTTTGAATAATTATTCTTTAGTTATGTCATATAGATAACTATTCTTTTTTAGAAAAAAAAAAAATTGAAACACTAATTAGCATTCAATATAATATAAAAATCGAATCCAACTAAGGCAATCCTCGGCACTGTATTGGTTATACATTTCATGTTTTTACGGCTAGCTAATTTCTTATATAATAGAAATAAATGTTAGTTATAACAAAAATCTGGTAGGAAATACTTATACAAATTTTCCTAACTGCAAGTTCTAAAATTCTGTAATAAGTTGAAATATTTAGGTAATTAAAATTCAGTTAGCGTTACCGTAGATAATGCTAAGACGATTTTATAATTTGGGAAGACGCAGCTTCTCCAAAAACTTTTCTTAAGAATCAATTTTTCTTGAAAAATGTTTCACAATATAATAATCGTTGGATCCATTTTCAAGAAAATCACCTCACACTGAAAAGTTATTTTTTTAAAAACGCACTTTTGGCTGACCATTTCGATTGAAAACTACACGCCATATTAACAGATAATATCTTAAACGAATATCAAGTTTAAGCTGCTTGCAACTTTTCTTTTTTGAATTACACTCTCAGTAGACACAAATGCACACAAATTATACACGCAGAACAATCGCATTAACAACAAACATTTTTATGTAACCAAATTTCCTCCAACACGTCTACCTTACTTTTGATTTTTTTTTTTTTTTGGCATTGACATACGTATGTCAATGCCAGCATCCCCCTCAATTGCTACAATATTCCAATCGTTACCGATGTTACAGCTGTGCACTTCTACATGACGAAACATGCTGAACTTTACATTCTCAGACAGATTCTAAATTCATTCGTTCACTTCTCCACACACACATTTACACTTTAGCTTTATAGTAACCTTACTTTTGATAATTTGACTCGAGCTATAGCCGTAAGAGAGAGAGCGAGAGAGAGAGAGAAACTGGTTCACAACTATTTCAATTTCGCTGAAACAATGCTATTCTTCATCTGCATTAAATTTCATGATGATCTTTTGTTGACGATGAAGCCATGCTTGGAATAATTTAAATTATGAAAACAAAAAAAACACTAGTTTAAGCGCCCAAAAAAACGATGGGATAATTTCAATTATTTAAAAAAAAACTAGTTTAAGCGCCCAAAAAACAATTTTTTTTTTCTATAACAACAAACTTAAAAATAAGCTCAGGGATTTTTTTTTTTTAATCAGATATAGCATACTACTTACCAACACTTTATGATGATAATTGAACGCCCAAATATCTGGTGATGATCACAAAAATGATGTAGAATCTAGGATGTCTTCCAATGCTACAGACCCCTTCAGTTCATAGAAACAATATAAACTTCTAGAAATATAAGTAAATATATCAGTTCAACCAAATTAATTTAAAAGAAAGATCAAAAAAGCTATCTAATATTTGTCAAACCTTTTGAAAGCAGTAACCAATATTTGATAAAAAAGTAAATATAATTATTTACTTTAATCTATATATAAAAATTCAGCATCCGTATGTTTGTGGCCGCCAAACTCAAAAAGTAGTCGATGGATTGACTTGAAATTTTTACACAACGTCACATTTCTATACAAGAGTGTTTATATATACTTTTTATTCCAATGTTCCCGAGGAAACTGGAAATTCCGAACGTTTCGTGAGTTTGGCAGAAATACTCAGACGCAGACGCGTTGCGATCTGAGTATTATTCTTGAAGATATTCTGCACAGTATACCTCAAGAATCGCAATCATGGCTTGGATTTCACAGAAGAAATATACAATGAAGCGCCAATCTTATTGAGGATCTTTGTCTTCCAATGTGTGGCAAGTTGTTGGCACTATTGAGAGTATCAGTACCGAATAGGTCGATCAATGTAACATTCGAGAGAGAACTGCTCAGAGAGTAATCATACACCAGAAATGACTTACAGGTATTCGTCCACGAAAATACACTGAAACTCCTTCAAGAACAAAAGATAGCATTTGATACCATCATACAAGCTGTGACCAAGCAATCCAGTGGATTTACTTTTTGGACGCTCCAGGTGGAAATGGAAAAACGTTCTTAATTACCTTAATCCTGGCTAAAATTCGTTCAAAAGGTCATATTGCATTAGCATTTTCTTCTTCAGGTAATGCTGCTAAGTTAATGGAAGGAGGTAGAACAGCGCATTCAGCTCTTAAAAACATTCTTTCAGTTACAAACATTTTTTTCTTTCTTTCCTTTCAGTTCACAAACAGCAACGCGAAGTAGGGTATTAAATTGAATGATGTGTTTTCTTGCTGAACCTATGTTAACTATCATCTTCTATTTACTTCCCTAATAATTAAAATCAGACTGAGCCACAGCTAAGCGCGGCCGGTTTAGCTAGTATTTTATAAATAAAAAATAATATTTACAAAAATATTACAATAAATTATTTATATAAATTATTATAATGTAAATGAATAAACATTATTAATGATATATATAATATATATATGTAGCATGCACATTATGCTATATAAAAAATGAAAATAAGTATTGCTTAAGTACGTTGACAAAAGGACAAGACAAAACCTAGCGAAGGAAGACCCTATAAAGGTAGAGGGGCAACCAAAGAACCGGTTTGGATGGACAATGGGTAGGTGAAATAAGGTGGTGGCTCTTCACCGGCCCTGCCGTTCTCTCGCTCTGTGTGTATGATGATGGACACAGCCCTTAGGGCTGGCATACTAGCATCATGGGAAATACAGGGGCCAACATTAATACACTGAAAAGGAAGAAGGGTGTTTGGAAATATTTTTATAATTAAAAATTCGTTTGACCGTTAAATGTTACTTACCTCTTCAGTTCTTTTTAACAATAGTTTATTTTTTTTAAGTAAAAGCTAAGATAATGGGTGAGGGGGAGAAAAAATTAGTTTTTTAAAATATTATTTATTTCCATGTCAGGATTTATACAAATTTCTTTCTTTGTTATTAATTAAAACTCACAAAATTAATTTAAATACAAAAAACCAAAAGCGGTTGCTGATAAAGCATTCTTATAATGCTAATTGCAAAATTAGACGTCATACTCGTATCCTCCAATTTAATATTATTAATGAAGATTCTTAATTATTGTCGAGAGAGAGAGACGTCTATAAACGCAATCCATTTCATCGAGATTATAATAAACTCTAAAGTAGCGTTTATCTTTGTCTTTTGATGAATTTATATAAAGACATGTGTTCTTATACTTAGTTATTTAAAGAAATCTTTATGTTTATTCAACTATAATTAGCTAATTAATATTCACATTGTTCAAAGAAAAGGAACAGAAATGGCAAAAAGAACAGAAATAAAACTTGTATGGTCTGTATAGAATCAGAAAGAAATTAAAAGTCTTTTTAATCGAACCAAAGTTACTAAAGTGAACAGATACACACACAAAAAAAAAAGAAAACTCTATATAGACAGGCTGGCTACCTAATTTCAGACTCGTTTCACCAAATTAGTGTAGAGAAGGTGTCTTCACTTCTTTTAGTTTGAGAAGTGAATAAAAAGTGAATGCGAGTTCCCTACTTCCACGCATCACATAAAAAGTAACTTGTAATAGATGCTGAAACGGTGTGAGGAATCCAATTGTAATCGCCACTGTGCCTTGTCACGTCCGTACCGCCAGCTTCAACAACTACAGTAGCCACTACACACCTCACGCTTCGTTTTTTTCGTATCTTATTCTTTCATTTAAGTCGAAGAAGAAGAAAAAAGAAAAGAAAATGAATTTGAAAAATAAAAATGAAACCAATTGGTATTCTTTTTCTGCCACAACTAAGTAAAAATGTGTTTTCTGATTATCAATGCAATTATTTTATTTTTTTTAATTCAATGAAGAGTTTTAAATTATAATATTTCTAGGAGCTGCAGTAAATTAATTAGACTTAACTTAGTTTTACAATATATTAATAAGGAAGCAACTTTGCTTTAATTTAAATAATTCCTTTCTTTTATATTGAACTTTTTACATCTCTGAAAATAAGCATTTCGAAAATACTCTAAAGTTGATCAGAATTGAATACTCTGATGTTGTATCAGAATTGAGGATTAAAAAACAAAAAAAAACATGTTACGATTTATTAGATGGGAATCCTGGAAAAAATGGAATAATTTATAATTAATGCATACGTTTAAGAATGTAGAAATTATGAAACTCCACAAATCTCGATCGCCTCGTCTTAAAATAATTCGAAAAATAGTGTCAAGGGGGCTGCTGTTGGTGCTAGGGATATTGAGTGTTTATACCACCTGCTTTTTAATAGCTAGAATAGTCATAGTAGCGCAATGGACTTGGAAGGCGGTGGACCCGGATTCGAGTCCAGCAGTGCTGCCCTTCGATTTTGTCTCCTTAGCAGTCACTACTGCTCATTGTCCGGTGATTGGGCATTACTGTTTGTAACGAGTGAGGCATGTAGTCTGCTCAGAAGACTATGGACCTCAGATATTAAAACGCGCCTTTAAAAAAAATGGTTTGATATGAGGATAAAGACCGTTTCCCCAAGCTACTCTGAAACTACTAGAAGTATGTGAATTGCGAATTGTCGTTATATATAATAAATTGACAGAGGGTAAAAAATATTGAAGTGTGGTAATATTATTGGGAAAGTAGCTGCTATGAAAGCTTCACCAAATTGGCCATATCATCCGATTATCCCCAGTTGTTTCTAGCTGCTGACATATGAAGTAATGACTGACCGATATGATCGCCAATTTCTATATTCTGCTAGCACTTCTAGGTGTAACAGAAGTTTTCTTCTTTACGGATTCTTTTAGTGAGTCAAAGTTGAATACCTTATTTTGAAAAATTAAAGAAATTTTTCTGATTCTTTATTTTTCTTTTAAGAATTTAAATTAATAGAAAGCCTGGGGGACTCAACTATTATCCATTTCCATCTAATTAATTTTCATTATAAATGGAATTCTTAAACTATAACAGAGTTTAAAAAACTTTTTGTCTTTGTTTAAAGAAACATTACTAATAACATGGGTGAGAGAACTAGAACAGTTAAAAAAAAAGAAGACCAATGGACTAAGTAGTGGGTAACAATTATTGAACTGTTGACACTTAACTGTATTAATTACAGAGGAGTGCAATTATATTGTTAGAGGTAACAATTAGAAAAACTGTTGGTTCTAATAATTACTATCTTCACTACCATTTCAAGTGGAATCTTATTCATATTTTATAACTCTTAAAAGAAGCAAACCTTTAGTTACTTCATCAGCCCTCACGTAATTGTAAATACTTACCAAATTCATTAAATTATTAAACAATATCTAATTACTAACTGCGGGAATTTTTCTTCTTCTTTTTTTGTACTCACCATTAAATCGATTTACAATAACATAGAAAATTGATACTATAATGTTTTTTTCAAGTAAAAATAATTTAATTTTAACAAATAATAATCTAATTGAATATCTGTAAATGTTTTAAACAATGAGAAAAGAAATTGACTAAAGCCTTCCAGTGTTGATTAAAGCCTACCAGATTGTAGCCAGCTGGTCCTAGCCAATTCAAAACCATGTAGAATCATTTTAATAATTAATTAAACTTTAAAAATTAACCAATAAATTAATAAATTAATTATAAAAAAAAACAATTAATTAAAAACTACTGTTTCTAATCATTATTCTAATTCCGACACAAACTCAATCAACCTACTCTATCCTGAAGAAAGTATACAGACTGATGGAGCAGTGTGCTGTAAAAGTCATTTGTAACAAACTGCCTTTGTTTGCCTCGATATGGAACATCTTAAAAAGAGAAGAAATAAATTCTAGAATTTCTCGAAAATGATATTCACCCAATTTTCTGATTAAACTATATTAATTACGAGATCACTTGTTTTAGAGAGACTATTTATCTATGGAAATTGGTTTAAAATAAAATTACTTTCGTGATGATTGGTTCCGCAGAGCTGGAAAGCATTAGATACATTTTCTGAGACCGGTTTTGATTACCACAAAATTAAGCAGGCCATCACGGAAAATGTATCTGAAAAGTACTTTCATTAACTTTAACTTAATTGCTTTCTTTAAGATGAGATATTGATTTCTTGACATATTTTCAAAATGAAATATTCTCCAGGAACACATTTTATGAGGTCCCGCTGAGCACTAGAAAAAAAAATAAATAAATAATAAAAGAAATTATAATTCTGTATTCATAAGGTAATTTGTTTATTTATGTCTGTATTATACCCTCTCTAATTGAATTCTTTAACCGGAAATCATCATTGAATGGATATTTCAGAAAATTTGGGAATTTTCCTTGAAAAGGCTCCAACGATTTCCATTAAACATTACAGATAAACTACACAAATGTAGATCTATAATTTTTATTCCAAGTACTTCCAGTTTCTCTTACCTCCTAGAGGAAGTATTGCGATCGTGTCCAAGTTTAGAAATTGAATTTTCACCGGAAATAGATTGTTTTGAGGACTCCTGAAAAACGAAAAAAAAATGTTTTTTACCGAATGGTCTGTATTTATGTGTGTCTGTGTGTGTACAATATATATCAAAAACGAAAAATCGCGAGATAAAAGTTCAAACTTGAAATTCTGTTTAGGTACTGGCATTGTATCTAACACGAAGGTTTCACACAAAATCCGTCAAATCAGGCATAAAATCCGTTAAATCAGGCATGAGACTTTACTGAATATTTTTTCTTCAATTTTTCGTTATTTTCTCGAAAACGGCTTCGACGATGTTTTTTAAACTTCGTATACGATCTACACACTTAAATACCTATTATTTTTATTTGAAGCTTTTTTCGGAAAAATTAATTTGTTGAGAGTACTGGAGGGAACAGTAGCATTATGCTTTCCTCTAAAGTACTGTTTCATATCAATTACGATTTCACCACGATTTCATCAATATAAGCTTAATTCAATATTTAAAAATTCTTCTAGCAATTATTATTATTATTATTATTGCTAGAATTAAAACAAAAAACTACGTCGCATCAGTCCATAAAGGAACAAGGTTTGCCAGACGGCGATATATTAGGGGACGTGTGGTAAGCACGCCGCAGTTCCCTCGCCGTTTAGTTCTGATCTTTGCTACCTAGAGCGCTACAAACTGTAGCTTCCCATTTTTTCTCACGATACTGGGTCAACACCGACTTTGCTCTCACGGGAATCGAAACCTGAATTCTCGCGCGAATGGCGTGTGCGCTAGCCGGTAGACAGGTGAGGAAGCTAGAATTCAAAATTTGAAGAAAATCGCCTAACCAGAAACTTTGGTTTACTATAAACTTGGAATACTAACTGCTAGATATAAAGATATCACTTTTATATGGAATATTTTTCAAAAAAAAAAAAAAATTGATAGTTTTGCGGAATTGATGGCGTTAAATTCAAATATATAAGGCGCTCTTGAATTCCCTACCTTCGTGTATTGATGGGTGGGTATCTATCCTCATACCACCTCTATACTTGATGTTAGGTAGGACAAAAGAAAATTTGTCATTTTATATAATAATTGTATTGACAGGTGTAAGTGAATGTTGTGTGAGTGTTTCACATCAGATTTTTTTTTTTAATATTGATTTAATAGGATCGTGGGGACTCAACATGCCAACAATTAAAGACTTCATAGACAAGATAGCAAACAAATTTTTAGAAAAACCTACTAACTGCCGAAGCTGGAACAGACTACAATCGCGGACAGAAGACAACCCGACGACGACTGAAACCGAGACTAGCACAAGATATCCTGTATCAGACAAACAAATTCCTAACTTATCTTATAAATAAATATTTATTAACAATGTACACTATTTTATTATGATTTATGAATTCAAGTTTGTTAGGTAGAAATAAGCTGCCGCGCAAATAAAAGTATTTTTCTTCATTCTTATTAATAGGATTGTGGTGAAAAACGATCTTCCCACTAAAATGCTATTTCTGTATCTTATCTTAATTTAATCTTGAAACAAATTAAATAGGTTACTAAAATGCCAAATATAGGTGGAAGAACTTTATTGCAAAGTGAGGTAAAATAGAAAAGTCAAGTTAATTTCACAATAATAAATTTTATTGACTCATTAAACGTTTCGCCCTAAAAAAAAAACTGCCGTGCAAGTGACATCTCAAAAAAGAAGAGTATAATAGCAATAATTGGAATTCTTTATTGAAAATGCCGACTGGATTGGCGAAACGTTTAATGAGTCAATAAAATTTATTATTGTAAAATTAACTTGACTTTTCTATTACTTACCTCAGCATTATTTTTAAGCAATTTGGAATTTTTTTTAAAATTTATTGCATAGTTTCTGTTTCAGTTATCCGCCATTTTCAAGATAAAGACAACAATAGGTTTTCTTATAATAATATAATATTGATGGCAACTAAATATTTGGTAAAATATTCCATTTTGGGGGGCGGGGAGAGAATTTGTTAATTAGAACTATGTTAACTCCATTACGACTGATGTCGTCTGAGCGTATCATATACATATTTATTCTAATGACTTTTTAAAATATGTATCATCAATTATTTTCCAAAAACTTCACAAATTAGTAGTTGCGTTACAAAATTAAGTGGTTTAAAGAAACAAATTGAATAAGAACTCACTCGTATATATATATATATATATATATATAACTAACTTACTACCACATATATACATTATTATTATTATTATTATTATTTTTTTTTTTTTTTTTTTTGGTAGCTATAGGTTTTGTAATTTACCTGACAACTTCTGAACATTCCCATTTACTTGTTTGTGGCTATTTCTTTTTCCCCAACTCTCTGCACTTCAAGTAGCAATTTTCATTGAAGCTAATCTTACCTTGGAACAAAATAAACAAGAAAAGCTTGCTTCTTCGCCTTTTTAGCTTGAAATCTTTTCCAGTTATTCATTACATTTCGCATAAATTTTGGAAAATATCGTGTATTTCTACAAACATACATTGAGAAATTAAAATGAATTTAATATTGTAATCAGTAATTTAAGAAATATATTTTTCATTACCTTCGAATATTTATCATGAATATCACATTCATAGTTGACACTTTCTTTCAGGTTATTGCAAATTAAATAGCAATAATTTTTCACTAATTGTATGCATTAATTATTTCACTTTATAAAGAAAAATGTTAATACATTATATATTTGTGAGTTAAGGAAACAGTAAACTTCTAGTGGCACCCTCTAAGAGAACTAGCAGACTACTGAAGAATATAACACCCCCGCCTCCAATTTGGGGGCGGCTTACGGGGGTGGAACTAGTGTCTGTAAATATCCGCTAGAATGCAGTATCTTACAATGAAACATATATATACAACTACTCTACACTAATGTGAATGTTTGGCATTATTTACAAATTATACCAAATTTTTTTTTATTTGGCAAAAAATACGACAATTAATAACAAAAATTAATATTAAAATTAACCCATTAGAATTCTTATTTTTTTAGAGATGTAATTGAAAAAGAGAATACCTGTGTTAATTCGATCTTTTGGTCATATAGATTCTATATTTAATATTGCAGTGCATCAGAATAAACGGGAGTAAAAAATTTAACATTTCTATGCTTTCTGGAGAGAAGCAATAGAAATTGAATCTCCAATTAAGTCCTAGAAGTAGCCTATGAGATTTTCTCTCATGTCATACCAAAAAGGAGAAAAAACTGTGGCGCATGAATGGCTTGTCAGACGGTGATTCTTATTGGGGGGGAACGTTCTGGTAAGTACGCCAAGTATCCCATCGCCGTTTAGTTCTGGCCTTCGCTACCAATTGTAGCCCTCACATTTGTTCACGATGCTCGAATAACTCCCATCATTGCCTCCGCAGGAATCAAACCTAGAATTCTCTCACCAAAGGTGAGTGTGCTAGCCACAATAACAACGTGTGGGCACATCCCAAATTGATAATTTCTTCATTTCTTTCTAAAAAAATAATTGATTTCCTTGAGTGTACCTTCTCGATGAGTAGTTGACGTTAGTCTTGTCTCTGTTAGAAGAAAAGGGTTTCTTTTTGCTTGAGTTGTTTCCTACAGAGAGATTTCCCAAAATTTATATTTTATTTGTGAGTTCCAACTGCTATGGTCTTAGCACCAGATCAGCCGAAGGCACTATTCCATTGATAGTTAACAGTGGTTCAAAATGAATGCCTTTATAGTCTCAGATAAGGTGTTATTATCATTCTTCATTGGTGGTAATCAATACCTATAACCATTGGATATAAAAAATCTTGAAGGACAATGTTAGGGTCTAGCAGTTGTTTGTCGTAAACTGGGAGTGACTGTAAAGCCAAATCCACTGCTGTCTAAAAAATTCTATTAAGTTTCAGTTTGGTATCTGTGTTTGTAAATAGAATATAGTCATCAACTGAACTATGTGTCAATTGTGAATGTGTGTATGTGTTAATTTCCGTTTTAACGTTTCATGTGGATAGGCAAGATTCAAGTAGTTGTACGCAAATTAACTGCTTTTGCATTGGCCCTTATTTGCATTGGGTGAGTGTTGGGGTGTCAGTGAAACTGTTGTTATGTCGCAAAAACTCTTGAGTTTCCGGGTTGATACCGTGTCAGTGGTTCGTTAGAAATAGACGCTTCGCCTATTTTGTAATGAGCTTTTTCAAATTTGTTTCACCTTGAAAGCTAATAGAACAGTCAAGCAACTGTTGTTATATTGTTTCACTGGGATATCTGCAGAGATGTCAGAATCCCTCAAATAACCCTCTTATTCTGGTATTATTACTAACATCATATATCTTAGATTAGTAGTCAACATGTTTAGTCACTAAGCAATCATAGCGTTACACTAAACTAGTTTTAGTACTTATATATTTTGAAATCTAAACGTCAAAAATCTAAAATGGAGGTCTACGCCCTTTCAATCCAATCCTTTCAATCTAAAGTTCTTCGCCAAATTCTCAACGTTCCCGAGTATATCTCAAATTTAACTCTCCACATAGACCTCAATATCCCCTTCCTTAACGAGCTAATCCACTTTAATATTTGCTTTCTTAATTTCCACAGTAATCTAGCGACTCATCCCGATCTACTGCCTCATCCCGAGCCCTATTCTTATCCACCCGTCCTGAAAATATTCCATGTCGCTTGAAACGACGTTGGCCACGCGATCTCCTCAACATCTAGCTCCATTTTCATATACTGAGGGTCCCAGCATGGTAGCTCCACCCAACATGCCTTTCTGATTGTAGCGCTGTCACAACTGGTGATCACATTTCACATTACATGTTTTACAATGTGCAGCTTGTAAATAAAAAAAAGAAAACTGTCCAAAATTGCCTTAAATTTGCAGAAAATGCAGCTAAAATACAACTTGTCAGAGATGAATTTCTGACAGCAGATTGCTGCAGCAGGTTATAACTTCTGCTGTGTTAATACGCCCAGGTTATTTATCTTGCGTTAACATTTTTAACTTGCTGTTTGTTTATTATTGTCCTATTTAAGTTTCTCAATTGAAATGTATTTAATTTTTCCCTCATGTGTTTACTGATATTATTTTATGTTACAGGTAAGAACAGATTTATGCGTTAGACGTTCTACGATGAGTGAGTAATTTTGGTCTTAGTCTTATATGAAACTTTTAAAAAGTCTTGAGTCTGATTTTTTGTTTTCTTTTTATTATTGGTAAAAATACATTGTAAGACATCTTTAAATTACCGATTATATTCACTGTTAAATGCAATTTTTTTTTTTAATTTAATGCGCGTCAACATCTATGGCCATTGACGCTCGGAACCTTCTCAGTGCACTGTCGGCCTCCGGACAGTGTTCTCTCGTTACAGACAACACTGTCCATCACCGAACAGTGAGCTGTAGAGGCTCCTAGGAAGAAAAAATCTAAGGGTAGCACTGGACTCGAACCCGAGACTTCCGCCTGGGAGTTCAACGCGCTAACCACTGAGCTAATCCCTTCCCTAATTTATTTATTTAAGGAATAACATAATAGTTTCTCTCTGTTCAAAATTTATTGATAAAATATTAACCGGAAACAAAAATTTCGTTTGTAGGATAACTACAATCTTGTCTTTCTAATCATCAATATTCTTTTTGTCTTCCCATATTACTTTTGATCTAATTATAGTCATTAATAGTGCAGTATTACGTAAGCACAAAATATCATGTAAATTTAAATAATTTGTAACTGGTGAGAACAATTTAAGCTAAACAATAGCTATAGCGAAAGGAGTTAATGATTAGAGAATCAATGATTAGAAAATAGTTTATGTTATTCTTAATTAATTAGATTAAGTTTTATGTAATTATTGTTTTGATCCCTCATTATTTAATACTGAAGTAATGGCTAATTATTATTAGTAATTTTTTAATGTGCACTGTTGAACTTTCCTTTTAATATTTCTTATTTGATACAAACAGAATAACATGAATTCATTTAATGAGCTTGAAGAGGGAAAGATAAAAAAAAATAAGGACGAAAAAAGTGAGTGCTGTTGATCAAGGGGAGGGCACTATTGGTGTCCGATTTTGTGGGTGCTTATAGTGACGGTAGTGGTTGGTAGAGTGGAGGATGACCCTGTGGCTGGGTCACCTGTGCCCTGCTGACCTTGGTTGTTTTGTGCCTTTGGCGGTTCTACTACAACTAGTAGTGGTAGTACTAGAGGAGGGTATGAGAGACAGAGTGTGTCTGTATGGAGACGGCGGGATGAAGAGTGGCAAGGGGAAAGAGGGCACAAGGTCAACCGTCCAACTTCCATTGATCCCGGAACACACGCACATACACAGAATTAGACTGTGGGCCCATGAACTGAGTGTACACACACACTCAGAGAGGGTGGCCTCACTCACAAATACACTCACTCACACACACAAACACAAACATAAACATACTTACGCGCACGCTTCTGTTTACGACGCCATTCACTTTACGCTATTGACCGATACTAGCACTCCCTTTTTTTACTATTGTTATATACTATGTACTGGTGTACTATTCACAAACACAGTGAAATCAGCAAGGCTGTGCAATATATTATATGAATTTAAATTTGCAATAAATTTTATTTAATAATAACGTCATAAAACTAAACAATTTGCGAGCGTATCCTTACATTGTGATGTCACTTACTCATACATTTGAGAAAATTGCCTGATAATATTTATAAAGTAATAACGGAGGTGAATTTCATAGGCAGTGTTCACTTTCATATCGTCTGTTAAATTTTTTATTTGGTTATTGATTAAACTTTTATATGAATAGAATAGAATGCGATTTTATTTATAAAAACTAAATAAATGTACAAACAAAAAAAATATAAAAAAGCAAACCTTTAGACATGGATTTAATCCGTCTGTCAAGTCAGTGCTTAATAAAAATTAATTACAAATGATAACTTGAATCATTCTCAAAAAGAATTAAACAAAATAAAGCAAATTTATTTGAAAATTAACAAATACGTTAATATATTGAAATAAGTTGTATTAATATTTATTTCTTCATATTGAAAGACAATACAATTATTACACAAAGTTTTTTTTTTTAATTTAAGGCCCGTCAACATCTATAGTCATTTGCGCCTTGAGCCTTCTCAGTGCATTGTCGGCCTCCGGATAGTGTTCTCCCGATACAGACAACACTGTTCATCACCAGACAGTGAACTGTAGGAAGGAAGGAAGGCTCCAAGGAAGAAAAAAAATCTAAGGGTAACTCACCTGGACTCGAACCCGGGACCTCCGCGTGGGAATCCAGTGCGCTAACCACTGAGCTAATCCCTTCCCTACATAAAGTTAAATTGGTGCAACAGATAGTTTCTTTATATTATTGTAGATATTAAACTAAATTTTTTCACTTGGCACTATTCAATAAAACAATTAATTGGCAAATACTTCTTATCTAGATATCTAAATTCTGTATTCTTTTTGTAACGGGCTCAAACATCAATAAAATATACTGCATCCTCTATCTAGTGCAGATTGCACAATGAGTAATATCTAACTTCTTCATTTTGCTATGGTTCGTTATTTCAGTAAAATAACTCACCAAGAGCCAATAGCACCATCATCGTTATCATCATTGAAGTAACTGTTACAGCCTTAACTAGATAATGATTAATAAATCAAGACTTTTTTAATATTATATTCTTAACGCACACTTTTTTTTGGAGCCTACTTTACCTTTGATATTTTAAAACTAGAAATGTCAGTTGGAAACTTCGATAGAGTATATCTATATACCATTCGCTGATTTCAGTGATCTGGCAGAGACATAAACCAAATCTTTCCATAAATATTTACGCAATTTGTTTGATTTGTAAATTATCCATCTTATTTGTTTTTTACAAATATCTGCAACAAGTAATATTTCTAGCGTAATACAGTCCAAGTGTACTGAAATTTTTATAAAGTATATTTAAAAAAATGGGGGTAAAAAAGAATGAAGTCCAAAAAACAAATGAAATTATACAAATATAAAAATAAATAAATATAAAAAAAAAAAAAACAATGATTTATGTTGCAAAATATCATTTATATACATTTTTAGGACCAGTTTCTATTTTAACTTATTATAATTCAAATTTATTTCTTATTCTGCACATCTGACGCTTTATTTATTTATTTTTTTTTTAAAGGAATAACATAAATTATCATAACCATTTTGATTTAATGCACGTTACTAAACCTTCTTCATCAATGCAAAGAAAATTAACAAATAAAATAAAATTAAAAGAAAAAGTAAAAAAAATAATTGTTAATTTATTGATTTTCTTAATTTATTTTTCCTTTTAACACATAAATCTCATATTGTTTAAATTACAAGTTTGTATTAAAATAGAATAGCATTTCTTTCTTCCGCTTAGTTTATTTCTTTTGCTTAGTTAAATAATTCAATAGACATTATAAGTCCGTTTTTAATGGAGTCTAGAAGATAGAACCATTGATCATGGCCAAGTTATGCTAGAAAAAATTAAAAAATTTTCCTTTTTTTCTTATTCCTTTCAGTGTGTAGTTTAATTTCAAATGAAAAGAAGTAAAGAAATGATAAGGGCAATAATGTCTTGCGACTTGGTTATAAAGAAACTAAAAACAATTGTATTTTATATTACCTGCTGGGGGCTATCTAAGCGGAGGCAAACGAGGATAAGGTCTATTATATGAATGTTGTAGACTTAATGGCAAAAAGGAGACCAGTTTGGATTTCTTTCAGCGACACTCTTTTTAAAGAGTTTGAAAATAATGTCATTAATCTTGCGATGGCCATACACTAGTAGCCAATACCCCATCAGTGGCGGTAAAAATGATGCCGCCGAGTCAATGTAAAAACGGTGACTGGACGACTATTGGACATTATCTCTATGGACCCGGCGTATTTTACTTGAAGAGCTGCGGACAAGCTGGGAATGTGTAATGTGCCTGTTGTTGGGCCGGCAGCACTGTCCATTTCTTCAATAGCGGCGAGTCCTGTTGTTTTGTTGTCACTCTTGCTAGCTGGGACACCGCACACTATTAAACCACGCTACAATCACCGCACTCTTCATCGCACACTTTCTCTGCTTTTCTTAAATGTTCTCTCCTGTTTTGTTTTTATTTTGTTTTTTGAACATTTCATTTTAAGATTTTTTTTTTTTCTTTTTTAAATATGAAATAAATTAAATGCGATATGTCTTTGATTGTATGCCGTGAAAGGGAGGTAGGTAAGTTTGGAAGTGTGATACAAAAAACATTTAGACACTGGAATGAGTTTTTCACGGGTGTCAGACTTGTCTGTGTACAGCCCAAATCCAGTCTGGGCAGTTTTGCACGACCAGCCTATCTTCTTGACGAGGCTGCTACATCTTTCAATAAATATTTTTTACTTTTCTTTATTTTTAATATTCCAGAAGTTTAGTAGAGATGAAGAAATTGTTTCTTAACACTCTTCAATTTCGACTTTAAAAAAAAAAAAAATTGTTTAAAAGAATTCAGATCTTACAGTAGCTATTACAGGGAGATACTGATGAAGAATATCGTTCAATGATCAGCGTTAGAGGAAGATGACAAAGGAAAATGTTTTATTTCCGATAGTTGTAGTCGAAAAAGTTTTCACAAAAGTCAAGTTTTATCGTGTAATTTAAATTTTGAATAATTTATTACAGTAGAACAACTAACTAGAAGCTATTGGCCTGCATTTAAAATGTTCGTTCAACTTGACTTGTCTTCATCAAAACATCTTCTTGGTTTTTTATTAATAATCTGAAAATTCGTCTAATTTAATATGGTATGATTCTCTTTTTGCACTTCTCCAAATTGTAATTAAGAATAAATTTTGTTTTAAAATATTTTCCATGATGGCCTGCTTCTTTTCGTAGTCATTTGCTTTTCATTCTTTTCGCGATAACTATGAAAAGAAGCAGTCTATCACGAGAAAATATCTTTGATGTTTAATAACATTAAAAAATAAAAAATAGTTTGTTACTTCTTGTTGTTAGTTTTTGTAGATATATTTTACTTAATAGAAATAAGCTTTCCTTTCTGGCACTTGCTTTTTTCATTTTACAGGTCATTTTTCTTTCCAAAATATTTGTCCTTTTATTTAACTACCTGCACTTACTGTATATGTAATTAAGGTCTTGTAAAGAGTAAGAGCTTTAGTACTGTTAGTTGGTGCATAAAGCTGCAGAAATCAAAGAACATGCCGGCCGACAAGAACAATGCCATGCTACCTGGCAGTCCTAACTCATAGCCCTTTTAACGGGCTATTGCTAATAAAAACCCTTTAAAAGTATTTGTTCTCCCACAAATCTAACTTAGCACTGACCAGATTTGACAAACTTATTTGTTAGTGAAACTTGGTTTACAGAAAAGTGAAATACAATATTGTTTATACTACAGCTCTAGACTGCTAGAGCTATATAAATATAATCAACAAATATTTCACTAATAAATTTGAAACCACCAAATAGATGAAAATATTTTAGAAATGACTACATAAACTTCATGTTCTTTGAATTTTAAAAGATGTATTGACAGTTATAAATAGCATTTTGAATAATCATGCTCGCCTACATTATTCTAGGGTGGAGCCTTAGAACTGTTGAAAATATTGAGAAGCAATATTTGCAAATTAGTCCCTTATTGGTTCTTGTTATTATTAATCTGGTATATACTGAAATTATTCCCACTTGACCAAATCAAAACAAATATCATTATTGAAAAACTATAATCTAGAATTTATCATTTCTAGTTCTTGTAATTTATTAATCGAGAAGTATTATTCATTAAATTTCTAGTTTTTCAAGGTAATAAAGTCCAATTTTGTTTAAAATACGAAGGGACAATATGATTGGGCCCAATTTATTTGGCCAATAGCCCGATTGGGCAATGACTGATATTAGTGCGTCAGAAATTTGCAACAATTTTTCAAGGATTTTTACTAGGAGTAAGAGGAAGTATTGTAATCGTATCAAATTTTCGATATCGAGTTTTTACTGGAAATAATCTTTTTGAGTCCATAAAAGTGGTTTTTAGCAAATAGTCGTGTGTGTGTGTGTGTGTGTGTGTGTGTGTGTGTGTCTGTGTGTATGTAGTATGTGAATAGCTTTTTCAAAAACGAAGAACTGTAGGAAGTTGAAACTTAATATTCTGTTTAGGTATCGCCATGGGACCTGACATTACGTTATCTGTCAAAATTGTTCAACCCCCAAATACCTTTATTAGTTGCTATTTTTACTTTATTGCAATTTTCTCAAAAATAGCTTCGACGATTTTTTTTTTATCTTGGTTAATCAACTACACATATAAAGAGCTACAACTTTTATTTGAAACATTTCTCCGGGAAAATTCATTTAACGGTACCTATGGGGGGAGGGATGTGGTTAGGTTTTCCTCTAAAGTGCAATTTCAGTTTATTTAGACAATTCTATCATCTAAATAATTTTAATTAGAATTAAATATGTTGTCTCGAAATTCCGAGTTTGAAAAAATGGGATAACCGGAAGTGAGTTTACTTTTCCACTTTACTAAATGATTTTTTTCACTTTTTCGCAATTTTCTTGAAACATTTAATATAAACTAAACATACAAAGATCTACAACTATTATTTAAAACATTCCTCTGGGAAAATTTATTTAATGACACTTTTAGGGGAGAGGTGGGACATGTTTCAGATGGTGCAAAGATAAATGAATTAAAAAAATTGAATGATTTTTAACTTCAATCCTCAATTTCCATGCTGTGGATGTTGTTTATTTTGGGAAATTATAAGCTTTCGGCTGTTTATTGTATAATGTTTTAGGGCAAAATTAGGCCAGTTGAATCTAGAATATTGCGCATACAAAAAAAAAGTTACTCTTTATAGGAAGGCGCTACAAAAGCTGCATGATGCACTTTAAAAACAATAAAATCCTCACGATATCCTCAGCTCTTTATATCTACTCATCGTGCTTTAGATCTGCTTATGGTGCTACAAAGTCAGAAATAATTGTAACACCTTTAATCACAAATACAATAATCGAAACAGTGATCTTTTTCAATCCCCCCCCCAAACAAATCTTTCGTTCTTCACGTCTTTATTTATTCATTGGAAATTCACGATTCCAGCTCTTTATATCTACTCATCGTGCTTTAGATCTGCTTATGGTGCTACAAAATCAGAAATAATTGCAACACCTTCAATCATAAATACAATAATCGAAACCATGATCTTTTTCAATCCCCCCTCTCCCAGCAAATCTTTCGTTCTTCACGTCCTCTTATTTATTCATTGGAAGGAAAATATTTAATGCACTCCCAAAGGAAATTTCATCTACACCAAACAATGCAAGTGTTTAAGTGTAAACTCTTCTCTTTGGTAGTATATGATTCTCTTTTAGTAATACACGATTTCAACGATTTATTCATATAGAATTGATTTGTTAAAGCATTGTTATTCTTTTATTTTATGTATTTGACGAATATCTTGTTCATAGTGTTTGCTTTAATATAAATAAAGAATTTATTATTTGCATTCACAAATTGTTTAAACGAAGTTGTTTTAGACGTTTTGAGAAAAATAAAAAAAACAAACTTAAAAACGTATTTTCTAAAATCACACTTCCTTTTATTATCCGTAAGAGAAAGTAATAGTTTTGCTGAATATGCCAATATTCCTGATTTCAGTGGCCGAATAAGATTTTTTTATTTCGTTGTAGCATATTTGCTACTATTGCTACACTAAATATCTTGCAACACAAATACCTTTTATTGTTTATACTTAAACTGAACAGAAGCAGATTTATTAAAATCGTTTTCGACGATGCCGTTAATATATAAATGAAGATAATGGCATTCATAATCTTGCTTACTAGGTTTTACGTATATGGATATGTATATATTCCATGTACACTCAGATCAAATTTTAAACCAGCAATAATGCAGTATGCTGTAAAAATAGTTCTATAAATATAATCAGTGAAATCTTTAGATTGGGAAATCTAAGAAATCTAAATTGGAATAACCAGATAGATATTTATATACATTAGTAATTTAGGACATAAGATTTGTAATAAAAATCCAGATATGTCCATTTGGACATATACAGATAATATTATATTTGCTAGATCTAATATCTTCTTTGGAAAGGTGACCTCATTAAGGATTAATGATAATAATAATAATCAGCAATCACTATAACTTTTATATATACCTACATTAACAATTGACTGTCAAGCCTGTAATCTCTTTGAATTAATCTGTTATCATTATCAAACCAACTACGAAACCGTTTTTGACATATTCTTTTATAGATGTTTTCAAGTAAATAAACAAAAATTGATAGGCGGATTTGGTGTAGTGGACATGAGCAAGGACTTGTAACTGGGAAGTCCCCAGTTCGAGTACCGCGTATCTGTTAAATTTATATTTGTTTAAAACAATGTTAATAATTGTAAAGTAAGTGCTTCCGCCCCAGTCCACGACACCTAGTTTGGTAGTTAAGCCTGCCTTACTTTACTTTTAAAATAAAAACCTCATTTTAACTCAAATGACTTCTACTGCAATTTCTGTAGTGCCGATTGTGACCATATTAAAATCGCAATATTCCCCCCTTAAGTCCCATCAGATACTTGAATATAATTGTACTGATTGTCACTATTAAGAGAGAACCCTAAAACGTCTCTGCATCCCTAGAACGTTCCAAAAATAGATTTTTCCAGGAAAACAAGACATGATGAGAAAATCGACTTAAAACTTAACTTATCCCTCGATTAATGGCACTAATGATGTAATATTTCCAATTTAACCAATCATTGTTATTCTTAACATTACAATTCAGCTATTGCCAAAATAGACATTAGAAAATGTGTGCCATATTCATGGAATCTCATTTACTGAAACAGAGAAAATTGAAGCTATTTAGAGAAAGTAAATTATTTTACTGCAATCAATTGTGATTTCGCCCAGTGCTCGAAATTCGTACATTATTATTTAGAAATGATTTTATTTGTGTAAGACCAAGGAAAGTCTCAACCGCAGACTCTTTAATCAATCTTAGCTTCATGCCTCTCAAGTAAACTAACATCTGGCAATTTAGCCATAAGAAGAAACATGAATTTTCTACGTGAGCAAGGAATTTATAGCAATAATTTGATAAATTCTGAACTAATTATATCAATTAACTTTTTATTTTATAAAAAAAGCTTAAGACAGATGACTACTAAATTAATAGTTTGTGATTGATAGTTCATTAACGAGTGAGAAAAAAAGGAAAATGAAAAAAGAAATCAAGTATTTGACGGTAATATTACCATAGAAACCAGGTCCATAAACAACAGTTTACAAACAGTGGCGCTAATTGCAATGTAAACAGCACCTGTACACTCTCTTACTAGCGCTGTTCCTGCTCTAGCCGGCCTTATGTACGTAATACCAGTATACTGGCGGGAAAGGGTAATAGACATTAAACAACGTCGAATTAGGCCTCACCTAGTGTGGGGGTACACACACTGCTGTTACTATGGTCACCAGGTAAACAACCAACGGAGTTTCTTTTCCTCCTCTTCTTTGATATATATATATTCTTCGTACATTTGATTTTTTTTTTTTTTTTTTTAAATTAATTTTCCAACTGATAGTTAGATAGACTGCAGGGTGACAACAATTTCTGCTTTTTTAGGCCTCCCTCTTTGTTAAAGGCCTCCCAGCCATTCTTAGAAAAGTCCTTTACAAATAAACATTCCAAAAATAGACCGTATAAAACACTAGAATGATTTATTTCAGTGTTTCCAGCTTGAAATAACCTGTCCTATTCTTTTGACAAGTGACTTTTTATATTCGTTTTACCTGAGCATATGAAGTTATTCGAGAAATCTGGACATTGTACAATTTTCAATTCTATTTTGTCTTATAATTTTTTTTTTAGGTTATTCCATTAAAAACATTTATTCTCTCCGAGATTTTTTACGTGGATAGCCTCTTGATTTTGTGATCACTGACCGGTATATCGAACGCTTGCCTATCTCCAGCTTTTTTATGATAAATAATTCAAGCTGCAACCGACCCTTTGCATCCTGAAGATGAGCAAGTGCATCCCTTAGTTTTTCTCTTCCTAGAAGCCCCAACAGATCACACCCCTGGGATTGGCTGATTTGTCTTCAGTTTTACGTAATAAAAGTGATTACATGTAATCAAGAAGAGAGAATAATTAACATTGAGCTCAATTAATATTAAGCTCTCCATGCCGCTTTTGAAATTTTACACCACGAAATTCTCCAGAAATATCTAAAATCATTTTGTGGTGGGGGGTGGGGAGTTTAAAAAAAAAGTAAGAGGTATTTACCCCATGCAGCCAGGCTGCGTTGAAGGCGCTTAATTCATGTGTCTTCACTTCCAGATTGGTGTTGGAATGTTCTAAAAGACTGGAAGATCTTTCTTCACTGAAGGATATGCTTCTGGT